>CM076570.1:1128255879-1128685586 GCA_034641835.2 Pinus albicaulis
TTTGATTATCTGATTCAGTAGTTAAATTTAGATATATTAAGCTGCTCATAGCGTCTTCAGTTGCCTCCGAAAGCCACAGCTGGACTGATGGTGAGGGACTGCATTATGAAATGTGTAGTTTAGTATTAGTTTCTTCTCTGCAAATTTAGGAAATGTATTAAACACTCATAGCATCTTGATTGCCTCAAAGCTTGTTGCTGGGCCGATGGTGAGGATTGCATTATAAAATGTGTAGTTTATTAGTTTCTTTTAAATTTAGATGTACTAATGTTGCTCATAGCATCTTGATTGCCTCAACCACAGTGGGTGATCTCAGAAAACATCATTATGAAATGTGTAGTTTAGTATTAGTTTCTTTTAAAATTTAGATAGTAAATTGCTCATAGCATCTTGATTTATAAAGCCACATTTGGGTGATGGTGAGGGATTGCATTATGAAATGTGTAGTTTAGTAGTAGTTCTTTCTTACCAAATTTAGATATATTAAATCTACTGCTGACATCTTAGGTTTTGCTGTAGAAAGCCTGGTGGTACGATCTCTAGGGATTGAATCATGAGTGTATGGTTTAGTATTAGTTTACTTTACGCAAATTAAATGCTCGGTTTACTCAAGTTGTTTATGATTACTTCGAAAATCATATTTGGACTAATGATGAAGGGTAAGGAAGATAAATTGATGTAATCTGATTTAGATTTATTTGTTGCAATTTTGAATTTCCTTAAGCATAGTTTCTTTTGTGTTTAGGTGGCAGCAAGAATAGTTTGGTTTTCATGTTCACTAGTTTACTGTTTTGATTCATTAGATTAGCAGCACCTTTTCATTTCAGCAGTACACTTTTACTTTCTTTCAAGTCTTGTCGTTGTAATTTTCAATTTGCTTTTAAAGTTTCAAGTTGGTAAATCATTATAAGGGATATCACTTCCTTGAACAAATATAACCAAACTTGTTTTCATTTTAGAATTTCCATTTCACCTTAGAAAAACCAAAAACGACAAAAAGTTAAGAAATATGTTATCTTGCACATATAGTGCGCCGCACTTCATCAGCTTACGATTCCCGGATTGACAAATTAAATGCAGCAATTTAGGACACACTAAATTGACTAAACAATGTCAAAGGCTTTTCTGAAATCAACAAAGCAACAAAAAACCTCTTTCTTTTTTTTCCAAAATTTTTCAATGATGTGCCTTAAAGTTATACAATGATCAGCTGTGGAATGTTTAGGTCTAAAACCCGCTTGCCCTTTAGCATGTTTATCTCTTTCTTCTGCCCACTTGCTGATTTTATTTGCTAACATGCTTCCAAATAACTTTGCAAACAAGGGGTTTATCATTATGGTTCTATAATTGGAGGGATTATTGACGTCACCACTCTTGTAAAGAGGTATTGCCATACTAGTTGTCCAATCTAAGGGGAGCCCCTGCTGTATGATGTTGTCGAAGATTTTTGTAATGTGAGGTGAAAGAATTTTTAAGCCCCACTTTAAATACTGTACTTGGAGTTCAGCTAAGTCCTTTTCTTTTCCAGCACCCAACTTCTTGATACCCATCTCTACCTCTTGCACCATGAAGAGTTTTGTGTTTGTGTTGACCAAGGGAGGAGGGTCAACCTTGGTATCTTGCTCGTAAAGTTGTCTTGCATAGTCTAACCATTCAGAAGCTGTAATGTTGTTTTTAGTTTGCACCTTTTTCGATTAGAGCTCCTTCCAGAATAATTTGGGGTTATTTTTCCCAAGCAAGAATAGTTCTTCTCTCCTCGAAACCATGAAATCCATCTTTTTCTTTCTTAATATCTGCTTGTACGCTTTATGTTATCCTTGCCTGATTCCTTCTACCTTCTCCTTGCCTTTTTGCATTCCTCGTCAAACCAAGCATTAATCGGAAAGCAATTTGTTTCAGACTTCTTAATTTTTGCTCTTTTGCACTCAGCAAGTGTGTTTTGAATCATGGCTACGAAGGCCATGAAATGGGATTTCCTCCTTCTCGAAGAGCCTCTTTAGTGCTATTTTGAAGGTATTACAATTCTTTGGAGTCAAAAGAATTCTGCCCTTTGGGGGATTTTGTTGAACACATTGAGTTTTTGACCCTAGCTGTTTCTTTTTGATCCGAGGGAGACTTAGATAAATTGGCTTGTGGTCTAATTTTAAGTCCCAAAATTGATCTCCATTCAACATTGTCTCCATTTTCTCACACAAACTATGTGAGAAAATTACATAATCTACTACACTTGCTCCATTGTAAGTATTGCAAGTGAAATTACAAGACTTTTCCCACCTAGTCAAACCATTACAAATGACTAAATCGAAAGCCCCACATAGCGTAAGCAATTGTTCTCCAAAGAGATTGCAGCCTTTATCCTATGAAATTCTTTCCCACTGATGATTACTCTCTTCTGTAAGCTAGATAGGGTCACAGTCTTCTTTACAACAAAGAATGCTAGCTTGGTCACCTGCGGTTCTGGAATTGAAATCCCCCGCTATAAGGACTTCCCCTAGTTGAGAATATATTGCAATATCTGCTTTTATGGCTGCAAAGGGATCTTTGTGGTCAAGCCCTCTACTTTTTTAGATTTTTGAAACTTGCGGCGCAAAATAGCATGTTGCAATTCTGATGTGATTTCCATTTTCTGATATTTTAAGCCAGACAAATTACTTATTTGGGTCTTCTTTTTCTAGTTGAATGAGACGACCTTCTTTTTCTCTCACTAATACCATGATACCCCTGTCCCCTTTGCCATTCCCTGATGCCTTGTTCCATATTGCTATCTTCCAGTACCCTTCAAACAACGGTGTCTTGCACCCTTCATGCTCATGTGTTTCTATGAGGAAAATTATGTCTCTACCTTCCGCAATAGGCCCTAACCCAGGTCCTCTTCTCCATGGGTAACCCCTACAGTTCCAAAAAACTAATCTTAAGGAAACCTGGGTGCGACTTGATTTATATTTGTTTTGATATGCAATACTCACAGTTGAGTCTTTGTCCTTGCTTGCCCAAACTGTCCTTGCTTCCTCATTTTTTGCCTCTCCTTTGTTATCGTTTTGCTGCCTTGTTTTGGACGGAGGTCCAAATTGTGCTATCACAACTTTACCTTTATAAATCCATGCTCTCTTTCCCTCATCTCTTGCTACCCTAACTTTTGTCATTTCGTTCCTCCTTTCCTCTTGTTGTCTTACAGTTAAATCTTCTTCTAGAAAAAACCAGGAACCCTTCAAGAGATGCTTCTTGCTTAGAATGATATGTTTATCATGCACACTAGGCATGATGACTTTTATGGGCCTGGCCCTCTCACCGCTAAACTTGCCTAGTCTCCATGCTTGGCATATTTGTCCTTGCCATTGCAACTTATCTTTCAAGAAGTCTCTTGCAAGGTCAAGAGTACATTCATTTTTCCCATAGTCTTTGACCCCTTTAATAATTATTAATTAGATACGATGGTTAGTAGATACGATGATCTAAGTGACCTGTAAATGTCAATTCCTAATCGATGGACGTGTCAGAAGTCCACTATTATTTCCCTTTCTGATGAAAACAGATGTTAGGAACTAACCGTTCCTTCGATTTTCAAATAGGTTAAAACAAATGGAAAGATATAAAAATCACTTCAAAGATGAATCTTTTAAATAATCTTTAGGGGTGATAATGATTGTGTCATGTGCGATATTGATGATCGCTTTTGTGGAATCAACATCTCGCCAACATTAGTTGTTGGGTGGAATCAAATTTAACATTTCTCATGTGGAATCAACTTTCAGTGGCTAAATCGCTTGGTCGTAAAATATTTATTACATGTTTTGAAAAGAATACCAGTATCGTGGAATCAACTTCGGGTGGCCACATTCCTTGGATGTAAAACATTTATTACATGTTTTGAAAAGTATGAGTAAACTTTCGATTAGTCTTTAGTGTGACTTTTTGGAGTTTCCGGTGTTGGGATCCGATGAAAAAAATTGAGGTAAAATCTTGATTTTTGTTATTTAAACTAGTTTTTTTACTGTATATATAGATTCAACACCCTAAAATACCCCTAAGACACTTAGATTGTGCAAGTTACCCATCAAATTTCTATTTTAAATAAATTCTTGTCGGATTTTAAAGAAATTAGACTAGAAAAATCCACCGAAAAAGTCTCCAAAAAGTCGCACTAAAGACAACTCCGTAAACTTTTACATTGCTCACATGGAATCAATCTTGGGGAAACCTATTTCCCTATCCATATGCCCATTAATGTAGGGTTGTATATGTTCATCTTTAGCTTATGTACTTGTTTAACTTCGACGATAGGTTATGTATTTGTTTAACTTTGACGATAAGCATATATAGCCTGCTCACAGATTAGGTATTTGTTTAATTTTGACGATAGGCATATACAGCGTGACCGCATTAATGAGCATATGGATTGAGAAATGTTAGTTGTCTAACTTGGAGAAGCCACAATGGTTGGCTAAGAAACATTTATTACATGTTTTGGAAAGTACACTATAAATGATTTAATGAAACATTTATTACATGTTTTGGAAAGGACACTATAAATGATTTAATGTCATTTTAAAAAAAAATTTATTTAAAAGCATTAATAGAGAATGATTTCAATTTTTAATTTTTAGATGTAAAAGTATTTGTTTTGTTTTGTTTTTATTTGTTTCAAGTTAGGCATAAATAAATCAAAAGAGTTTGATATTTGGCTATATATATATATATATATATATATATATATATATATGAATGTATTTTGGATTAATCCCATCATTAAGAAGTGACTAATATGAAAGACATTCATTTACATTATAAATTACAAAAGTCTTAGATTTAATAATATAAAAATAATAACTAATGTAAAGCGGCCAGAGCTATAATTAAATTAAAAAAAATAAAAAATATGATTTAATTCCCTATTAATTTTAAAGGTCAACTGTTTAAATAATCAATTTTAAATGAGAAAATAATGTTACGATATTTCGACACATAGGAAATAGTTAAGAATAACTTAGTCTACTGTAGAGTTAGGTAAAGTGTGTTTCTTTACCATGTACATTTGTAACTTATAATTCGACGGTCAAGATTTGTAGTGATCCGACGGTTATCTCTCACCTCGGTATTAATGACACTTGATCCGTGGCTTAACACCTGATTGGTCCATGATCTCTATTTAAAGAGCATGGAGGGTCATTTTTTCGGTAATAATTTATGTGAAAAACATATGTAACTTTTCTTTTTATATTAATAAATTCCCTGAAGTGGCTGCGTTGGCTCAGGCCATGGATTGTTTCCCTCTTTGAGGGTTTTAACCACGTGATTATACTGGTGTACTGATTTGTGATCATTTTGTGAGCGGTGACCTTTGGTTCTTGATTTATGGAACTTACCCTGTAAATTCCTACATGGTATCAAAGCTATTTTGAGGGCCGCATCCGTTGTTGATCAAAATCCGAAGCCAGTTTGACTGCATGCAAAAGCCGTTTTGTAGATCTACTATTTCTGAACATTTTTGGGCTTGGAGAACTATTCTGTTGTGTTTGGAGCATCTATTACAGTGAGGAATGTCTTTCGTTTCATGCGAAAAGGTTTCCGGCTGCCCAAGTTATGACAGTTTAGATCTAGAGGTATAAAACATCATTTTTGCAGTTATATTTGTTAATAGTTCTACTTATTTCGGTTTATTCTGTTTATTTTCGGTTTATAGGTTTTATTTATTTGCCAAATATATACCCTCTTCTTTGTGTATGCTCTTTTTTGTGCGCTACGTGCGATATCGACAAATCAGAAACAAGAAAATGGATTTTTTTTTGCTACGTATGCTCTTTCCCCACCTCTTTGTGCGATCTCGGGAAATAAGAAATAACAAAAAAACTGATAGTTACCAGTAAGGGTAGCCGAAAATCTAACATTCTGCCGTAAGGCTTTTCATTTCGTTTTTTTTTGCTCGTTTTTTGCGTTTTTTTGTGCAGGAAAAGACATGCACACTGAAGAGTTAAAAAAAAAAAAAACATAACCTCTTCCTCTTTTCAAACAAAAATAGAATCATTTTTGTAACGACCCATTCTTAATTGATAAGTAAAATAACATTAGCGAGTATACGACATACGCAGGCGATAGCTACATATGCCTATATCACATACCCCACACTAGTATTAAGGCTACCTAAGTAAGAATAACAAATTGAATATTACTATATATTTTATCTTGCCATGATATAACGAAATATCAACAGGCATGGGAGAGTGTTATTTAAGAAAATCAGATTATAATTTAGTTAAAAACTATATGTGGGTGAACCAATAAAATAATAATATAATTTAATTGAGGCAAATTAATTAATTTAAAAACAAACATAATATAAATTAAATTCAAATTAAAATCTACATAAAGCCATCACATCTACGTAACTAGATAAGGATTCAATATGGATATTTCATGCACTTAATCCCAAAACCTTATCTCTAAGATAAATATCTCCTTAAATGAACATAATATCTCCTTAAATGCATACCCACCCTCATAAATGAGATAATATCTACGGGAGTTGGGGGCGGTGGAGAAAATTAATATAAGGGAAAGGATGTGAAGGAGGTAGGGGACGGTCTTTTGAGGAAAATTCTGCATTCTGTCCAAAGAAAGGATTGAAGGATACGAAGTGTTTGGAAGGGAGTCTCATCGTTCTTGGGATTCTGGGCACGGGTGCAGAAGAGTGATCTTCTGGGTCTAGGATTGTTCCTAGATCGGCTGGGAGGATTATATTGTTTCGGTGAACTATTCAATCTATCCACAACATCAAAAGAGGAGTGCCACCATTAAATCATCTAGTGTATTCTAGGTATTTCCCATGTATAGATTAGTTCCTTATGCAAAAATAGAAATTTCATTGCTGCTCTGCATCAAATTGTATTACTGCTGAAATATATATATATATATGCATAGATTTTGAACTTAAATAGGATGTCTTATATTGTATTAATGGAAAGAATGACAGTTGTAACAGTGGTATACCTTGTCGGTCAATTTAGCACTAAGTCCCTCTCTAGCAGTAGCTGAAATTAAGTGTCAAACTTGGAATAATCCTTAGAGGGTTATTACATTTGGTATCAGAGGGTGTTTCAAACCCTCTTACGACCTTATAGGCCCATTAAAAAAAAAAATCATTTATAAGCTGCATTTATAAGCTGCTGCTTGTGTAAACCAGTCTCCGGTTGTTCCAAATTTAAAGCTGCTTGGGTAAACCAGCCTTTGGTTGTTCCAAATTTAAAGTAGACAAACGTTATTACAGATCATAAACCGCATAAATAAATACTTTTTATAAAATAACTAAACTTCAACAATTACTGGTTCCTCATCAGCATTCCAGGATTTTGTTTCTTATCAAACTTTTTTTTCCTGACACCTTTTTAGGTGCTCTAGGAGTCATCCATCGAAATTATTATTGAAAGAATGAGATAGAAGCTCTAGTAATCAAGATAAACCTAGTAGAAGAGGTATGATGAGGTTTCTAGTATTGACTGGTTTCAGAAAATATTGTGTAACATTACAAACGATGAGCTCTTTTGGCAGTTTATGTTGTTGCATAACCTGTACAGGACAAAAGCAATTCAACCTTAATATACAAATATACAGAGCAATTTCGTCTTTGATACAATACTCATATTTACTTTTCACTTAATAGGCATATTTACTTAAAAAAAAGAAAAGAAAAGGAACAAAGCCAAGATAGCAGTTATAATTGAAATGGGTATCAATTGACCCTATGCCAAATTGTATTCTCTGGACAGTTAATTTAATATTGCCAAAACAACATCAATAATTGATGATTAGATGAATCCTTAAAATAGATAGGTATTCAAAAAAAATAATAACATTTTTTTTCTAAGAAGAAACAATCAACTGACAAACTCATGTCTGGATTTACTTTTCATTTTACACTGGAATATGTTTGCCTTGGTAAGGATAGTATGCAACTCTTGTATAAAAGGATTTATCCTTTGGGACAGAGCTTTTTAAAACACCCCGGTTGTCAAAAGAGCAGACCTGGATAGAGTTCTTCAAGGATATTTCTTCATCCTTGTTATGAACCAAAAACTCTGGCATTTTAGAGAATCCAGAAAACTAGAGCTATGTGATTCATCAGTCGAACATTCTACTTCATCTCCATGTTTATCCTTTGTGTGACATACATTTTCTTCATTTGGAATGTCAACCCCTGTTAAGCCTTTAAATTTGAGGATACCATGAATCATGGGTACCAGCCAAACCTGCAAGTTCAAAAAAAAAATTGCATTGGAAAATCAAGAAAAAGATTTAATATGGCACAAGTTGAATAGTTAACCAAAACTTTTCTCATCTGCATAGTTGACATTCCCCAGCGAATGAGTAAGTACATGGCTTGTATCTTCTGGAATGATATCAGGCCATACTCCTGTGAGAGACTACAATACCAATCAAGCCATCCGTAACATCCATAAAGTTATATATGAAGAGCAATGTCATGAGTGTGCCATAGGACAGAGAATCCAGTGCACGCCACATCAGAACCAAATCATACGAGTGATCGAACTATGAATTGATGAATCAAACCATACGTCAAGGATGCCAAGATTGTAATGCGAGAGATGTCAGATATAAATAACTGAACTAAGGTCTAATATCTCTGTACAATTATGTCAATAGTGTTGTATATAGAGATGCTACTATTGGAGTACATATCCATGATGCTTCTGTGTTAAAGTGAGACCATACACTGAAATGTCGAGAGACCATTCATATGTTGTACCTGATGAGGCCAGAATCATACAATACCATACACTTCACACTGGGTATATGTGCCGAGACTACTGAGCTGCCAACGCTAATACATGCACAAGATTACGGAGGGTTATTAACGTAGTCATGAAGTGCCATCTGGGTCACATTCGGATTGCTGTCAAAACACTCTAAATTGGTGTGTATTCATGGAGAAGCCACGCTATCGAATGTTGGGACGAGTATGGAACCTCTGTGGCTAGAAGTCTAAAAGTTTATGCCCCAAAATGTGACCTGCCGCCCGAATATAGATATAACATCCAAATTTAAACACGCCCCAATGATAAAATTTGTCGCCGTTACTATATGAGCTCCACTGTAATTTAATTATATTTTAAAAACGCCATGGCATATGATGTTGCGGAATATGGGTTTACAAAATATGCCAATATACCACTTTGAAATGGTATATGTGTGAAATTAGAAGGTATGGTGAAATTAACCGTAAAAATAAAATATATATAAAATGCGCATTTTAAAATTTGTTTTATATACATCATAATGGTCGTCGTAGGGAAGGAGTTGGGTAGAGTTCTGAACCACCGACCCTCCAAAATAAATTTAGCCAATAAAATATATATACATACTCAAACCATTGTAACGTGGGTCAAGGTCAGGGTTTGACTCCGGGACCTCACGTCCAAAACTCAACGCCACGCCATTACCAACGAGCTGCTCACTGATTCAAAACCTGGTAACCGTGTTTTAGTCTAAGTTATAAGTTATGCAGCCTTTTAATTTTGAAACGGAACATTACGCCACCAGATTTTGAACTTTACAATAAATATAGTCCATGGTTTATATAGCCACTGCATATAAAATTCCATACGCCATTTAATATATATGCCAACTGATATGACTTGCGGTTTGCAAATGAATTAATATTCCATCATTAGTAATACGCTCTACCATTGAAAATTAGATTTAGACCTTTGGGTTTAAAGAAATAAATAATAATTAATATTCCACCATTAAAAAAGTAAAAATAAATAGTCTATTAAATTCGAACTCAGAACTAAATCTGATATTTGGCCAACTGTAAATAAAAATAAATATTTTATAATGAGGTATGGCATATTAGAGTTGAAACGTATGTTTAATTTACATCTAAGTTAGGATGACAAACTTTATGCTAAAGTAGAGGGTTTAGAAAAGTTTTGTAAAAAAAAAAAAAAAATTTAAATTATGGCACATTAGAGTCAATATCTAAATTAGGGTAACGCTTCTATTAGGGCGTATCATATAAAAGAAAGTATTATATAAAAGAAAGTCAAATGTTCATTTATTTGAAGGAGGATTCATGTTTATAAGATTGTGTTTTATGAAGTTAAAACAACATAATAACACAGTAACAAAACGAGAATTTAAACTGGTTAGAATCCAAGTATTGTTTGTAGTCATAAGTATCAGAAAGACAGTAAACCCTTCTAAAATCGTATAAACTGCATCTAGGACTGAACTTTTTAGACAAATTTTATAGAACAACCCGTTGATCTATGAAAACCTTGCATTCCACTCTAGATTTAGTAAGAATAAATTACCCTGCATAGGACAAGGAGGTCGCGTTGCCACCCTCCTTGACCTCGGTACCAGTAAGACCTGCCTGCAGGTAAAATAGCAAAAGAAATATACTCGTATGCCAGCTCAAATCTTACGAAAATTATATTTTGTCAGTCTGAAAATTTATCCACTCCTCATGAATTTGTTATTATGTATTTCAGGAAAAATTACCATGTTTAACACGTACCAAAGGCAGCAGTGCCAGCGAAATGCATCGCTGCCACCTCCACCTTCACCATCGCCTTCACCACCATTAAGATCGTCGTCAGCACCGGTTGCTCTGCCGGATCTCACCACTGTGATGAGCTCTTTAGAAGCCATTATGGAAACCTTAAAAGTGTCGCAGTCGACCAGGAACAAGGAGGAATGACATCATTCAGAGGAAAGACATTCAGAAAAGCCGAAGGATTTTGATGACAAACCTCACAGAGAAGATATTTCACGGGAATTGCAAAAGATTAAACTCCCAAAATTCTCTGGAGGAAGAGCTGGAGAACATACCGAAGCATGGTTGGAAGGGATGATCAGATGCTTCGCATTAAGAGAATATTCTTCAACTTCTAAAACAAAGATCGTTGTATTCCATCTCAGAGGGAATGCTTTGATTTGGTGGGGAAATATGGAAAAACAGCTGCATCTGACGTCAGATATCGTTCCTTGGGAGTTGTTTGTGGACCGATTCCGTGCGAAATACTTACCGCCTTTCTTTCAAGAGCAGTAAGTCGGAGCCTTCCATACTCTAACCCAAGGTGGTAAAACCGTGGAAGAATATGAGATAAAGTTCATGGAACTTGTGAAATATGTTCCTTATCTAGAAACGGATGAACGCCAGGCCGAGCATTTCGTATTTGGATTAAATCCTCGGATCAGAGCCATGGTAAGAATGTGGAAGCCACTGACGGTGGTAGAGGCGGTTGAATGTGCTCATTATGCAGACGAACATCTGGGGATAAAAAGGGATTTCAGGCCAGCTGAACCAATACCGCAGGCATTTACAGGAAGAACTCCTCAAAATTTCTTCCGAGGAAATAA
Organism: Pinus albicaulis; assembly: GCA_034641835.2. Classification (NCBI taxonomy): domain Eukaryota; kingdom Viridiplantae; phylum Streptophyta; class Pinopsida; order Pinales; family Pinaceae; genus Pinus; species Pinus albicaulis. The sequence goes on from CM076570.1 coordinate 1,128,267,259, forward strand.
ATCGAGACCACCTCCTTATGGTAATAGGTTTACCCCAAGAGGAGCGGGGGCAGGAGCTCCCAGGACCATAAATGCAATAGCTTCCGGGTCCTCAAACATCAGTGCGTGGAGGTCTCGAGGGAATAGTAATCGAGGAAGGAATGGGAGAGGAAGCAGCACCAGGGGACAAAGTTCTTGGTCGGGTATTTCTCTGTCAAATGCAAAAGGACCAACCCGAGTGGACTGTTGGGGGTGTGGAGGACCTCATCTTCGACGTGATTGTCCAGAGAACTCTTGGCAAACAGGAAAAGAACCATCATCAGATGCCCAAAGCAATCATAGAATCCATGCTGTCGTTAACAACAACTAAGCAGCACATCAATCCACGGTAGTGGAATCTTTAGGTACTATCAATGAAATAAAACTCAAAATCTTATTTGACACTGGAGCTACTGATAGTTTTATTTCATCTTATGCATTGAATAAATGTGGGTTGGCAGCCTGCAAACAGGACGATTTTAGACAGGTAGAAATGGTTTCAGGAGACCTTCAATCGGTAGAATTAAGTGTGGAGGATTGCAAAGTTGATCTAGGAGTCTATTTGACCAAACTGAAATTCTATGTCACGGCCCTAGGAACTTACGACCTGGTGATAGGAATTGATTGGTTAGAATCTCATTGAGCATGGGTAGATTGTTTCGAGAAAACAATACTTTGCTTAAACGATGTGGGAGAGATAATCCAAATTCAAGGTATTAAGAGAAAAGTATCCTTGCATTTCATCTTAGCTATGAAAATGAAACGGTGCTTAAGGAAGGGTTGTCAGGTGTATGCAGTTCAAGAGGTAAGCAAAGAAAAGGGGCCTTCCTTAGATCAGTATCCGATTCTATCAGAATTTCCAGATGTTTTTCCAAAAGAATTACTTGGACTGCCTCCTAGGAGAGAGCTAGACCTCACCATTGAATTGAAACCTGGTACAGAACCTATATCTAAAACTCCTTACCGAATGACTGCCCCGGAACTTCAAGAATTGTAAATATAGCTAAAAGAACTGTTAGATGAGGGCACATTCGACCCAGTGTGTCACCATGGGGTACTCCTGTAATCTTTGTCAAGAAGAAAGATGGTTCATTGTGACTGTGTGTGGACTATCGAGATTTGAACCGAGCCATGGTAAAGAATATGTATCCAATGCCTCACATTAACGACCTTTTCGATCAAATGAAGGGAGCTATAGTATTTTCAAAGATCAATTTGCGATCGGGTTATCATCAACTCAGGATTAGCAAGAGCGATGTTTTTGAGACTGCATTCCGAACTCGTTTCGGGCATTATGAATTCATTGTGGTGCCATTTGGGTTGACCAATGCACCTGCAGTCTTCATGAACCTTATGAATAGCGTTCTCTGCAAATATCTCGACAAATTTGTACAAGTTTTCTTGGACGATATTCTCATTTACTCTAAAGATGAGAAGGAGCATGAAGATCATCTTCGGATAGTGTTATCTTATCTCAGAGAGCACAAGTTATATGGAAAATTATCCAAATGCGCTTTCTTTCAGAAGGAAATCCATTACTTAGGTCATATCATATCAGGCGAAGGAATCTCTGTAGATCCTGAAAAGGTAAATACAATCAGGGAGTGGCCAATACCTAAGAATGCACATGAAGTGCATAGTTTTATGGGTTTAGCAGGTTACTACCGAAGGTTTGTGGAGGGATTCTCCAAAATTGCAAAACCAATCACAAACCTTCAGCACAAGGGTGCTAAGTATGAATGGACTGAGAAATGTGATAAAGCTTTTTCTGAACTTAAACGATTATTGACTAGTGCATCGATTTTGTGAGTACTAGATATGGATAACGACTTTACTGTGTGTACCAATGCATCTAAGCAAGGGTTAGGTGTAGTATTAATGCAAGAAGGAGGTGTAATAGCATACACTTCGAGAAAATTAAAAACCCATGAAGAACTTTATGCTACGCATGATTTGGAGTTAGCCGCGGTGGTCTTAGATTTAAAGATGTGGAGACATTACTTGGTGGAGAGAAAATTTGTGCTTAAAAGTGACCACCAAAGTTTGCAGTATTTATTCACCCAGAGAGACTTGAATGCAAGACAAAGATGATGGAGTGAACTCCTAAGCAAATACGATTTTGCGATTTCATATATCAAAGGGAAGGAGAATGTTGTAGCAGATGCATTAAGTAGAAGACCTCGAATCTTCTCCCTCGTACCTATCAAGGTGAACTTGAGAAATCAAGTGCTTGAACATCTTGTAAGAGATAGTTGGTACTTAAAAGTAAGGTCGGGGCTCGAAAGCGACCATTCAAAGGAACCTAATTTCGAAAGGTATGATTTGGAAGAGGATAGAATTCTATGATTCCTCGGAAGGATGTATATACCAGATAGTGGGGATCTCCGAAACACCATCTTGAAGGAAGCACACCGGGCAGTATATTGTGCACATCCTGGGGTAAAGAAGATGTATGCTGACACTAAGAGACTCTTTTTCTGGTCAGGCATGAAAAATGTCATCGTCCAATTTGTTGCTAGGTGCCTTGAATGTCAGCAGGTAAAAGATGATCATCGTCACCTAGCAGGTCTCTTACAACCTCATGACATCCCTATGACCAAATGGGAGATAATTTCTATGGATTTTATCGTTGGGCTGCCTCTTATGCAACAAAAGCATAATGTCATTCTGGTTGTGGTGGATAGATTAACCAAAAGTGCCCATTTCATCCCATTAAGAGATACTTATGAAGTAGTTGACGTAGTACGAGTATTCATAAATGAAATTATCAGATTTCATGGAGTACTTAAGAAAATCATATCCGACAGAGATCCTCGGTTCACATCAAGGTTCTGGAATTGTATGCAGTCGACCTTGGGAACTCAGTTAAATTTGAGTACAGCATATCATTCGGAGACCGATGGACAGACAGAAAGGGTGAATCAAGTACTCGAGGATATGCTAAGGATGTATGTTATGGACCAAAAGTCATGCTGGGAAAAGTACTTAACCTTGGTAGAATTTGCTTACAACAATAGCTATCACAGTTCAATTGGGATGCCGCCATTCGAAGCATTATACGGAAAACCTTGCAGAACTCCGTTGAGTTGGGACATGTTAGAAGATTGAATAATCGTCGGACCAAACTTGATCCAAGAGATGAAGGATCAAGTAAAACTGATTAGACAACGGTTAAAAGAGGCTCAAGATAGACAGAAAAGTTATGTGGACACTCACAGGACAAATAGAAGCTATGTGGTAGGAGATCAGGTTTTCATCCGCATCAGACCAAATAAGAGCACCATTCGGTTTGGGAGGGGGACAAAATTATCCCCCCGGTTTATAGGACCGTTTGAAGTCCTGGAAAAAGTTGGACCTGTCGCTTATCATCTTGCACTGCCACCCCACCTGCACAAAATTCATAATGTATTTCATGTATCTACCTTACGACACTACATTGCTGATAAATCTCATGACCTTCAATGGAAGGAACTGCAGGTATCGGACGAGGGAACCCTAACGGTCGAACCATTACATATTCTGGAACGTAGGGTTCGACAGCTCAGGAACCGCCGGATAGACCAAGTGAAAGTCCAGTGGGACAAGTATAGCCCTGGATCAGCGACTTGGGAGGATGCTGAGACTTTTTGCCAGAATTACCCTAGCTTATGCTAAATTTTGAGAACTGAAAACTTTTATGTATATGACTGCTCTATTTTGATACTTGACATTTTGAAACACTATGTAAAGATGAGTTTTTACTTTGCTGGTACATGGATACCCATAAAGCTAGAATGCTACTTCACTTTACTGATACAGAATATATGCTGTTTGTTTAAAATTTACTAGTGCATGGACACCGATATGCAATATGTCATTTAAATTAACATTGCAAGAATGTGAAATCATAGATTAAACATTATAGATGAAAATATCTATCAATTTATTTCATTGCATTTCAAATATGATTCAAGGAAAGGAAATAGAAGAGTAACTACATTTTGAATATGAAAAGTGAAACATATGGGTATACAGATTGAAAATGGTTAAAGCAATGCATCATAAATAGAACATGAATGAAATAAACAGAAGCAGCATCTTAAATGAGAAATTTTATTGAACATATTGATACTTATGTGAACAAATTTTCTTTTTATATATATAAGTTCTAGGATTGATATCATAAATATCAAAGTATTTTGAATATGTAGAGGTTGTTATATGGGTAACAATTGGTTATGAACAATATAGATGCATATGCTGTAATATGTGTATGAGTGTTTACATTGCAGATTGTGTACCAGTGATTACTTCGCAGAACACAGGTTACCGAAACAATAGACGTGATGACAGAATCCCAGAACGTTGAGACTCCATGTGATTCCATGATAGGGTGTTGACCCTGGTTCTACTGGGAGGGGTGGAGGTGTTGCCCACCATTTATCCTCCAATACCTGGAGTCATGGGAGGATTGTGCGAGTCACGCTCCCCTAGACGTGTGATGATGACTGTCGAATGCCTACAAGCATATTAGGTCGATGTAATCGACGCCGATATCCTTAAGGTCTATGAATGGATCAGTAAAACTGATGCCATGTCATATTCCTGTAGAGGACGGATAGGATGGGAGTGGAAGAGATTAGGAAGGATAGGATGATTTTAGAATAGTCTGCAGAGGCGGTTGAGATGTGAAGTAACAAATAAATTACAAAGAAAAAACATGCATATTCAAACGAAATTCAATCTTAAAATACAAACCTTCTCACATGTGCCCTAATCTCTAAAAACATAATTATCGATATGAGTATATGAAGCCCTAACTTCGGGACAAAGTTTTTCTGAAGGGAGGAAGTATGTAACGACCCATTCCTAATTGATAAGTAAAATAACATTAGCGAGTATACGACATACGCATATGATAGCTACACATGCCTATATCGCATACCCCGCACTAGTATTAAGACTGCCTAAGTAAGAATAACAAATTGAATATTACTATATATTTTATCTCGCCATGATATAACGAAATATGAACAGGATACCTAACACATATACCGCTCTATCTGCATATGCATGGGAGAGTGTTATTTAAGAAAATCATATTATAATTTAGTTAAAAATTATATGTGGGTGAACAAATAAAATAATAATATAATTTAAGTGAGGCAAATTAATTTAATTTAGAAACAAACATAATACAAATTAAATTCAAGTTAATTTCTACATAAAGCCATCACATCTACGTAACTAGATAAGGATTCCATATGGATATTTCATGCACTTAACCCCAAAACCTTATCTCTAAGTTAAATATCTCCTTAAATGAACATAATATCTCCTTAAATGCATACCCACCCTCATAAATGAGATAATATCTACGGGAGTAGGGGGCAGTGGAGAAAAAGGAATATAAGGGAAAGGATGTGAAGGAGGTGGAGGAACGGTCTTTTGAGGAAAATTCTGCATTCTGTCCAAAGAAAGGATTGAAGGATACAAAGTGTTTGGAAGGGAGTCTCATCGTTCTTGGGATTCTGGGCACGGGGGCAGAAGAGTGATCTTCTGGGTCTAGAATTGTTCCTAGATCAGCTAGGAGGATTATATTGTTTCGGTGAACTGTTCAATCTGTCCATAGCATCACAGGAGAAGTGCCACCATTAAATCATCTGCTGTATTCCAGGTATTTCCCATGTATAGATTAGTTCCTTATGCAAAAATAGAAATTTCATTGCTGCTCTGCATCAAATCGTATTAGTGCTGAAATATATATATATGCATAGATTCTGAACTTAAATAGGATGTCTTAGATTGTATTAATGGAAAGAATGACAGTTGTAACAGTGGTATACCTTGTCGGTCAATTTAGCACTAAGTCCCTCTCTAGCAGTAGCTGAAATTAAGTGTCAAACCTGGAATAATCCTTAGAGGGTTATTACAGTTTTACTATCTCACATGGTGAGGAGTTAGTTTATGAGAGTAGAGGTCTTGGGTTCAAATCTCTTTCTCAATCTTCTTTTTGTAAAAAAATTTTGTTAAAAGGGATGGATTTTTTTTTTAAAGCTGCACTTCATCTTGTTCCCGTAACTATTCAGCATCTTCAACTCGTTTTTTTCAAAAAGGCATAACTTCTTCATCCGGAAGCCATTTTTCGAGCCGTTTTTTTTAAACAATCTAATTTTTCGAGATATTTCCATTGGAGCAATTAGTTTCAGCTTTTCTCAGCTCCAGGTTTTTGAAAAAATGGAAAGTGCATGCCCGATTATTAACAACACCAATTATTTCCAATGGCTACCTCACATGGTAGATATACTTAGAAGTAAAGGGCTTTACAGAATAGCCATAGTGGTAGAAACTAATATTTCTGATGATGATAAAGTCGCTAAATGGGAAAATAAACAAGATCAAGCACGAGGGTTGATAGGAATGTCCATTGCTCAAGATCTTCGATTTCATATCCTTGACATTGATACCCCTCATGAAGCCTTGGATAAGCTAAATACTGTCTTTGGCATTCAAAATAAAATCATGGCTCACAAACTTGAAAATGAGTTGCTTACTTTTGACCATAATAATTTCTCCTCTATTGAAGACTTTTTGTCTAAATTCAAGACCCTTAGACTTCTTTTAGAAGGTTGTTAGGTCAAAAAGGAAGATAGTAGTCTCATCTGTTACATTCTTGCTAAGCTTGGCCCTGCTTACTTTGTATTTGTTTCCACCTTCCATTCCACTAGAGAAGCTATCATTTCTTTAGGAACCACCTACAAGAATCCCTCTTTTGATTCTTTTTTTGATTCTTTGATAAGAGAACAAGAAAAAATCTTACACCTTGGTCTTATCACTTTTGGAAACGCTTCTAAGAAAGCTTTAGAAACCCAACAACAATCATATCAAAAGAATCCCAAGAAGCAATATCCTAGAAAGTAGGGTCTGAAACCAAACAAGGGTCCTAAGAATTTCAGCTGCAAACTGAAAAAGCAATTCACCAAAATGATAAAGCATATAAAAACAAAGGAAAGAAGACAGATAGACATTGCAACTTTTGCAGTCGTGATGGCCATATAGAGTCCAAATGTTTTAAGAAGATGGAAGTCTTAGAAGCAACAATGAAGAAGCACAACATCAATTGGGAGCACTCTTCACCTTCATCTTCAGGAATGGTACTTTCTGTTTGCGGTTGTCAAGCATCAAGATCTGGTTATGCATTAAATATATCTTCCTCTTCTCATTCTCATGAGTGGCTCATTGATTCTGGAGCTTCTTATCACATGGCCAAAAATAAAGTCATGTTTTCTTCTTTAAATGATTGTAACACCAAACATATTTATGTTGGTGATGATAGATCTCTTAGTGTTGTAGGATCTGGAACCATTCATCTCGATAATGGTCAGTTTAATGATGTACTATGTGTTCCTACCTTGTCATGCAAGCTTCTCTCTGTTTATTAGATAACTCATTCAAGTGAAGGGAAAATAGTAGAATTCTAACCTCATGATGTTGTAATCAAGGACCTCAAAGATCCTAAACATATTTTAGCTACTGGCATTGCTGATGATTCCACAAGGTTGTATAATTTTGACAACTTTGTATCATCATGTCTTCCCTCCGTTTTTGTTGGTCATAATGATGAAGTGAGAAAACTTTTGCATGAGCGATATGGTCACTTAAACTATCGCTCTCTTCAAACTCTATGTAAGGAAAATATGGTGACAGGTCTTCCTATGGTATCTTGCCGAGATGGTGTTTGCTCCAGATGTGCACTCAGAAAAAATCATCGGGATAGTTTTGACAAACGTGCCTCTTGGCACACTTCAACCCCTTTGTAGCTTGTGCACAGTGATTTATGTGGTCCATTTCCTGTTGTTTCTTTCTCTGGTTTCAAGTACTTCTTAAATTTTCATTGATGATTTTTCCAGACGCACTTGGGTATACTTCTTAAAACTCAAGAGTGAAGTTTTTAACATGTTCTTGGCCTTTAAGGCCTTTGTTGAGAAACAATTTGGACATCAAATTCTTAAGTTAAGATCAGACAATGGAGGAGAATATGTTAACAAAAAATTTATCAACTTCTGCACTGAGCATGGCATTCAATTGCAACATATTGTTCCATATACTCCACAACAAAATGGGGTCGTTGAAAGGAAGAATCACACCTTAAAAGAAATGGCAAATTATATGCTTCAATCTAAAGGACTTGGTCTCAATTTTTGGGCAGAAGCCATTAACTGTGCAAATTACATAGTAAATCGCACTCCTACTAAGGTTTTAAAAAATATAACTCCAGAAGAAGCTTGGAGCTCAACCAAACCAGATGTAAGTCACTTTCGTGTTTTTGGAAGTGATGCTTGGGCCCATATTCCAGATGCGAAACATAAAGCCTTAGAACGTAAGAGTGAAAAATTAATTTTTGTTGGATATTATGAAGATGTCAAAGGATATAGACTTCTTCAACCAAAATCCAAAAATATAATCATTAGAAGAGATGTAAAATTTTATGAAAATATATCGGCTTGCGAACCTAGTTTGACGGGTGTGCCACCTTTGGCCTACGAGCCTGATTCAACATATTTGCCACCTCTCTCTCTCTCTCTTCTATTTTTAATAGCATTCCTTCTAATTCAGATGATTACAACAAGGATGAAAATTCTCCTCCGCCTCTTGAAATTGTTCCTTATACTCCACTGCTTCCAAGATGGGTCCGCTCTACTGGGGATGCAGCAGGTTCTCTTGCAGGTGATCCTGCCGATCGACGACGTACACGTTCTCAGTTTGAAAGACCCTCTTCTTTATTGGCTCAAGTTCCAGAAAATCTTGATCCAGAAACCTTTGAAGAAGCCTCCAGTCATCCAAATCAGGATGAAGCTATGAATGAAGAATATCGCTCCTTATTGGCGAATGATACTTGGGATCTTGTTCCTCTTCCAAAAGGAAGAAAAATCGTCAGATGCAGAGGGGTTTACAAAAAAAAGTTTGGACCAGATGGAAAAGTGGATAGACATAAAGCTCGTCTTGTCGCTAAAGGATTTTCACAAGTTGAAGGCATTGAATATACTGAAACCTTCTCCCCTGTTGCCAAAATGAATTCTATTCGCCTTGTTCTTTCCCTTGTTGCCTCCTTTAAATGGGAAGTCCATTAGATGGATGTTAAATCCGACTTCTTACATGGAGATTTGCATGAAGAAATCTACATGGAAAAACTCCCTAGCTTTATCGAAAAAGACTCCAGCCTTGTTTGTCACCTCAGGAAGTCTCTCTATGGTCTCAAACAAGCTCCTCGGGCTTGGTATGCCAAAATGGATAGATTTCTCTTAGATAATGGCTTTTCTAGGTGTCATTCTAACAACACTATCTACACCAACAAAGTGGGTAAGTCCTTCACCATCCTTGTTCTTTATGTTGATGACCTTATCCTTACTAGTAGTGATCCAAACCATATAAACCATGTGAAGTCTAGCCTCAAAAAGAAGTTTGAAATGACAGACTTAGGACACTTGCATTATTTCCTTGGTCTTCAAGTCTTGCAATCCAAGGAAGGCATTACTCTCTCTCAGTCCAAGTATGCCCGTGATCTTCTACACCACTTTCACATGGAAGACTGTAAGCCAACCCCTTCTCCCTTTTATTCCGGAGTCCAGCTTTCCGTCAACTGTACTACCCCTGAAGTTGATGCTACCTTATATCATCAACTTGTTGGTAAAATTCTGTATCTAACCCATACCCGTCCTGACCTTTCCTTTGCCGTTGGTCTTGTCGCTCGGTTTATGCACCAACCTCATGAAAGTCACTGGAAAGCAGCTAAAAGAATACTTCGATATATTTGAGGTGCAGTTCAGTTTGGGATTCATGACAGTGTAGGAGCATCTCCATTTTTTATTGGTTTCACTGATTCTGATTGGGCTGGTGACCCTGATGATCGAAAGTCGACTGCAGGATATGCATTCAATCTCGGTTTAGGACCTATTACTTGGTCTTATAAGAAACAAAGTGCCATCTCTCTTTCTTCAACAAAAGCAGAGTATCGTGGTGTAGTTGAAGCCAGAAAGGAAGCCATGTGGCTTTGTCAGATCCCGTCTGAATTTGGTCTCCATCAGCAACATCCAACTACACTTTGGTGTGATAATCAAAATGCCATTCTGCTATGTAAAGATCCAGTTCGGCATCAGCGTATGAAACACATTGAACTCCACATACACTTCATCAGAAAGCTCATTCATGATCGTGTTATTGAAGTGCAGTAATTTCCAACCAATGATCAAGCAGCCGATATCTTTACAATGGCTCTCACAGAAGCGAAGTTTACCAAACTTTGATCCATGCTTGGAGTTTAGGAAAGTTGTCATTAAGGGGGGATAGGATCTAATGCCTCCTTCCTTCTCCTATTGTGTCACTTTTGTAAATCCTTCAATCCTATCCCAATTTGTTCTTAAGGGGGGATGTTAGGATATTTCGACACATAGGAAATAGGCTCCTTTTGTGTCACCTTTGTAAATCCTTCAACCCTATCCCAAGTTGTTCTTAAGGGGGGATGTTAGGATATTCCGACACATAGGAAATAGTTAAGAATAACTTAGTCTAGTGTAGAGTTAGGTAAAGTGTGTTTCTTTACCATGTACATTTGTAACTTATAATCCAACAGTCACGATTTGTAGTGATCCGACGATTATCTCTCACCTCGGTATTAACGACACTTGATCCGTGGCTTAACACCCGATTGGTCCATGATCTCTATTTAAAGAGCACAGAGGGTCATTTGTCTAGTAACTGTTTATGAGAGAAACATATGTAACTTTTCTTTTTATATTAATAAATTGTCTGAAGTGGCCGCATTGGCTCAGGCTGTAGATTGTTTCCCTCTTTGAGGGTTTTAACCACGTGATTATATTGGTGTACTGATTTGTGATCTTTTCGTGAGCGGTGACCTTTGGTTCTTGATCTATGGAACTTACCTTGTAAATTCCTACAAATAATAAATAAAATATAATAATTAATTAAAATTACATTAAAAATATAAAAATCTCATTTTTAGATTATAAATTTTTAGTATTTAAAATATGAAAAATAAATAATTAATTCAAAATTAGTAAAATTATATAATAATTAAATTAATTTTAAAGTTCAATTGTTTAAATAATTAATTTTAAGTGAGAAAATAATAAATAAATTATAATAATGAATTAAAATTACATTAAAAATATAAAATCTCATTTTTAGATTGTAAATTTTTAAGTATTTAAAATATGAAAAATAAATAATTAATTCAAAATTATTAAAATTATATAATAATTAATTTGATTTTTTTTTAAAATTATTTAGGTTGAGAGGTGCTTTCTAGTTTATTATAGTCTAGATAAATATAGTATTTTATTTAACATTTTGACTCAAACAAATTATATAAAAATAAACTTAAAAAATTAATAATTAAAAAAGATTAGTAAAACATTTACTCTGTCAGATTATATAAATTAAGAATTTATTATATAATGAATTTAAAATTTTTAATTATATTATTTATGTAAATAGATTTGTCCATTTTGAAATAGAGGTTTTAGGATTTTAATTTAATTATTCGATGGACTATAAGAATTTATTTTTTAAAGAATATTTTAGAATATTTTAGTAGTAAATAGTTATATATTAAAAATTAACATTTATTTTAAAAGTAGTTATGTATTTTTATCTTTTTAATTAAATTGATTAATTAAAAAAAAAATTCATATGAATATGAAATAGGTTTTTAGGTATATTAGTAATAAGCCATGGCAATGATTCAGAATATTGAAAAAGTCACTTTATAAAAGCAAAGATGAATATGCATGATTAAGAATTTATATACATGATTTTTTAAATGTATATGTAACTCATTAAATTCTTTCATAATTAATAATAATAATGGTTTAAAATAAAGTTATAATTTATTTAATTTGTATGATTTTGATATGATGTTAGCTTACATGAAAGGGGTTGTGGTACCCACTATACTTGGTGCATTGTATGTGATCTCATCATTTCATCAATCACCTACTAGGGTAAACTTCATTTGAATATTGCAGGTGGCATAGTGAGGTACATGATGACTCAAGAGGAGAACTCTATTAGATTGGTAGTTGGAAGAAAAAATTATAATAGTATTAACCACAAGTTTACCATTATAGCTAGTAGATCAACCAACATCTCCTTCTACTTTACTGAGGGTAGTAACCAACCAACACATATATGACTCAGATTGCTTTTTACTTGCAGGGCTCGTAGTGTTTTTTGTCTTCTCATGTCTATGTATGTCAAGGTCTCCCATAACCAGTACATTTTTAACTCAATTACATATGTTTGAAATAGATGAATCTTTTAACTAAGATATTAAAAATGTAAAGATATTAACAAACTCCCAAAAGGTAAAGTTATTAGGTAGTACTAATCACTAGCATCTTAGATTATTATATAAAATGAAGACTGTTATCCTTTTTGCATATGCTTCTTTTTTTACAGGTAGTAAAACCTTAAAGATAAAAGAGTAGTATTTTTAGAGTTGGTGATCTAAACATAAGCAATTGTGGATGTCACAGGCTCAATGTCTATTGATTTGGATGCCTGAGTAGTGCCTTTGCAATTCACTTCCTTAATAGGGTATATTTTAAGTATTCAAGTATTATACTCATGTATAGTATTTTAGACGAATAATATAACTTGAAAAAGCATGCATATAGAATGTAGCTGAATATTCAATAAAAAACATATAATTTAATATTAAAAATGATACAATTTTGGCGAATAATATCAATTTAATCATGCTCCCAAGGGTGTAGTTTGAATGGTGATCGTTGTGATATGAAGACGAGAAAATTTGAGGTTTGAGGTTCAAAACCCTTGATTTATGATGTAGGATATGCATGGGGGCACATTTGGGGTTACATAGAGGTTATAGTGGTAACGATTGGAATTGACCTCATATGATGTGAGTACAAAGTTGGCCTAGTCATTGATTCCTCTAGATATAAAAATAAAATAAAAATCAATTTAATAATATCTATGTAAAAAATAGGTGAATTTATAACCAAATGAGAAAATACACACACACACACACACACCACATATATTAGAATATGGAAAAAAAAATAGCCAATTGGAAAAAAATTTCCCTTTTTTTTTTCGTTCCTTAATCTACAGGTTAAACTCATCTAGTTGGAGTAGAATGGCTTGATACTTGATACTCTCAATTGGAAGCTTGTCCATTATGGTCTTTATCAGCTAGCATAAGTCTAGGGTTTTGAAATAATTAGTGTCACTTGTTCTAGAGGTGATCATGTTGAGTACCTATGGCTCTATCTCCTAAAGAACATCTTCATCATGCAAGAAAATCCTCTATGGTCACGCTTCTTCAACATACTTGATTATCTCTTAGTTAGTTCAAAATACTTTGTGTCATGTTGAGTAAGAGTGAGAGGCCTGTGGTGCAAACCTCTTTTGTTTTACCATTATTTCTTCATGCTGTGCTAGATGGATATATAAAATTATGCTAGGGAACTACGACAAATACCTGCAAATGAATTTGTTTGGGAATCTTACCAAAAAATCATAGAAGAGTAATCCAGAGGTATATGGTTTGCATAAACTAGTACCGTGCAGGAATGAAGCCAACATTGGACTGGAGTTGTAATGGAAACAAATTAGAGGCATGAGATTGCTTTGCATAGATCTTCCTAGTCCCTATCAACCATTGCAAGACATGGGAAATGAATTATCTAAAAACTAGTCACGTGCGAGTAAGAGACCATGATAACTATAACCATAATGAATTGGAAATGCTCTCAAAGATCAATCAAACACATTAGGATTTGCATGTGGTAGGTGTCCTTCCTTATCGCTAGGTGGTTCCTAGGAAGAAGAGAGGGTGGAGAGTAGAGATTGTGCATTCCTCAAGGGATCTTATGTCTCCATCACCTGATTCATGGTAGAAGCGTCGTTTAAGGCCAACTCTTGATAGTGTTTTTTCAAGAAACTATCATCCTTCGGATTCCATATATGGTGCAATGGTTCTCACTTATGGTGGAGGCATTCATTGGAAAACTTATAAGCATGTTCATTAGTTGAGCATTTTACATAAAAGGGGAGAAGAACTAGAATATTGGGAAGTAAATCTTTGATTTCTTGTAGGCCACTTTCAAGTCACTAGCTATGAGATATTTTTCTAATTGAAATTAATGTTGTAGGTGTCGAAGCATTCTAATAATGATCTATAAGTCACCTTTTGCATTTAACTTATGGTGATACAAAGAGAAAATACCAATGTTGTCAGTTCTATTGAGTTATTTGTCTATATTCCCATATAACTTGTAAAGAGTATAAGAGGTTCACTCATTTCATTTCTGAAGGCACCATCAAAGCTTACATGGCTAGGGCCCCCCTTGGATGCATTGTTGAAGTTTAGTTTGATGAAACCAAATGAGGAAGGTGTCTAGTTTTTTCATATAAAAGATTGCAACCTTCCAACAATAGATATTGATGGAGTCGATGCTAGATTAAGATCAAAATCTTGGAGAATAACCTTCTCATCTTGTTGGTATTGTCAAATCCTAATCAAACCAAGGTGAAATAAGAATTGATTCCTTCATGTTTTGTTTGATCTTGTTCTAGATGTGTCTAATATTTTTTAATTTCTCTTTGAAAATGAGTTGATTTATTTTCTTCTACGTTTCCTAGAGTAGGAAACTTGGGAAGGGTTGTTAGGGTCAGTTGATGATGGAATTTTTGAAAGCCCCCACTCGCTAATGAATGAGTGTATTCAAAATATTATTTCCATCACAATTTGTTTACAGTATAAAATAGAAGACCATGATGTACAATTTATTATTAGATGTATACATAACTAATTTAGTTGAACAATTAATCATTCACTAACTTCCGCTCAGAAGATTGACTAAGGATAAAATATGGAAGGAGGAACTACATGGTATGCATTTATAAAGAAAACCTTCTTCACCCCTAGCATGGATTTAAGATGAAGGAACTTGCCATTGGTAAGTGAGTTGGTAAAAATATCTACAACTCAATTGTCTGAACAAGATTGCAAAATTACATGTTAAGAACCTTGATCATGATTGAGTTGTTGTAAAAAGTGCATATAGACTTAAATGCATACTTAAATGCATTTTGTGTGTTAGTGATACACTAGATCATATATGGATAAAAATTTAACTACCACCCCAAAGAACTTTGCAGATAGATCTTGTTGAAAGGTAACTTTTAGAGCCATTGTTGGATTAAATTCTTTTTTAGGTGAGCATTAACATCATGTTGGTACTTTTCCTCTTTAGAAGAAAGAGAAATACCATTTTTTCTCTTTTTCAGACCAAAAGATAAGATGTCAACCAAAGTTGAAAGAATAATCATTAGTAGATTTTGATTATCGACATCACTTTCCCAATTTGAATTGAAACAGTTGCCTTGGGGTCCACTCTATGGTGGATTGGATTTGTTTTTTCTACGTGGTTAATCCAGGTTTGGCCCACACAAGATTCATTGGCGCATCTGAGGGTTAACCAAGCTATAGAGTGAGGCCCAAATATATCCAGGGTAGGCCCCACACAATTAAAGTATGTGTATCAGGCATCGACGTAGCGAAGGTTGTGGACCGGATGTATCTGGGATCCAGGGTTGGGCACACCTTTGAACAACTCTAATATCCAGGGGTTGGTTGAAAAACACTAGGTGCACTTGCCTTTGTCGAGCCAGATGGGAATGAATCCAATATAGAGTGTGACTTAAACTATGCAAACAATGAAGGGAACTTGGAACCCACCTAATAATATCACCTGTAACACACACTCTTATAGTCATTGCAGTCTTAGTTACACACATATGGCACATGACGCACACACAAGGATGTGACAGAGTTAGATATCCATGTATTAATTCTAGGATGAAAAGAGAAAGCAATAAAATTTACTCAATGGCATAGATTTCCTTTTGCTTACACATGCCAACCATTCTATAATAAATATAGAGACATACAATTCCTTGGGACATCCGTGAAAACAAATGAGCATATATTCTCATTTTCAATATGCTCAATTGTTTGCTCCGTGGGATGCAAGTCAATTTTAGCAAGACCAAGATAATTATTTTATCTAATAAAAGGGGGCAGAGTTAGCATACGTTCTTCTTTGAAGGCAACATTCTTGAACAAGTAAATGAGTACAAATACCTCAGGATCGATTTCAACAACAAACTTAATTGGGAGGACTACAGAAAGAAGAGAATATTAGGAGGGTGGAAAGCATTATATGCTCTTCAAAACAGATGTAGAGAGGCATGGTTATGGGATTGGAAAATGATTAAATTGATTTTTGGACTCCTAGTTTGTCCAGTAATGCTATATGGGTGTGAATTATGGGCTAGCAGCACCCTTGTCTCAAAATGGAAGCAAATTGAGAAAATCCAAAAATGCTTAATCATGATGAGCAAGTTCAAAATAAAAATTTCGGTACCTTATGAGATAATGTTGAGTGAAACAGGAGAAAATCCCATCGAAGAAATTGCTATGGTGCGGCTCATAAGATATCTAAAAATAATTGATCAAATGGGAGTAGGTAGATGGTAATTGATCTTCAAGGAAGGCACAAGTGAAATAAAGAAAACATGGATGAGACAAAACTACACATGGATGCAAAAATGGAATATCTACCTCAATGCTTGTCCCAAAAATAGAAAAGAGATAAATAATTTTTCTATGGAGAAACGTCGTAAACAGGTATGGGGAAAAGAGTTGGGTAGAAAGAAGAAGTACTACATTGAAGAATTCAAACCTACGTATGATATGCAACAAAAAGAGTACATTGGAGCTAACATTCCATGGAGGGCAAAGGTTATTATTGCTCAATTAAGAACCAACTCGCATCATCTTCAGTGTGAAACAAGACGGTGGAAAATGCCTAAAGAAGCTTGGGAAGAACGAGTGTGTACATTGTGCACGTCTGGGGCAGTGGAATCGGAAAAACAATTCATTTTGGAATGTGGTGCGTTCAAAGACATCAGAGAAAGTTATGGCAATATGTTAGCATCGGTTTCTTGGCATTGTCTTTTCAGCGATGAAATTGTTGGAAGGTTGGGCCAACTCATCATCAATTTGAATAAGAAAAGAATTGAAATGCAAAAGGCAAAAAACAGGGAACTAATAGTCCCATAGACTATTTTTAGTCTCGTGGACGTTAAAATTTCATTTCATTTCATTAGTCAACATTATACATAGAGACAGAAATTGATTACAAATTATGGGTATATTTTGCTCTCATTGATTTACAAATTGAGCACTTTTTACCTCTCAGTTAGGCTATCTCTCTCTTCCTATTTCAGCATGCGTTCCTATGTTACAAGAACTCCCTATTCCTCTTCAAGCCGACTCCTTTATGAAGGATTCTCTTTTTCTCTATTGTTCCTAGTCCTCCAATGCACACCTCTATAGTTTTGGAAATATTTGATTACATGTGGGGTTTTTAGCCAACAAATTACTTAATCAAGCTACACATATTCCCTCTCTAGAAGCTTCATGATACCTTCCACTTCTTACAATATGAAACATGGGCAAGAGTGTTAGCTCACCAAAATTCCCTAAGAACCTAGATTCCTTCTAGAACTAGGCACTTGTATTTATATCAAAACTCCATTATTCCTAAATTTTATACATGTTTTCTTTGAGGTAACTTTCTCCCTTTTGGAAATTTACATGACCCCTAAGTCTAGACAAAAATAGTTTTTCCTAGGATTTGATGCTCCCACATTAGACTCCTTAAGTAGGAAATTTATGACCTCCTAGTCATATGTCTTCTTGTTGTTACAGTCCTCCTAGATCCTAAAATTTGTGTTATTATTGTCCACTTATTTCCCCACACTATTGTTCTACTATTGTCCTCATCCTTTTAGGATCCCAATTTTTATTTTATTGTTGCCTTCCACCTGTATTGCTGATGTAGCTATTTGTAGTCAACCATACTCTACAATGGAATGTGTCTCCATGCTTCTTCAATAGTATTCTTAATTCTTCCATTTCATCTCTTTGTTGGACCAAATTATTGGCACCAATCACTTGCAATAACAACTCCAAAAACTTTGGCTTCAATGGCCATCTCGTTACTCTCGTGAATTAACAACCTTTGACATGGTTGCTCTATGGAAGATGCATTCTTCTCTTTTGCACAATAATATATATTTTTTTCATTTATTGCTTGTTCTCTTCCATTGTTATCCACAACATAATGTGTGGTTTCCTCCTTTGCAAGCTACTAGTTATTCTTCAAAATAGCTTCATGCTCCATTTCCTTATGCTGAAATAATATTTCATTTTCATGAGACAAACTTGTCTTGTCTTTCCTCCTTTCATCTCCTTCTTCTTGTTTCCATTTATCTAGAAACTCAACTATAATCCTAGCAATTTTGACATCATAAAAATTATCAAAATATTCATATGCTTTGAGCATCTTGACCCCTTATTGCTCCTTGCCTGTATTATCTGTGCAATATTCTTCAATTATGGGGTTGACCAACCAATCCTCTTAAGTTTCAATTTCTTTTCATTGTAACACCATTGCATTTGAATGTTATACCTTCTCCTTCATGAGGTGGTCCTCCTCATCTTCCCTTTCTTTTATAATAACTTTCAATGGTTGTGCTTCACCTTCCATATGACTACCTTCACAAAACACTTTTTCACTATTTGCTGCCATGGTTTCTTTTATCAATTGTTTGCGGGATTCATTTGGGTTATTCCTAGGAGAAAATTTAATTCCTTCTTCCCTCTACTTATGGAAATCAATTTTCCCACCTAAAACCTCTTTTAGGACAATTTCTGAGGGTTCTCCACCATTTTTTGAATTCCTTTTCTCTAGGTATACTTGGGGAAATCTTGTATTTCCTTCTTCCTTTTGTCCATTCTCATATCCTGCACTCACAAACAATTCATTATTTTTAAAAATATGAGGCCTCCTAACATCTTCTAACCTCTCCATCTGTAAGTCCTCCTCATGTATATGTTTCTCCCTTTCATTCTTTTTATGAGACTGTGTTGTATCATCTTCCATCATGATAGATTTTAAATTTTGTCCTCCCTCAACACTTTGAAGAGGGATTCCTTCATTCCTTTGTATCCTTATGAAAAATCTAGATAATTTTCCACTTTCATCATTCTTATGACCTCCAACCATACATAAAATATCAATATTAAAATATTAAGTCTTCCTAACATCATTTAATATCCCTACTCTAAGATATTCATGTTGATATGGACGTTCCCCATAGTCCATGAGACTCTCAATTAGTCTCTTTGTAATTTCTTTCTCATTCTCATCTCCAAGGAATTCTCTTTGCTCAGGTTCATAATAGTGAACCCTCTCTACCTCATACTCAACTGCTTCGAGTTTTTCATCTCTCATTTGAGCGCTCAAAATGTGCCTTAGCTTCCCATTAAGGGAATTTTGAGGTAAAAAATGGGCCTAAAAAAGTTTACTAACAAAATTAACTTTAAAAGAACTAATAGGATTCAAGATAATGATGTCATCCCTAGGGAGAATATTTTAGAGGGAAATGTGGAATATGAATAAATAAATAAATAAATCTCTCTCTCTCTCTCTCTCTCTCTCTCTCTCTCTCTATATATATATATATATATATATTAATTGTATTTTTGGTTTATCTCCAAGTAGGTTTACTCAAATGTCAAGTGTGGACACTTCTTGGATGCATAATTAAATTTTACATCCAATGAGTACCCACTCTACTATTTATGAGTAGACCCACATTAAGAAAAGAAGAAAAATACATGAAAAAATGTGTTGAACATATTTTTTTCATGTATTTTCAAAAATTTTCAATGTGATTCTACTGAGAAGTATGTAGAGTAGGTACTCATTGGATGTGAAATTTAATTTTGCATCCAACATGTGTCTACACTTGAAATTTGAGTAAACCTACATGGAGATAAGCTAAACATACTATAAAAAATTAGCTTTCTTTATTTTTATTTAAAAATTCATAACCCTTATTTTATTATTTTAACTATTATTTTATTATTTTCCTTAAGAGGCCCATTTTAGACCATAAAATTCCCCTAATATTCTCAGCTTATTTGCATACAACTATTTAACAGGCCTATGGATAATCTCATCCATATCTCTGGTCATCATTCTCCATCATTTGTAGCAGCATGTTTATCACATTGAGTCTTTCCTTTAACTCAAACATCTCTCTATCAAATTCCTCATCATTCATCTTTTTGTGGCTTCTCTTTGAACCCTTAACATGAATACTCATAGTAATCTCCTTTTCCTTCTTTATGAGCTTCTGCATGCTCACTATGAGTTGCAGACAAGCCTCCACAAAACACCTCACCAAACTTCTCTCCTTAGGGTTTTGTCTTTTGGTATCATAGGTACTACTCCTGTGGAACCTCTCTAGCCTCCTCTACTCTCTTGTTTGTTGCACCATACTCACCTCTATTGAGAAATTTGTTGGAAAACTTCGCTACTACAATTTTTTTGCTGCAAGGGTTCTTTATCACAACTTTTATTCCTCTTTCTACTACGTGCAACCAATAGTTCCTTGGTCTAGATCAAAATGAAAACATAATACCAATTTACCTGTCAAGTTTCCTCCATTAAAATTTCAACTTTTTGCATTCCTTGTTTCAATGTATTGGAATCTCGTTGACAATGATTCCCCAACTCTACTTCATGGCTGGAATTTTCTCCAGGGCTTCTTTGCACCAAATCCTATGTATTCCACTCCCTTCTCTAATATCTATTCTTGAAGAAATAACTCCCAATCTCAATTTTTAGTCATACATTTAAGAAAGAAAAATAAACCAGTATCTCATATATGAAGTTTCTAGTTCTACTCTTCGTTAATATTTTGGTTCCTTCTCTCAAAAGCTTTTTTTTCTTAGTTCGTTTCTTGAAACCTTTCTTGCACTATTATCTTTACCTCAGACTATCCTTGTGGTCTCTTCTCTTTCTTTACTTACTGCTTTTCTCTCTCTGTCACCAACTACTCTCAATCTCTTCTTGTTTTTCCATGAGTAATCTCGCTAGCTGCAAATACCTATAACACAAACACTTTCCCATTCTCTCCCTCTCTTTCTCTCTCCCAAAGAGAAAAAATTGTGCTATGATACCACAAATTATGCACCACCACACTGTAATGGCGCTTCCACAGTTCCTCATAAATCAAGACTGTGTATCAACCTTTGGTTTTAAATAGTGTTGTATCAAAATCCATAATCTATGACCTTGCACATAACTAATGCACGTCTACTAGATTTTAGCTCCTAGGGCTTAAATCCTTTATCTCATATGACCCCAGGCTAAAACTAATAGCTTGACTCCAAATATTATAAGGATTTTTTCCCTTACAAACCTGCACTTATCCATATTAGCTGAAAAGTGCTAGAGTGGAAATCCTTTAATTTGACAGACTAAGGTCCGGAGGTGTTCGGATGTTGCACACCATCCACAACACCAGAAGAGGTCTCGATTGGATATCGTTAGGGGCATGAATTCTAATAAGCATTGTGGGGTCCATTACCTGATGGATTGAATTTTTTTTCTCTACATGGTTAATCTGGGTCTGGCCCACAAAAGATTCACTGGTGCACCTGGGGGTTACAAGGAAATAGAATGAGGCCTAAACATGTCAAGGGGAGGTTTGAAACAAATAAACTGTAAGTGTATTTGGAATCAATGTAACAATGGATAAAAATTGGATGTATCTAGAATCTAGGGCTAGGCCCACCTTTAAAAATTTCTAATATGCCGGGGTCTATTGAAAAATACTAGCTACACTTTCCTTTTTCGAGCTGGATGGGAAAAACTCCAATATAAACTGTGACTTAACTATGCAATCGAGAAGGGAACTTGGAACTTGATTGATAATATCACCTATAACATGCACCCTTATAGTCATTACAGTCTTAGTTACATGCATAGGGCACACATCACACACATAGGGATTTGACAAAGTTAGATATCTAAGTATTGATTCTAGGATGAAATGAGAAGACAATAATATTTACTCAATGGCATATGATTCCTTTTGCATATGCACACAAACCCTTTACTACTAGATAAAAATGCATACAATTAGTCTTATAGGCAGGGACATCCATGAAAAAAATGAGTGCATTTACTCATTATTCAGCATCATACATAGAGACAAAAGTTGGTTACAGATTATGGGTGGTCCACACTTTGGCTGATTTATAGACTTAGAAGTTTGTACCTCTATGTTAGGCCATCTCTCTCTTCCTATTTTAGCTCATGTTCCTATTGTTGAGTTTCAAAAATGTTCTCCATATTCATACATATTTCCATTATGTCATAACCATTTAGCTCTTATTTCATAGCCATTTGACCTAAAACCCTACATCAAGTAACCATTTTCATAAATATATGGGTTAGGATCCTTGTTTTCCAAAGTTATTTACTTTATGTATTTTAAGTGAATTTATGATTAGAAACTAGAAAATTAACATAGTTTCATATATCCATATATGTGTTATGAGTTTTGTGACATGTGTAGGTCAAAAGGAGACTTCTAGAAGACCCTTATGTGGCACTCTAAAGCCAAATTCGAATTTGGTTGGAGAAGATTATGGGATCAAGAGGATATGTGTCTCACTTCCTTGTTGTATTGAAACTCTAAGAGGATATGTGTCTCATTCCTCAAGTTGTGTTAAACTCTAGAAAGACATGTGTCTTATCATTTCCTATTTTGATTGTAACTCTAGAGATGGAGGGAGAGATTCATGGACTCCCATTAATGAGATGTCTCCTCATATTTTGTATAAATAGGAGAAGTTTTCTCCTATCATAGGTAATGAGAAAGTAATGAGGAGGTAATGAGGAAGTAATAAAAAAAGTAGGAATTTAGAAGTCTTTTGTAACAAAGTTCAAGATGGAATGGGATGTAGATTTGTGAAGTTTTTCAATAAAGAAGTTCCTTGATGGTGTTTTGATTACAATTTTAAGGAGCTGAAGAAGGATTACACCAAATTGGTAGCAGAGGGCCCCTGCTATTCAAAGAGGTTTTGCATGTTTTCTAGATAAGTTACTTTCAATTTTGTTTTGTCATATTTCCTTACTTAGATTGTTTTTTGAAATCATAGCTTTTAGCATAATTTTTCATGGCAGTCCGGGCATTTGCACATAGTTTTATAATGACTAATGACATGGAATCCATCTTGTCCTTCTGCTAATTTATTTTTCTTAGTTTTTGTTTAATTCCGCATCGCTTTGTTTATTTCAAATTTCTCACATTTGTTTTAGAGTTAGATTTAGATATATTAAATTGCTCATGTCATTGTCACATTCAAAGCCACAATGGAGATCAAATCATGATCACATGAGGTGTGTAGTGAGGTTCCAATCCAGTTTACTGCAAGTTAGATATATTAGTCTACTAGTGTCATTTTCGCCATTTCTCCGAAAGTTTTCACTGGATCAGATGTGGTGAGGATTGAATATGGAAAATGTACTATATTAGTTTACTTTCTGCAAGTTAGATATCAGTTACTCAAGTTGTTTATGGTTACTTCCAAAAATCATAGCTGGACTAATGATGAGGGATCAAAAGACAAGTTGATGTAATTTGATTTAGATTTACTTTATTGCAACTTTTGGATTTCTTTCAGCATAGTTTCTTTTGTGTTTAGACAGCAGCAAGAATAGTTTGGTTTTATGCTCACTAGTTCATTGTTTTGATTTATTAGATTAGCAGCACCTTTTTCATTTCAGTAGCACATTTTCATTTCCTTTCAAGTTTTGTCATTGTATGTTTCAAATTCCTTTTTCAGTTTCAAGTTGGTAAATCATTATAAAGGACATCATTGCCTTGAATATCCATAACCATACTTGTCTTTTAGAATTTCATAAAATCCAAAAACGACAAAAAGTAAGAGATAGGTTATCTTGCACATATAGTGCGCCACACTTCGTCAGCTTACGAATCCCTGGTTGATAATTTATGTTAGCAATTTAGGACACACTAAATTGACCAAACATTTTGGCGTCATTGCCGGGGAAGTGTAACTAGGTAGCCTTATTTCTTACATCTAAAAAAATTAATAATTCTTGAGTATGCTCTCCTCCTGCACTTTGTGTGATCTGGAGGATCAGAAAAGGAATTGTTATGTAAAAAAAAATTAATAATTCTTGAGTATGCTCTCCTCCTGCACTTTGTGTGATCTGGAGGATCAGAAAAAGAATTGTTATGTGAAAAAAAAAAAAGGAGACAAAATAAAACTTCATCATTTCAATTGATTCAACAATTAAAAAAAAAAAAAAAAATTTGTTTTCATGAAAAACTTTGATTTCAATAAATTGTTTTGTTTAATGAATATATATGTATATTTTTAAATTTTTGAAAATATCACATACATAATTTTATTAAACAAATCAATTAAAAAAAAATGAAAATAAAAAAAATATATAAAAAATAAAAAAATTAAATTGTTTTGTTACTAAGATATATATGTATATTTTTATTTTTGAAAATATATATATAATTTTAATAACAAATCATTTAAAAAAAAAATTCAATAAATTGTTTTTGTTTAGTAAATTACATATGTATATTTTTAATTTTCCAAAATTTAACATGTGTAATTTTATTAACAAAACAATTTAAAAAATAATAATAATAATAATAATAATCATTTTGTTTAGTAAAACATATATGTATGTTTTTAATTCTTGAAATATAACATATATAGTTTTATTAACAAAAAAAAAAAAAAAAACACAACAAAAACAAAACATCCAAGGGCTGATCATGACTAATTGAAACTTTCAAATATTTCAATTGATCCGCTCCAAAATTCATCCTACGAAACCTGTAGCAATTGCCTTTGTCTTCGCTGAAAATACGAGCTCATATAGAAATGAGGTGCTGCAAATAAAGGTCTCCAATCACTAATTCAGATGCTTGATTCTTCTGAAGAGGAAATTCAACAAAACGCTGCATCAGTTCTTGCTGATGTTTTTGGTGTAAGAAAGATATTTGTGAAAATATTGGAAAGCTAGAATCATCGACCCTTTAATCAATTTATCAAATATTGGAACTAAGCACGGTGCTATGCAGTCAGCTCGAGCACCTACAGCACTTTTCTCCTCAACTGAAACTAAAAAAAAATGTGGTCTATAATACTAACGGTGCATTCAAACCATTTGGGAAGTCTTCAAGCATTTCTGCGGCAGAAATGGCAATCAACGCGTTGGCTAATCTTCTATCAGATGCCCAAATTGCTGAGCAGGCCTTCGAAGAGGATATCATTCCATCATTATAGTTTCTGGCCATATAGTCGGTGTCCACTGCCTCGAATGACTTCTCGCAGCACTGACCATTCTACTTCTAGGAGGGGCAGTCAATACAAGAAGCATAAACATCACAAGTCATGCTGAGGATGAGCACAAGTCTTTAATTTTCAAACAGACAAATCCAAAAATCGATTTTTGTTGCAGAGGTCAGAACAGAAAAACGCAAAACAGAGAAAAACGCCAAACTTTGAAAGCACGATTTGGCCAAACGGAGATGAATTTAAAAAAAATAAAACATGGGTTTTTTCGCCAAAGTGGTCAATTCGATAACCCAGAAATCGTTTTACAAAATTCGTGGCGGTCTGGGAGAAATTCTCGGTTCTTTGAAAGCCATTTTTGCCTGCCGCGTGAGGAAAAACGGTTTTTTCTGAGTGAAGAATTTGAAAACGGCACTCTGCATTGATAATTCGGTTTCCTGATTTCTAGGAAGAAGAATTCTAATCAAAATCAAACTCTTATCATGGCATTCAATGCACATTCCACTCATTTTTGAATTTAATTCAATTTCGTTTTCTGAATGTTGGATTTCACATCTCATTTATCATCTGCCCAGCAATTTTTGGTGCTTCAATGACATTATTAAACACCAACCATTATGATGTTTATTTCAAAGGGATGCCACATCACTATGGAAAGACATTAAGAAGGCATGGGGATGAATTGAGCGAACTACAGGAGGATATTATCAAGCACATGGTCATGCAGATGGTACAACGAACCTTAGTAGCATAAAGTTTTGAAGAGATGAAAGATTATATTTTGAAATAACAATCATGCATTTTATGTTCTTCAATGCTTATCAATATATTATTTTTCATCTCATGTGATCTTCACTTACCATTCTATGGTCATTGCAAGGTCATGATTGGTCAATGTATCTGAGTTTGCTTTATTTAGCATCATTTGTTGAAATTTAAAAAAATTGCATTTCTCTTTTGTTGTTAAAAAAAAAATAAAAAAAAATCAATAATTTTGAATCAATGAAATGAACAAGTTATTTGCTCGTTTTTCTGAAGGTATTGATTAAATTTGAACTGATGATGAATGATGAATGACTAACTTTTTATTCAAGATTTTTAGCTACAGAAATCGTCGACATTCTGCAGCTGAAGTCTAATTCCGCAGCTGTTCTTCAATTCCGCAGCTGAAGTCCAATTCCGCAGCTGTTCTCCAATTCCGCAGCTGAAGTCCAATTCCGCAGCTGTTCTGCAATTCCGCAGCTGAAAAACCTCATTGTTCAAATCAACCTAACTTTCTCATACAAAATCAGATTTTGATGATTTAAGTATCGTTGGAAAGGTCTCAACAAGATCTATACAATGATAAATCCATCATTAGAGTTTGAAATGGCAAATAATGAAATAAATTGCTGAAAAGAAGCTACATTCAACTCGAGGCACTAATTCCAAAACAGGTATAAATTCTTTTTAATTCTTCCTTTGAGAACTTGTTTCATTAATACAAATTCTTAGTTTTGTGTGTAAATATCATAACTAGAGAGATTGATCACCTCTCTCCCTTTGATAATCTTACATTCCATTGCAGAAGAAGTATTAGTTTTTTTGCAGGTTCCAGGAGGAAGGGCAAATGACTACAAGAGAATGGTGTCTCTTTAAAAGGCCAACTTGTTTCATAAGAGGATGATCAGCAACAAAGAGGAGGAAATATGCTGATGCAAAATCAGATCCAAACACTTGAAAAAAATTTCAGATATTATTGTCTCCATCACATCCATACCTCATAATAAACCATTCACCTCATTTCACTTCATGTTTTCCATTTACATTCACATCCACTTTCCATTTCTTTTTGTCCATTCATAACCCACAAATAAAAGCAAGAGGCTCATTCACATGCTTATTGCCCATTTCCATTTTCATCTTCCATTTCCATCTTCCATTTCTTGTCATTGTCATTCCGCAAATAAGCCCTGCTTCAATGCAAACTATTGAGTCTATAGTCCTTTGAGTCTAAGTTCTTTGTAAAACACCTTGAGGCTTGCATGCCTTAATGGCAAGTTCTCATGCTGACAAACAATGGGAATACATTAATGTCTCTTGTTCGTCAGATCTTCTAGGTGACTCGACATCAGCAAAATCATTCGTATCTAGCAAGATGTGTTTGGGCATCTTGACTCTCATTGTCATCAATGGTGATAGTTCTCGTGTTGACTAGTGGCATCCATTAATGGCCACTAAGTCAACAATTTCCTACTATGTTCGACATCAGAACATCTTTTCACATAGTAGGAATTATGCTAATGAGTTTTGAAGACATGAAGACTATTATTTTCAGCATTTTGGAGCAGATTTTAGCAAGTTTTAGTAGAAGCAATAAAAAGTCATCTCATCTCTTTATCCATGACTCCTCTTGTTCAGCCACTTGAAGAAGAATATGATCAGAATTTTGCAGCCACCACACATACACAACTCATCCACATTTAAGGTAAGTGAAGGTATGTTGTTTTCTAATTTTTAGTCATGTAATTCATTAGAATGCTAAAATTGTAACTTTGGAAAAATTCCTCACTCCTTTTTCCACATTGTCATATCTTTAGTTGGGGGGGAAGGGACATCATTTCATATCCACATGTCATACACTATCACACATTTTCATTTCATTTCCACCCACATATACTTCCCAACCAACTATTGTTGCAACATGATCCAAAAGATTATATGTCTTGCAAATGATCAATTCATTGATGAAGTAATTGATTCTAAATGTTTTCATGAACTTTGATGCAACAAAGAAAATAAAGCATTGTTACACAAGAACCAATGCTTCAAAAAAAAATGGTTGTTACACAAGAACCAACCATTGAAAAAAATGGTTGTTACACAAGAACCAACCATTGAAAAAAAAAAAAATGTTGCAATCAAATGTATTATACTTTGCCAAAAAGGAAAAATCAAGAAGCAAAGTTTGGAATGAATCTATATGAGTCAAAACTCATAAAAGATCAACTCATGGACAAATGAATCATTGCAATGGTTGCATGAGGACATGCAACAACTTCAGTTGGGGGGTATGTTGAGTCTAAAAAATGTTCTCCATATTCATACATATTTCCATTATGTCATAACCATTTAGCTCTTATTTCATAACCATTTGACCTAAAACCCTACATCAAGTAACCATTTTCATAAATATATGGGTTAGGATCCTTGTTTTCCAAAGTTATTTATTTTATGTATTTTAAGTGAATTTATGATTAGAAACTAGAAAAATAACATAGTTTCATATATCTATATATGTGTTATGAGTTTTGTGACATGTGTAGGTCAAAAGGAAGACTTCTAGAAGACCCTTATGTGGCACTCTAAGGCCAAATTCGAATTTGGTTGGAGAAGATTATGGGATCAAGAGGATATGTGTCTCACTTCCTTGTTGTATTGAAACTCTAGGAGGATATGTGTCTCATTCCTCAAGTTGTGTTAAAACTCTAGAAAGACATGTGTCTTATCATTTCCTATTTTGATTGTAACTCTAGAGATGGAGGGAGAGATTCATAGACTCCCATTAATGAGATGTCTCCTCATATTTTGTATAAATATGAGAAGCTTTCTCCTATCATAGATAATGAAGAAGTAATGAGGAAGTAATAAAAAAGTAGGAATAGAGAAGTCTTTTGTAACAAAGTTCAAGATGGAATGGGATGTAGATTTGTGAAGTTTTTCAATAAAGAAGTTCCTTGATGGTGTTTTGATTACAATTTCAAGGAGCTAAGGACTACACCAAATTGGTAGCAGAGGGCCCCTGCTATCCAAGGAGGCTTTTACATGTTTTCTAGATAAGTTGCTTTCAATTCTGTTTTGTCATATTTCCTTACTTAGATTGCTTTTTGAAATCATAGCTTTTAACATAATTTTTCATGGCAGCCCGAGCATTTGCATATCTTTTGACTAATGACATGGAATCAATATTGTTCTGCTGCTAATTTATTTTTCTTATTTTTTGTTTAATTCCAGTACTGCTTTGTTTATTTCAGTCTTGCACATTTGTTTCAGTAGTTAGATTTAGATATATTAAATTGCTCATGTCATTTTCAGTTACCTCCGAAAGCCACAGCTGGACTGATGGTGAGGGATTGAAGTATGAGTGTGTAGTTTGATATTAGTTTACTTTCTGCAAGCTAGATATATTAAATTGCTCATGTCATTTTCAGTTACCTCCGAAAGCCACAGCTGGACTGATGGTGAGGGATTGAAGTATGAGTGTGTAGTTTGATATTAGTTTCTTTTTCTGCAAATTAGATATCAGATTACTCAAGTTGTTTATGGTTACCTCCGAAAGCCATAGCTGGACTAATGGTGAGGGATCAGAATATAAGTTGATGTAATTTGATTTAGATTTACTTTGTTGCAATTCTTGGATTTCTTTAAGCATAGTTTCTTTTATGTTTAGACATCAGCAAGGATAATTTGGTTTTCATGCTCACTAGTTCACTGTTTTGGTTTATTAGATTAGCAACACCTTTTTCATTTCAGTAGCACATTTTCATTTCCTTTCAAGTTTTGTCATTGTATGTTTCAAATTCCTTTTTCAGTTTCAAGTTGGTAAATCATTATAAAGGACATCATTGCCTTGAATATCCATAACCATACTTGTCTTTTAGAATTTAATAAAAATCCAAAAACGACAAAAAGTAAGAGATAGGTTATCTTGCACATATAGTGCGCCGCACTTCGTCAGCTTACGAATCCCTGGTTGATAATTTATGTTAGCAATTTAGGACACACTAAATTGACCAAACACCTATGTTATAGGAACTTTCCAATTACTTGTTGAGCTACCTCCTTTAGGTTGTTTTTTTTTTTCTATTCTCTATAGTATGCTCTTTTTCTCTTTTTCTCCTAATCCTCCTATGTACACCTCTATAGTTTTGGAAATATATTATTACATATTGGTGTTGTTAACCAACAAATTCCTTAATCAAGCTACACCTATCCTTCTCTCTAGAAGCTTCATGACACCTTGCACTTATTACAATATGACACATGGACAAGAGTGCTAACTCCCCAAAATTCCGTAACAATCTAGATTCCTTATAGAACTAGGACACTTCTATTTAGATCAAAATTCCACTATTTATAATTGTTATACATTTTTTCCTTGAGGGAACTTTCTCCCCTTTGGAAAGTTACATAACCCCTAATTTCTAGACAAAATGGTTTTTCCTAAGGTTTGATGGCCCTACATTAGTTACCCTAAGAAATGACATGAGGTTGTTTAATGTAGAGTATTTTATTCAAGTACCCATTCACAAAGATCCTTACATATAGTTGAAGGACATCCCAAACTTGTGAAAGAGAAAATGAGAGAATATACCAGATTGAGTCCATCTTTGCAACAATGGAAAAACATTCTAAATAATCAATATCTTCGACCTAGGGGAAACCTTTGGAAGCAAGGTGGCCTGTGAATTTTTTCACACTTCATATATTATGTAACAACCCTAGTGAAAATTCCATGTAATAAAAGTTAAAAAAGACAAAATAATAACCATGGATTATGGGACACTTATTCCAAGTTAAATGTTGGAAAAAAATCCTAATGCGAATGTTCATTTGGTTTATTATGGCTAAGGAAATGAAAAAATGCATTTATAAAGGAAAAATTGAATTAATTGGTATTTTATTTATGAAAATAATGGAAATTAGTAGAAAAGGAAGGTGAAAGGTCACATGGTGCATGTGAGGAGGAAAAGGAATAAAATAGAGGCCTAATTGATAAAAAGGCCTATGAGGATCAGTTGGTACCTTTTGTGAGTTCATTTTTGGAGCTTTATCTCTATTATCTCTCTCACACACTCTTGGACACTTAGAGTTTTCTTGGAGAATTTCAGCATTGGATCAAGAAAGCCAAAGAAGGAAAAGAGGAAGCGAAGATCAAGCAAGGAAGAGCATGATCAAGCAGCTACAACATCTTTATACAAGTATCAATTTGCATGTGTGATTTCCTCAAGCGATTTGGCATGCATGGTTATTTCATGTGTGTTCTTGGTTCCCTTGTTATCATTGGCATGGGTTTTTCCAGGTGTGACAATGTTATTCATCCTTGCCTTGACACCAAATAGCCATGGTGTGATTTGGTTCTCATGATTTGGTTGAGCTAAACTATTAGATGGATTTGAAATTGAGTGAGGTGGATCTATGAATGAAGGAACAAATGGCTTAGTGATCCCTGAACTAACTGGGGATTGAAGTAAAGGCACTAGCCTAGTGACCCTTGAATCAAACTGTGGGTTGTGGTAAAGCCATGTATTGTGTGCCTCGGTGGGCCTAGGAATCCTCAACTGATGAATGTAAGGATATACGATAAATCCTAGAGGTGGTTGTCCTTGATCAATCCTGGGAATCCTTGCTAGTGAATGGTGGTATATACGATAAATATTGGAGGGTGGTGTAACGACTATGGTCTAGTGATCCCTGGATCAAATTGTGAATTGTGGTAAAGCCTAGAGACTAGGAGACAAGAAAATTCCTCACGGTGTAGTTGGAGAAATCCGATGCAATCCATGCTTGTTTATGCCCTAGTGATCTAGTGAGGATTGCGGTAAAGCTGGTTTCTATTGATGGGGGTGAGGTGGTTTAGCTTTGGGAAGCCCTGGTTGGTTCTTTTGGTTTGAGTCCCACATTCATGCTTGGCACATGGCACGAGGGTGATTGGTTGAAGAGAGATTGGCTCAACCAATCTATGGTCAGGTGGAACATGGTAGTCTCATACCAGGTTGGATTTTGCATTCATGAATAAGAGTTCCTTTCCTAAATATTTTATGTGTAAATGTATTGGATTATATGTAGAATTTATGGTTGTTTTATCCTTAGTATTTATTTTGTTTATATGCTGGTTATGAATGTATTTTATGACAATGAAAATATATGGTTATCCTCATGTTTTGATTTGTAAATGAACGAGAAATGAATATATAACCTAATAAATGATAATGAACCTAATGATATAAGGCATCAATGCTTCTTAGGATTCACAGATAAGTATGAGACCCCTATGCTCAGATATGTTGTTTAAACCCGTAGAATGCATATTTGTGACATGTTTGAAAAAATTCCTATCATGGATAGTAGGGGTCCAGTCAAGCTTTTGTTCAATAATTTGCACTGGCATCATTATCTCTGTGCTTCATTTTATTTCCATAAATTTCATGAAGTTTTGGGCAGTGACTGGGTCCTAGACATGAAATTTAGCCTTAAATATCATAGTCGTTGGCATAGAACTAGGAGAAAAAGGTTGCAGTCTCACTCCTGCAGGCTCATGGGAGCGATTAGTGCTCTCAATTGCTTGGAGGGATTGGAAAGGGAGCGACTAGGGCTCTAATTCCTTGAATTGTTGATTTCCCTAAGGGTTTGGTCACCTGGAAAGGTGGGGTAGCTCCTTGAGGTTCTGTTGTAGGTGTAGAAGGTCTCTGTTGTTGAGTTTTGTCGGTTCGACTTCCTTAATGTGACCTAGGAGGTTGAATCGAAGCATAGTAGCCTCTCGTCACATGTTTACCACAATGGACATATATGTTTGGATAAATGTGGGAGGAGGATGTTACAGAGTGGTATCAGAGCATGGTTCACCTCTTGGACTAGATGGGAGGTGTGTTGGTCATGCATTCATGTTAGTTGCATATGTGTTCTTATTTTTGTGGACTATGTGTTTTTGGTGTTGGTCATGGTTGCAATAGTGTCGCCATGTAAAATTTGACGATGTCATTGATTGGATGTGGTCATCATGGGTGTATGTTAGTTATGCATTGGATATGCATGTAAATGTTTGTATGTAATGGGTATGTGTGTGTGTCACACATATGCGCATGGATTGTGTATAGTTGGTGTTATGGTTGTAGTTTCTAAGAATGAGGTAATACTGTGTGGTGGGTATGGTCATGCATCGACAATTGGATAATGCTTGAGAGAATGATTAAATGTTGATATGATTATGTTTATTTATGTATTGTTCTAATTTGGCCAGTCTTGCAGATGAGGCATCCTACCTAAATTATACAGAGGTACGTTGGTTTGTTTATGATTTGGTTTAGATGACATAGTATACCTTGCAGGAAGAGATTAAGATGACTAGAAAGATGGTAGAATAAAAGATTCTCCCTATGAATTAGATGAGCAACGTGGTGTTGGAAACTCTTCTGAATTAGCAAACACATTTATGAGTTTTAAGGAATAAATAAGGAGTTGCAAAACATAAAATGATAGAATCGTGTAGGCACAGGAAAAAAAACCAGAATTCAATGCAGTAATTCTTTAGAGTTTGTCACAATTGCAAAGACAAGGACCACTTTGAATTAACTATGGACATGAGGATGGGAATAATGGAGCATATGGTAGTAGGTCTCATGGTGGTCACAGGTCGGATAGAGATGACACGATCAAATATCGTAGATTTTTGAATAATCTAGATAGGAGAGGTGATGGACATAGGTACTATTCTAGTTTTGGTTTTGACAAGAACTATGATCATCATCATTATCACCCTTACAAGAGGAATGAGAGGGGGTAATTTTTGGATGAGTTTAAGAAAGCGAAACCACCTACTTTTGATGGATATTTGAAGAAGCCTGAGGATGCAGAGGCTTATTTACTTGGCATGAATAAGTTCTTTGAACTGCACGAGTACATAAAGAATACGAAGGTCATAATAGCTATCTTCAACCTCAAATGGAAAGTGGATATATGCTGGGAAGATGTTGAGTTGGCATGAATTCAAGAGATTATTAAGAAACAAGTACTTGTCAGAAAGGTACTACGTCAACAAAGCCAAGGAATTCTATGAGCTTAAAATGGGATCAATGATAGATGAGGAGTATATGAGCAAGTTATTGGTGCTATTGAGCTGTGTACCGTATCTTAAAGATGAAAAGGCTAAAGTTCAGATATTTTTTAGTGGATTACCATTATCATTTAGAGATCGATTTGAGTATGATGAGCCTTGGGAACTTGAGGAATTTATAGGGAAACTAAAGCATTTTTATGAGTAGTCAAAGCATAAGAATGAATCTCAACAAGGGTGGAAAGGAAAAGATAAATATAAAGGTAAATGGAAACTGAAAATAACAAGGCCTCATAATGTAGAAGAGAAAGAGAATGTCTCACCACATAAGAAGTTCAATGCAACTAGACATGGACATGGGTCACAACAGTAAAATAGAGGTGATGGTACAATATGGTTGAAGTTGTTGAAAATGCAGCAAGATGATGGAGCTTAGTGAAATGAAGTCGCCTTCACTAAGTGGGCTCGCAGGCAAATTCTGGCGCAAAGTCTATTTTTAGACTATGTCTATTTTTAGACATATGGAGCATGGTCCAGGGGTTGCAGTATGTTATTCTTGGAGTATTGGTCATGTTGGTAAAATATATGGACCTCTATTTTTTGACCTATAGGTCGATAGGTCGAAGTCTATTTTTAGACTGCCTATCCTAAAAATAGGGAAGTCAAATATTATTTACCCTTAATAATATTTGGACTATAAACTTCAGTTTACTCTCTTGGAGCACTTCAGTTCGAGCCTTGGAAGTGGCTCATGCATCTGACAGAGGAATTAAGCTATTCCCAAGGGTTTGATGGCATCATGCATGGTTGACTTCAGTTAGGACTTCAGTGGCAGAAGTTTGGTGGAGTTAATGAGACAGCTAGTGGAGTTGTGTTCTGTTTATTTTAGTTGAACTGATTGAGATTAGTTTAACTAGCTAATCAATTAGTTATGAGTAGAGTGAATTAAATATTATTTAATTCATTAATTAGTAACTCATTATTCAACTCAAGAACACATCAGTTCACTACAATGCATGATCAGTTCAGTGGAGACCAGTGAAAGAGGTAGATGAAAGGGTGGAGTTAGCTATCAGTGGCGACATCAATTGTGCATGAGATTTGCACCACACTTGGAGGAATTTCCCATGATGATTGCGTTGTCAAGCCAAGGAGATTCGAACCTTGGATCTCTATATAGACAGGCCATGATTGCGCAATAGAGGCAAGGCAATTAGTGGTGTGTTTTGAACCTGTGACTTGTTCAAAACCAAGCTAGTTTGTGTGTAACTTTATGAGAAAGTACTGAGTACTTGTGAGGAGTATTGTACTAAGTTTGTTACATGATTTCTCCATTATAATATACACAATAGCTGCGGGGTTTTCAGCTATAAGCTTTCCCCATACATACTTTGTTAATGTGTATGATGATTTGATGTGTTATCGCTTGATTTTATTTCCGCATGTTTGATGATCTGAGTGGAAGAGATTATGTGTTGCATATAAATTCGAATTGTATGTGATCAGGATAGTCTCGGTGGATAATTAATCATTATTCGGCAAATTTCTACATGGTATCGGAGCTATTGAAGTTCAGATTGATCATCACAGTGATTACAAACTTATTTCGGTAGACAGAGTCTGCATGCGGGCCAGGTAGCCTCTGGATTCATCTTTCTTCGGAAAGTGAAAGGTCTGGTAAATGCCCCTTGCAGTCAATCTCTGTGCTAGAAATAATTTGTTCTCACAGATCTATAGCGGCTGAGCTTTGAGGTGGAATTCGAAATTTTGCAGCAGTTTTGTTTTCTTGGTGCCGGTGTTGAAAATGTCTTTCAACGGTTTGCGACTCGAATATGCTCTTGAAGGCAGTTCGAATTATGTTGCATGGAAGGATCGCATGGAGGCAGTATTAGAAGATAATGGTCTTAAGGAGTCCATGGATACGGATGTCCAAAATCCCACTGATCCTGCTGTTGAGCCTCAAAATTGTGCTTTCCTTCACCTCATTTTACCTCATTTTCCCTTGTCCATTGCTATCTCAGACCCAATTGATCAATGAATATAGTTAAAATTACTTCTAGAATGATTTACATGACTGACTTGTTAAATTTTGTGATTTTTGCCATTGTAAAGCATTTTGACCGGAACTAGCTGCAGAATGCAGACATTCCGTAGCTAACTGGCGATTCTACAGCTGCCTTCACGTTTGAGTATGTTCCAGGTGGCCTCTTGAGAAAAATCACATATGGGCATGATCCACGTCATGTCTACATGGTTCGTTGCTCATCATGGAGAAAGAAATGGATTCTGGGTACGGTTATGGAACGTGGGAACACATTTAGGAAGGAAGACTTCTATTAGGATTGTCTCAGTCCAGATGTCTTTTTCTCTTCACGCAGCCACTTCAAAGAGTCCTAACGTGATTCCGATAAGGAACGACAGTGTTCCTGAATTGTTGCAAGTATTTTTATGTGCATTTGCTTTATAAACTCTTGGGAGACTGAGAGCTATGTTAGAGATTTTATGTTAGATTTGATGCTAGATTTTGTTTAAACTCTGTGCTACATTCCTGAAGACGCAGAGTGTTATGTTCAAACTATTTCATCTTTAATGGAGCAGACCGTGTTGTTTTGAAGGCGTGATTTAATTTGGAGTTGAATTCCGTCAAGTGGTAGAGGGCCCCTGCCTCTTGCACGGATTTATTTTGCGTAAATTAGATAAGTCTTCTAGCTGCCTTTACGTTTTGAATTTGAATTAATAGTTGTTTTAATTAGTTACTGTAGTCGTACTCATTCTAACTCTTCCACAAGAAGACGCTCTTCCAAAAGACTATAATGATGAATGGGAAAATGACTATAGTATTGTAGGATTAGGAGTTGAATTCATAGTTGTTTTTAATCAGCTATTGTAGTTATATTCATTCTAACTCTTCCACAAGAAGAAATTCTTCCAAAAGATTATAATGATGAATGATGAATGGCTATAGTACTGTAGGATTTAGTTGTAGTTTTTTTTTGTTGTTCACTATCACAGTTACACTTGTTCTAATCACTCTTCCACAAGAAGAAACTCTTCCAAGAAATTCTTAAGAAGTTCAAGACATGACCGTGATAATGAATGATTTAGTTGTGTGTTTACACTAAGTATCATTTTTGTTCTTGCTCTTAAACGCTTGCCCAAGACATCATAATGACGAGTAGGATATGGATATGATATCTTAGTTTTTCATTGCTTTCAGTCCTTTTTGCTTGCATTTGCATTTAATTACACAGTCAGAGTTGTTCTAATACCTCTTCCAAAAGAAGGAATTCTTCCAAAATATCACTAATGATGGACAAACAGATTGTGTAACTTCCTAGAATAGTGCATGGTAGTATAGTTAGGATGCTCCGGAGTTTAATTTCACTTAAGACATGTTCAGTTACTTTGTTCTGAGTTTGATGATGACTTGTAGTTCAGCATTGTTCTAGATTAGTGGCATTTTAAGTTCATTATTAGATTAACCCTTTGCATTGCACTTCACATTCAGATTGTCATCCACTGCACAATAGATTATTTCAGTTGTTAGGAGTAATAAAACGACCTTCATTATTTACAAACATCTTCTTGTTCTAAAATCTACAATTGATCCACAACCATAAGAGAAGAAGACAACATCATTTTAAGGTCTGAAGTACCTCTGCAATTTCCTCATCATTTCATAAACAGAGCTCTCCCTCAAAAGGACTACTTTGAAAAAGAAACCAATAACTTTTGAGTAAAGGTTTTGTGACATTCAATTAAATTGCAGAATAGAACTAGGAATTAGTCAAAGAATAGAAGATCTTAGGATAGTATCAATGTTTTGTTTCAAATCTCTAATTAAGGACAAAATGTTGCATCATTGTAAGATTAGTTGTTTAGATGTTTAGTTAGAGGATTTGCATACTTAGTGATCATTTCTCAAGTTTAGTTTGTATTTTGAATCATTTGTTTGAAAGTCATTATCAAGCTTTGCTTCTTAGTCATAGTTTAGATTCTGCTTCAGTATTCCAATTGCATTTGCCATTTGTCATTCCATCAATTAGGCTTAACTTTGTTTTTGACCACCAGTTCCTTTCCATTAGTTTTCTAGGCATTTTCCTTGTGAACATAAAATCACCAAAAGACCAAAAACATCATAAACCATCATAAAAGACCAAAAACATCACAAAACACTACA
Organism: Pinus albicaulis; assembly: GCA_034641835.2. Taxonomy (NCBI): domain Eukaryota; kingdom Viridiplantae; phylum Streptophyta; class Pinopsida; order Pinales; family Pinaceae; genus Pinus; species Pinus albicaulis. The sequence goes on from CM076570.1 coordinate 1,128,305,572, forward strand.
CACGACGCGTTGGGAAACAAGCACCTAGGTACATACAGTACATTTCACTTCAGCAGTTTACAAATCCTGGTTGACAATTAAATGAGCTCAGTTTAGGAGACTAGATTGAGACCAAACATTTTGGCACCGTTGCCGGAGAAGTGAAAACTAGGTAACCTTTGTTTCTTAACATCCAAAAAAATTTTTATGCGTAGGGAGAGAGATTCAAGGGGAAGATTTATAAGCAGCAGAGGCAGAAGTTTGATTTCTAGAACACCACTTGTTTCATCTAGATCCAGAGCTAGTACACCTTCAACTCATACCCATATTCCATCCTCTCCTGATCCTGGACTTCTAGAAGATCTAAGGTCACCTATTCCATTAGAGAAATCTTCCACTTCATCCACTGAACCTGCCATAGAAAAATATCTAAAGACTCCTGACACAAATCCTTCTATTTCTACAGGAGATTCAACCATGGCAGAAGAAGGAGGAGAAGGAGTTTTTAATGGAGAAAACACACTATTTGGAGGTGGAGGTAGAGGTAGAGGTAGAGGAGAAGGGGGTAGAGGAGGAGGTAGAGGTGCAGATGAAGGAAGAGATAGAAGAGAAATAGGAAGCTCTTTTGGGTTCCCTATACTTGATGAAGAAACCAATACAACCATGAAAAATATTTCACCCTCTGTCCTTCCGAACTTCTATGGGCTTAAAAATGAAGATCCTGAAACTTTCTTATTCGAATTTGAAGTGCTGTGTAGAACTTATGACTACTTACAAGATGCTCAAAAACTGAAATTATTTCCTTCAACTTTGAAGGGAGCAGCATTGAAGTGGTTTATGAGTCTAAACAGTAGTTCTATTAGAACATGGGGAGATATGAAACAAGCATTTCTAGAGAGATACTTGGATTATTGTATGCCAGTTAATCATAAGGAAGAAGTGTTCAAGATGTTACAAAAAGAAGATGAAAACTTAGAAGATTTGTTGGAAAGATTTAAATACAACATAAAAAGGGAAAAAATGGAAAACCTAGATCAGGACACCTTGAAAGCTCTTTTGTTGAAAACAATTAGGGATGAATGGTTGGATATCCTTAACATGATGGGAAAAGGGGATATATCACAACTCACATTACCTGAAATATCGGAGTTATGTATTAACCTTTCAAGAGGGAAATCTAAAACTGCCAAAGGTCCAAGAGATCCTGCTCTTGCAAGGGCAAGTAAATCTGCTTCTGGGACAGTAAGTAGATCAGAAATAGGACACATGCTTGATGATTTTAAATCTGACATCTTAGGAAGTCTTAGTGAACAAATAGACACCCTCAAGATACAAAACAAGCAAAAGGCTGAATCTGATGCCTTGGCAATCTTTTGTCCCAAATGTAGAAAGAAACATGCCTTGAGAGAGTGTCCTCTAGATGTAAAAGTTGTAGAAACCTGTGTCATTTGTTCTGAGAAACATGAGACCAAGAATTTTCCTTCTCTTCCTGGTCTCAAGGCTGTCTTTCAGGAGGAAACTCCTACAGATTCCACAGAGTCTCTTAACTTTGTATCTAGAAGACCTTGGCAGGGACCCCAAACACAAGGATTCCATGATCAAATATATAATCAACCTCCACCTTGGAATTCTTGGCAACAACCTTGGCCCCAATTTCAAAATCAATCTCAATCTTGGGCACAAGGCACACAAGGTCCCTATGGAAGATACTCTCCATACTATCAGTATCCACCATCCTATCCACCATATCCACATTTTTATCCTCAAAATCCTCAACAAAATTTTCCTCAAAATCTTCAACAAAATCTTCAACAAAATCCTCAACAACATCATCAAAACCAACCACATCAAAATCAACCACTTCCATTACCATTCCTTCAAAAATCCAATCAATTTCCAGCTCAGCCCATACCAAACCCCAATAATAAGAACCCTCAGAATACATACATGATAGAAGGTCAACAGTTTCCAACTTATTTAATTACTCCTCTAGACCTTAGTGATGTTCAACTTAGGTCTGGAAAGATACTTGAAAAGAGGAAACCTTCTATGATCATACAAGAACAAGATAATTCTGAGGAAGACTCCCTACGGGTGAATAAAAGTCTTGAGGAAAACACATCCTTCCAAGACCAAAACATTGAAAAACTAAAACAAAAAGATCCAATAAATCCAACTCCTGTGTTAGAGAAACCATCCACATCTACTTCTATACCTCCTTTTCCGGAAAGATTACAAATTGATAGAGGTGTAGAGAAACAGATCATGGTGCCTAATTATGATTTCTTAGATGAATTGAAAAATGTTTGCATTAAAATTCCATTATTGCAAGCCATCAAGGAAATCCCAATTTTAGCCAAAACATTAAAGGAGTTGAGTATGAAGACAACAAGAAAAAGAATAAGAGAAACCAAGAAAATTCAACTGGTAGGACAAATAGCAGACATTATGATGGGCAAGATTACTATTCCAAAGTACCTTGACCCAGGAAATCCAGTTGTCAAAATTCACATCAATGGCATTGAAATTCAAAACACACTCATTGACTTAGGAGCAGCAATAAATATCATGAGTAGACAAATCATGGACAAACTGAAACTTCCTAACCTTCTCTTTACACCCACACTATTACAATTAGCAGATAGGTCTGTGATCAGACCAGATGGGGTAATAGAACACATTCCAGTGTCCCTAGATTCTTGGGAATACCCTGTGGATTTCATGATCCTAACTCCCAAGAATAATCTAGGAGGCCATCCTGTTATACTAGGAAGACCTTGGTTGGCTACAGCTGATGCTTTTATTAGTTGTAGGTCCGGTGATATGTATATTTTTGATGGTAGTTCAACTAAGAGATTCACTTTATATCCTCCAGCTAGGACAATTACAGATCTAGATGACACTCAATGGATAGAGGATGAAGAAGATTTACAACCACTCTTCACAATTTCAGAAATTAGTGAAGATAGTCAAATTATGAATACTCTAGAAAACTTTAAATCCTCTCCAGAACACAAACATGAATCATTTCAAGAGGGATCCAATATTGAGTTTTTGTCATCTAGGCAGATGTCTCTTCATTCTATGGACAAATTTGGCCGCTCTACAAGTGAAATTTTTCCAGGCAGAACCTTGAATATAAACAAAAACGTAGAAAAATCTCAACAAGAAGAGTTAGTCAAAGTATTACAGAGACATTCTTCTGCATATGCATGGGAATACACTGACATGAAAGGGATAAGTCCCAAGACTTGTACTCATCATATCTATATAGAGGCAAATTGCAAACCAATCAGACAACCTCAAAGATGGATGAATCCAAATCTTAGGGAAATTGTCAAGGAAGAACTGCAAAAATTATTAAATGTTAATTTCATCTATCCTATTTCAGATAGTCAGTGGGTTTCTCCTTTGGTGATTGTGCCTAAGAAAAATGGAAAATGGAGGGTGTGTGTTGACTACCGAGAACTGAATAAAGTTACTCTTAAAGACCATTTTCCCTTACCTTTCATAGATCAAGTATTAGATACATTAGCAGGTAAAAAGTACTTTTCATTCCTAGATGGGTTTAGTGGTTACAATCAAATCCAAGTAGCACTTGAAGACCAAAATAAAACCACATTTACTTGTCCTTGGGGTACCTATGCCTACCGAGTATTACCATTTGGATTATGCAATGCACCCGCAACATTCCAAAGGGCAGTATTAGGAATTTTTTCTGATCTAATACATGACTGTGTAGAGGTGTACATGGATGATTTCACAGTTTATGGGGACACATTTGAAGAGGCTTTAGAAAACTTGGAAAAGGTCTTAAAAAGATGTCAAGAAGCAAACCTTTCACTTAGTCATGAAAAATGTTTTATGATGTTTACTGAAGGTATTGTTTTAGGGCACCACATTTCAGGGGATGGGATTAGAGTCAATGAGGCAAAAGTTGAAGTCATTTCTAACCTATCCATTCCAAGTTGTCAAAGAGATGTTAGAAGTTTTCTAGGATTTACAGGGTATTATCGGAGATTCATAGAAAACTTTACCAAGATAGCATCTCCACTCTTCAAATTACTCACCAAAGATTGTGAATTCAAGTGGACTTCTGATTGCCAGTTAGCTTTTGAAACCCTGAAAACCAAAATTTCTGAAGCACCTATATTAAGGGGACCTAACTGAAAGTTACCTTTTCATATCTCGACAGATGCTTCCGATACAGCTCTAGGAGCAGTATTGGGACAAAAAGATTTAATTCCCTATGCCATCTATTATATCAGTAAAAATTTGACTCCTGCAGAGTTAAACTATACTGTAACTGAGAAAGATTTTTTAGCTGTTGTTCATGCCATAAACAAATTTAGACACTATATAACAGGCTATGAAACTTTTGTTCATACTGATCATTCTGGAATTAGATACCTAATGAACAAATCAATCACTAATGGCAGAGTTATAAGATGGTTGTTACTATTGCAAGAATTCAACATTACTATTCTAGATAGGCCTGGAAAACAAAACACTGTGGCTGATTTCCTGTCTAGAATCCAAAATATCAAAGATGACACTCTGGTTGAAGATCAATTTCCTGATTAATATCTTTTTGCAATCTCTACTCAAACTCCATGGTTTGCTGATATTGCTAATTATTTAGTTTCAGGAAAATTTCCTTCAATTATGAATGCAAGGGATAAAAGAAAAATCATTAATGATAGTGCAAATTATTCATGGGTCGCTAATGAGTTGTACAAGACAGGTCCATATTTGATCATAAGAAGGTGTGTTCGTGAAGATGAAATGCCTGAGATTCTCAAGGCATGTCATGATGAGCCTTGTGGCGGACACTTTGCAGATAAGAGGACAGCCTATAAGATCCTTAATTTAGGATATTATTGGCCATCCTTGTTTAAAGATGCTAAGGAGTATGTCAAAAGGTGTGACAGTTGCCAAAGGGTAGGGAAACCTTCTCCTTCATGTGAGATGCCATTACAACCTCAGGTACACATTGAACCTTTTGAAAAATGGGCTTTGGATTTTGTAGGACCTATTAGTCCTCCATCAAGATAAAAGAAATACATATTAGTTTGCACTGATTATGTTACTAAGTGGGTAGAAGCTAAACCATTACTTGTTGCTAATGAATCATCTGTAGTTACTTTTCTTTTTGAGGATATTTTTACTCGTTTTGGTGTCCCAAGGGAAATTGTTACAGATCAAGGAGCTCAATTTACATCAAGGCTAGTGGAGCAAATAATGGAGAAGTACAAAATTAGACATAGAAAATATACTCCTTATCATCCACAAGCAAATGGTCAAGTGGAATCTACTAATAAGGTCATTGAAGGAATCCTAACAAAGACTGTTCATTTACATAGAAGAGATTGGGTAGATAGGCTTCCCGAAGCCTTGTGGGCCTATAGAACTACATGGAGAAACACAACAGGCCATACTCCTTATGAGCTTGTTTATGGAAAGAAAGTTTTGTTTCCCATAGAGTTCCAAATTCAAACCTTCAAGATGGCAGTTCAGCTAGGACTTGATTTAACGGAGGCACAAAAGCACAGACTGTAGCAAATTAATGAATTGGATGAGATCAGACAAGATGCAGTTCAGAAAACAAGTCTAGTCCAACAGCAAAGGGATAGATGGCATGACAAGTACATCAAGGAGAAGAAATTCAAAGAGGGTCACTGGGCTCTCTTGTTTGATTCAAAATTCAAGGATTTTCAAGGGAAATTTCAGACACATTGGCTTGGGCCATATGAAATTGTTTGAATTTTTGATAATGGGGCAGTAAAAATCAGAACTATAGATGAAGAAGAGGTTACTTTTCTTGTGAATGGTCATAGACTAAAGCTATACCACAAGCCACTCTCAAGGGGAGAGTTTTTCAAGAAGTTCCAAGAAGGCAATGATGTGAAGTTAATGAAGAAGAGTCTCTCTTCTTCATCAACTTGATTAAATTTTCTGAAGCATTTCTCTTTTGAAAAAAAAAAATAAAAAAAATAAAAATAAAAATAAAATAAAGGTATAAACATGAAAACCAATCATTGATTGGCATGTTTATACAGAAAGGATAGGGTGAAAATCAGAGTCTCTCTGACACTCTAACTTTTCCCATTTTTGCTTTTATAAACAGCTGTTACAAAAATCATGAGTTTAGTTCCATAGTGCTTATGATTCATTTCATTTCATTTCACTCCATTCACTTATTCATTCATACTCCATTTCGTTCCATTATTCATATTTCACTCCATTCCACATTTCATTCATCTCATTCTATCCTCCATCCATTTCATTTTCATGTCAAAATACAAAATTTGATGTCTTGCTGTAAGTGAATAAAACATGTCATGAATTGCAGTACAGTTCTTATGTTCTTTCACTCCATTTCATAAACTGAATCCATTCCATTTCATCATCCACCTCATACATATCATAATCCATCATCCATCTCCATTCATAACATATAACATTTCACCCATATTCCCAAAAACACTCCATTTTCATGATTAAAGTGCTCTATAGGAACATTCTGCAGCTCAGTGGACATTCTGCAGCTGATCAACCTTTCTGCAGCCAGACAGTCTTTCTGCAGCTACAAACCCTGAAGGCATCAATCAGAAGACATTAGAATTGCAACAAAGTGACCTAGTGTATGCATGAATCAAAAAGATTATGAAGACTCTTCCAAAGATGAGCAGAGAAGACAAAGACTACAAAAAATCAAATGAAAGGCAGAGGTAACAAGTTTAAATTATAATGGCATTTCATAAAAATTTAGCATAGTTTAGTTATGGATTGTTCGAAAAGGTTGTTTTAATTGTTTTTATTGATCAACACCAATAAACCCTCCACAGACTTTGGATTAAAACTTCTCATTTCGAATTTCATGTCCGATATCAATTAAGCGGTTAAAATGGCCAAGGTATTTGAATTCTCCACGTCTCTTAACCAAATCATTCAATGATGATTCTCTCTGCCGTCGTAAAATCCTCCGCCGTCTCTTCAATCATTAATACATTCCCTCCACCTCACTCCACTACTTCATTCCGTGACCACTGCTATCACTCCATTCTGTAGCCGGCATTTCATTCCGTAGACAGAGATATTTTTATCACCGAGAGCAGAGCCAGAGGATATCAATTTGAATAGCATTGAGCATTGTAAACTCAGAGTAGAGCAAAAGGGTAAATTCAGAGGCATAGCAGCATGAGAATTTGAAACCATTTGATTCCGTGGGCAGACAAAACATTATTGTGGACAGAGTTTGAGCATTTTCACTATAAACACAGAAGTGTAGCAGTGTGGAGTTTGAAGTCTTTTGTCACCAGGAGACAGAGGAGTTGCAGTGTTGAAATCGAAACCATTTTTCTACCAAAAGCCAGAGGTGTTGCAGTGATTGAATTCGAAACCATTTTGCTACCAAGAGCCAGAGGTATTGCAGTGAAGAAGTTGAAGTCAGTTGTCATTGTCAAACAAAGACATACCAGTCCAAAGTTCAATTGTCAACAGAGGCATATTAGCCCGAAGTTTTGAAGCTGTTGCCACTATTAATCAGAGGTATGTCATTCCAAAGTTGAAGCCATTTCCATTTAGAACTTAAAGCCATTTCAATCCGAAAGTGAAAGTAATTATTTTTGTGGGTAGAAGAGTGTTAATTTGAAAATTGAAGAAGTAATCATGGGTTTCATTGTAAGGACTGAACCAGTGGGTTCAAAATATTTAGAAGGCTACCCTCAATGCAAAGAAATGTTACAACAAATAGGATGGCTTCAATTTTTGGAGAAATTTAATGGCTTCCACAAGGAAGTCACTAAAACATTTTCCAGATCATTTCAAGGAACCGAAGTTGAAGTAGGGGATGTCAAATTTACTGTCACTGAAGCTTTCATTGCAGAGGCTACAAGATTGTCCAGAACTGGAGAGAGATGGTTTAAAAATAGAGAATTCCACAATGATTCCTGGAAACAAATTCTGAAATCACCAAGTATGGATTTCAGTGTATTTAAGAAAGGAATTCCCAGTTCTGTATTGAAAAACAAATGGAGAAACATACTACTTCTTCTGCAAAAATTCATTACATGTGAGGGTAGATATGGAACATTTTATGTCTACCACATTAGACTAATGATGCACTTTCTGGGGGAAGACTTAAACCTACCATATTTCTTACTGCAAAGTCTGAAAAAGATGGCTGCCTGTGTTCAAAGAAGGGTTCAATTTTTAGAGACAACCCTGTATCATCATGGTTTGATTAAAATTTTGATTGAACATCATCTAGCTAAAACAAATGATACATGCGACGATTTCTTAATAAGAAATCATTTTGAAGAAGCAAAAGAACCATCACCTGAACCACAGCCTACAAGAAGAAGTAGAAAATGGAGGGCTTCAGAAGTTGAAATTGACAAAACAGTCCAAGAGAGCAGTGAGGAAATCATTTTAGAGAAGTTGACTCAAATCAAGAGGCAACTTAAGGAAGGAAAGGTAATCAGGAAATTTGCCATGGAGAAAGGAGAGGGATCTTCTCAGCCTAGAAGAAGCCACAGACTAAAGGGAAAACTGAAGAAAACACTAATCAAACAAACAGGGGTAATCAATATAGAAGATGAAGAAACATACATTGAAGAGGATGTTGAAGAGGATTTTTATGAAGGAACCCCTGAAATTGACCCTGCTCAACATGAAATTTATGACTATGTGGAAACTTTGGAGAGGAGAGCTTCAGAAAGCAGAGAGAGAACCCCCAGTCCTCCACTATCTGAAATAGATATATTAAGGAGGGATAGGTATGAGTTGGAATTACTGAATAGACACATCAAAAATGAGAATGAAATTCTCAAGGATCAAATCAAGCTCAAAAATGACATGAACTCAACCTTATCCCTGCATATAGACAAAGTGGAGAAGACCAATGAGAAGTTGAAGACAAGGAACAAAAAGCTAATCAGGGCCCTCACCAACCTAAGGTTCAAACTTGTTATCAGAAAACCCAGAAGACCTCTAGCTTCCAGACAAAGGAGGAGGAGAGGATTAGATGTCCTTGCAGAAGCCTCTGAGTTCATAGGATAATTTGCATGAGGACATGCAAAGAGACAGCAGTGGGGGTATGTTGAGCCTCAAAATTGTGCTTTTCTTCACCTCATTTTACCTCATTTTCCCTTGTCCATTGCTATCTTAGACCCAATTGATCAATGAATATAGTTAAAATTACTTCTAGAATGATTTACATGACTAACTTGCTAAATTTTGTGATTTTTGCCATTGTAAAGCATTTTGACCGGAACTAGCTGCAGAATGCAGACATTCCGTAGCTAACCGGCGATTCTGCAGCTGCCTTCACGTTTGAGTATGTTCCAAGTGGCCTCTTGAGAAAAACCGCATATGGGCATGATCCACGTCATGTCTACATGGTTCGTTGCTCATCATGGAGGAAGAAACGAATTCTGGGTATGGTTTTGAACGTGGGAACACATTTAAGAAGGAAGACTTCTATTAGGATTGTCTCAGTCCAGATGTCTTTTCCTCTTCACGCAGCCACTTCAAAGAGTCCTAACGTGATTCCGATAAGGAAAGACAGTGTTCCTGAATTGTTGCAAGTATTGTTATGTGCATTTGCTTTATAAACACTTGGGAGACCGAGAGCTATGTTAGAGATTTTATGTTAGATTTGATGCTAGATTTTGTTTAAACTTTGTGCTACATTCCTGAAGACGCAGAGTGTTATGTTCAAACTATTTCATCTTTAATGGAGCAGACCGTGTTGTTTTGAAGGCGTGATTTAATTTGGAGTTGAATTCCGTCAAGTGGTAGAGGGCCCCTGCCTCTTGCACGGATTTATTTTGCGTAAATTAGATAAGTCTTCTAGCTGCCTTTACGTTTTTAATTTGAATTAATAGTTGTTTTAATTAGTTACTTTAGTCGTACTCATTCTAACTCTTCCACAAGAAGACGCTCTTCCAAAAGACTATAATGATGAATGGGAAAATGACTATAGTATTGTAGGATTAGGAGTTGAATTCATAGTTGTTTTTAATCAGCTACTGTAGTTATATTCATTCTAACTCTTCCACAAGAAGAAATTCTTCCAAAAGATTATAATGATGAATGATGAATGGCTATAGTACTGTAGAATTTAGTTGTAGTTTTTTTTTTGTTCACTATCACAGTTACACTTGTTCTAATCACTCTTCCACAAGAAGAAACTCTTCCAAGAAATTCTTAAGAAGTTCAAGACATGACCGTGATAATGAATGATTTAGTTGTGTGTTTACACTAAGTATCATCTCTGTTCTTGCTCTTAAACGCTTGCCCAAGACATCATAATGCCGAGTAGGATATGGATATGATATCTTAGTTTTTCATTGCTTTCAGTCCTTTTTTCTTGCATTTGCATTTAATTACACAGTCAGAGTTGTTCTAATACCTCTTCCAAAAGAAGGAATTCTTCCAAAATATCACTAATGATGGACAAACAGATTGTGTAACTTCCTAGAATAGTGCATGGTAGTATAGTTAGGATGCTCCGGAGTTTAATTGCACTTAAGACATGTTCAGTTACTTTGTTCTGAGTTTGATGATGACTTGTAGTTCAACATTGTTCTAGATTAGTGGCATTTTAAGTTCATTATTAGATTAACCCTTTGCATTGCACTTCACATTCAGATTGTCATCCACTGCACAATAGATTATTTCAGTTGTTAGGAGTAATAAAACGACCTTCATTATTTACAAACATCTTCTTGTTCTAAAATCTACAATTGATCCACAACCATAAGAGCAGAAGACAACATCATTTTAAGGTCTGAAGTACCTCTGCAATTTCCTCATCATTTCATAAACAGAGCTCTCCCTCAAAAGGACTACTTTGAAAAAGAAACCAATAACTTTTGAGTAAAGGTTTTGTGACATTCAATTAAATTGCAGAATAGAACTAGGAATTAGTCAAAGAATAGAAGATCTTAGGATAGTATCAATGTTTTGTTTCAAATCTCTAATTAAGGACAAAATGTTGCATCATCGTAAGATTAGTTGTTTAGATGTTTAGTTAGAGGATTTGCATACTTAGTGATCATTTCTCAAGTTTAGTTTGTATTTTGAATCATTTGTTTGAAAGTCATTATCAAGCTTTGCTTCTTAGTCATAGTTTAGATTCTGCTTCAGTATTCCAATTGCATTTGCCATTTGTCATTCCATCAATTAGGCTTAAATCTGTTTTTGACCACCAGTTCCTTTCCATTAGTTTTCTAGGCATTTTCCTTGTGAACATAAAATCACCAAAAGATCAAAAACATCATAAACCATCATAAAAGACCAAAAAAATCACAAAACACTACACACGACGCGTTGGGAAACAAGCACCTAGGTACATACAGTACATTTCACTTCAGCAGTTTACAAATCCTGGTTGACAATTAAATGAGCTCAGTTTAGGAGACTAGATTGAGACCAAACACCTGCTGAAGTCGAAGTATGGCAAAAGAAGATGGCGAAATGTCGAAGGATCCTGTTGGAGGGCGTCAAGGATCATATTGTATCCAGCCTGCATGGAAAGGCTTCTCCATTTTTAATGTGGAAAGCTTTGACATATATATTCCAAAGTAAGAGTGACCAAAGGAAGCTGGCGCTCAAAGATAAGCTCAGGAACATCAAGATGGAGAAAGGTGACAGTATCACCAAATACCTTACGAAGTTCACTCAGTGCAGAGATGAGCTGGGAAGTGTAGGGGTGACTGTCGAAGACGAGGACATGGTCGACCTGGCTCTCCTTGGTCTTCCGAAGGCTTGGCACTCATATCAAGATAGTGTCAATGGTCGGGAGAAGCTGCCGGGATGGGAGCGCCTTTGGGCGGATCTCATGCAGGAGGAGATAAGGAGGACTACTTGGGATGGATCTTCATCAAAGGGAGCTGATGAAGAAAATTGCGCTTTGGTTGCCAAAGAAAAGAAGGGGAAGGGTAAGAAACCTTCTCATTCCGGTGCAAAGGGAAAGAAGCAGGATATGGCGAAAGTGAAGTGTTTTCATTGCCATGATCATGGAAATTATGCTACCAATTGTCCGAAGAAGAAGAAAAACAAGCAAGCGGGAAGATCTGCAGATGGAGAAGCTTTGGCTTCACAGTTCGAGCTTGACTTTTCACTGATCGCATGCTTGGTTTCAAGTGTGATGGGATCGGTGTGCTTCTTGGACAGCGGTGCGTCATTTCATATGACGAGAGATCGGGAGTTGTTCTCAGATCTGGAGGACAAAGATTTGGGTGTGCACATCGAGATGGGCGATGATGGTAGATACAGTGCGACTGGTATCGGTACCATATCCTTTCAGAGGGAGTCTGGTAAACCCTTTGTATTGAAGGATGTCATGCATGTACCGGGATTGAAGAAGAACTTGATCTCTGTGGCGATGTTGGAGGATAAGGGGTATGATGTGGTCTTCAGCGAAGGAAAAGCCTTCCTGCGCAGTAAGACTACTAGAGAGACCCGGAAGATAGGGGTTCGAACCAAGAACCTTTATCAGTTGCAGGTAGATGGCTGCGCAGCTATGGCATGCAAGGCGGGAGAAGTGGTGAGCCTGGATGATGAGGGCGAACTGTGGCACAGGAGATTGGGCCACCTTCACCATGGAGCTTTGAAGATCCTGCATCAGATTTCTACTGGGCTTCCTAAGGGCACTCTTGCGCAGTCAGATCAGTGCAAGGGGTGTACTTTGGGGAAGTATGTGAAAGCCACCTTTCACAAGAAGGATAGTCGCGCCACGACGATCCTTGAGAGAGTTCACACAGACGTGTGTGGTCCTTTCTCAGTTGCTTCGACAACAAAGCACAAGTATTATGTGATCTTTGTTGATGATTTCTCTCGAAAGTGCTGGATATTATTCATGCAGAAGAAGAGCGATACATTCACGAAGTTCTGTGAGTTTAAAGCACTTGTCGAGAAGGAGTCGGGGAAGAAGGTGATTGCTCTAAGGAGTGATAACGGTGGTGAATTCATCTCGACTGAATTCAAGGAGTTCTGCAGTGCAGAAGGGATTCGGAGAGAGCTCATCGCACCCCATAACCCACAACAGAACGAGGTGGCTAAGCGGAAGAACAGAACGATCGTGGGTGCTGCACGGGCGATGTTGCATGATCAGGGCCTAACCCTTCACTTGTGGGCTGAGGCATGCAATACAGCAGTGTATGTGCAGAACCGTTGTCCTCACAAGGTTCTTGGCATGAGTACACCGGAGGAGGCTTATTCTGGCAAGAGGCATGATATTTCCCATTTGCGGATTTTTTTTTCTCCTATCTACATGCATGTGACGAAGGATGCGAGAAGGAATCTGGATCCGACCGCAGAGGTTGGAATATTTGTGGGGTACATTGATACACCTCACAAATATTGGGTGTATTTTTCGGACAGTCGAAAGACTATTGTGCGACGGGATATCAAGTTTCAGGAGGAGAAAGCCATGCAGTGTTCACTTGAGAGGGAGCTACACTTGCATGCAGATGAGGAGCTGTTAGTTCCTACGGAGGAGCTTCCGGATGTGGATCAGCCATAAGAGGAGGTTCAGGAGGTGGAAGAAACCACCCATGCAGCGCTAACCATCAGAGGGCGCATGCGCACTACAGAAGTTGAGCGACTGGCTCGGGATGCAGAGAAGGTTGTAGGACCACCTACAGCATAGCGCAGACAGAGGCAGTCACCGGATCGGTACACTGGATACATGGCTCTTGTGAGTCAATGTGTTGTGATGGAGCCATCCTCTTTTGAGGAAGCTGTGGAGGAACTCGCATGGGTTGATGCCATGATCGAAGAATATGATTCAATCGTCAGGAACAGTGCATGGGAGATTGTCCCAAGACCGGTGGGGAAATCAGTGGTGGGTTCGCGATGGATCTACAAAGTGAAGTAGGCGGCTTACGGGAGTGTGGAGAAGTACAAGGCGAGATTTGTCGCCCGTGGCTTTTCACAGATCGAGGGGATCGATTATGAGGAGACCTTTGCACCTGTCGCAAGGTACTCTTCCATACGGACGATCCTTGCTCTCTCAGTGCAGATGGGGTGGCACATTCATCAGATGGATGTGAAGACTACGTTCCTCAATGGAGTTATTGAGGAGGAGGTGTACATAGAGCAGCCTGAAGGTTTTGAGATCTTCAGCAGTGAGTCGCATGTGTGCCGACTCAAGAGAGAACTGTATGGGCTGAAGCAAGCACCTCGTGCTTGGTACACTCGGATAGACAGCTACTTCACCGGGCTTGGATTCTCCAAGAGTGAGGCGGATCCAAACCTGTACCAGATTGTGGTGGAGGGGAAGCTGTTGATCATCGTACTGTATGTAGATGATCTGATTTTGACCGGCGACGAGCAGTTGATACTTTCATGCAAGGAGGATCTTGCACGAGAGTTTGAGATGAAGGACCTGGGCATCCTTCATTATTTCCTGGGATTGGAGATTTGGCAGCGCAGTGGAGGACTGTTTGTTTCTCAGGGCAAGCATGCCCGGGAGATTCTGGAGAGGTTCAACATGCAAGGCTGCAAGCCTGTTGATACCCCTCTTCCTGGAGGTTGGAGGAAGGGAGATGCTACTTCGGAGGAGGTAGTGGATGCCACTGTCTATCGACAGCTGGTGGGGTCGTTGATGTATCTGGTCAATACTCGACCCGATATATGCTATGCAGTTAACCAGCTTTCGCAAGCTATGGTTAAGCCTACCAAGCTCTTGTGGAAGGCGGGCAAGCATGTATTGCGCTATATCAGAGGCACATCGGGATATGGTCTATGGTACAGACAGGAGGATGGAGTGAAACTTTCTGGTTTCACTGATGCAGATTGGGCAGGGAGCCCAACGGACCGGAAGAGCACTTCTGGAGGAGTTTTCAGCATTGGGTCGACAGCAGTTTCCTGGTACAGCAGGAAGCAGAGATCCGTGGCACTCAGTTCAGCAGAGGCCGAGTACATGGCAGCTAGCTTGGCTGCATGCGAGGCTATTTGGATGAGGAAGATCCTCGTTGGATTGTTCGGGTTGCATTTGGAGCCTATAGTGATTTACTGTGATAACCAGAGTTGCATTAAACTCTCGGCTAATCTAGTATTTCATGATAGATCCAAACACATCGACATCAGGTACCATCATATCAGAGATTGTGTTCAGCCGAGAATCATGATGCTTTCATATGTTCCCACGGAGGATCAGGATGCCGACATCCTGACGAAGGCGCTCACCAGGAGCAAGTTCGAATTCCACAGAGGCAGGATAGGGTTGCAGATAATCCATATCTTGCTGAGAGGGAGTGTTGAAAATGCAGCAAGATGATGGAGCTTAGTGAAATGAAGTCGCCTTCACTAAGTGGGCCCGCAGGCAAATTCTGGCGCAAAGTCTATTTTTAGACTATGTCCATTTTTAGACATATGGAGCATGGTCCAGGGGTTGCAGTATGTTATTCTTGGAGTATTGGTCATGTTGGTAAAAATAGATGGACCTCTATTTTTTGGACCTATAGGTCGAAGTCTATTTTTAGACTGCCTCTCCTTGAAATAGGGAAGTCAAATATTATTTACCCTTAATAATATTTGGACTATAAACTTCAGTTTACTCTCTTGGAGCACTTCAGTTCGAGCTTTGAAAGTGGCTCATGCATCTGACAGAGGAATTACGCTATTCCCAAGGGTTTGGTGAGCACATGCATGGTTGACTTTAGTTAGGACTTCAGTGGCAGAAGTTTGGTGGAGTTAATGAGACAGCTAGTGGAGTTGTGTTCGGTTTAATTTAGTTGAACTGGTTGAGATTAGTTTAACTAGATAATCAACTAGTTATGAGTAGAGTGAATTAAATATTATTTAATTCATTAATTAGTAACTCATTATTCAACTCAAGAACACATCAGTTCACTACAGTGCATGATCAGTTCAGTGGAGACCAGTGAAAGAGATAGATGAAAGGGTGGAGTTAGCTATTAGTGGCGACATCAGTTGTGCATGAGTTTTGCACCACACTTGGAGGAATTTCCCATGATGATTGCACTGTCAAGCCAAGGAGATTCGAACCTTGGATCTCTATATAGACAGGCCTGGATTGCGCAATAGAGGCAAGGCAATTGGCAGTGAGTTTTGAACCAGTAACCTGTTCAAAACTGAGCTAGATTGTGGGTAACTGTATGAGAAAGTACCGAGTACTTGTGAGGAGTATTGTAATGATTTTGTTACTTTATTTCTCCATTATAATATACACAATAGCTACAGGGTTTTCAGCTATAAGATTTCCCCATACATACTGTGTTAATGTGTATGATGATTTGATGTGTTATCGCTTGATTTATTTTCCGCATGTGTGATGATCTGAGTGGAAGAGATTATGTGTTGCATATGAATTCGAATTGTATGTGATCAAGATAGTCTCGGTGGATAATTAATTATTATTCAGCAAATTTCTACAGAAGTGTTGGACATGTGGTAAGGAACATATTAAAAGAGATTGTTTGTGGAATCATAATGTTAGGCCTCAAATTTATAGTGCACATGGGGTACAAATTACCCTTGGGGATGTTTGGTAGAGAATTCCTTGTATCTATGTAGTGTTGGATAACAGGCAAGCATATCATCAAGAATCTATCATTGATATGGATGGTAATATTTGTGATCAAGTTGTTTCTATTTTGATTGACCCTAGATCTAATTATAGTTATGTTAACCTTGACTTGGTGGATACATGTGGTTTGAATAAATAAGTGCATGCAAAATCCTAGTTAGTGCAGCTGGATACAGGTACAAAGAAGAGAGTTCATCATTGGGTAAGAGCTTGTGCATTTTAGTTGAATGGTATGTCGACATCAACATATTTGAATGTATTGTCATTGGGTTCGTATAACATGATTTTGGGCATGGACTAGTTGTATCTTCATATGACCAAAGTGGATGGTTATGACAAAGCCATTGAGTGCTTGGATGATAATGGATAGCAGATAACCTTACAAGGTAAGAAGAAAGCAACATCAGTTAGAATGGTGACAACGATGCAAGAAAAACACAGTCGCAGAAAAGGGTGTGTGCTATTTGTAGTGCACATTTCTAGTGATAAACATTAGAGGAAAATTTAGCCTAAAAGTTCCCAAGAAAATTTCATGTAATTTCCATGTCACAATATGTAAACCAATCAAAATCATTTAACTTTAAAAAGAGGTAGATGTGAATATTTTGGAGGGAAAAGAATAATTTTTTTTTTTTTAAATTGTAATTTTGGATTATCTCCTTATAGGTTTACTCAAATTTGAAGTGTAGACAATCATTTGATGCAAAATTAAATTCCGCATCCAACAAGTGACCATTATGCGTACTTTTGAGAAGACCCACATTCATAAAAACTGAATATACATTAAAAACGCATGTTGAAACATGTTTTTTTAATCAATGTGGGTCTCCTCAAAAGTATGCATAATGGGCACTAGTTGGATGCGAAATTTAATTTTGCATCCAATGAGTGTATACACTTGAAATTTGAGTAAACCTATAAGGAGATAACCCAAAATTACAATTAAGAAAAGTAGTTTTCTTTTTTTTCCTCCAAAATTCATAACTCTTATTTTATTATTTTAACTCTTATTTTATTATTTTTTGTAAGGGGGCTAATTTTAGGCTTAAATTTCCTCTAATGGTTAAGGAGGGTGAGGATGTTGAGATATTGAGCAAGCATCCGATCTTACAACAATTTCAGGTTTCTCCATTGAGTTGGAACCAGGGGTATCACCAACATCAAAGGCACCATACCGGATGAGCACTCTAGAGTTAGTAGAACAAAATTTGCGTTTGAAGGAAATTATGACAAGGGATACATTAGTCCAAGTGTATCAATGTGGGGTGCACCAGTCTTTATGAAGAAGAAGGGTGGTACTCTCAAGCTATGCATTGATTACAAGAAGTTGAACAACGTGACCATCAAGAAAAAGTATCCATTGTCAAAGATTGATGACTTATTTGATCATTTGAAGGGAGCAACAATGTTCTCAAAGAATGATTTGAGACATGGATATCATCAGGTATGCATCAAGGGAGAGGACATTTACAAGACATACTTTCAGACCAGGTATGGGTATTATGAGTTTTTTGTAGTTGCATTTGGTTTGACTAATGCTCCAACTACCTTTAAGTGCTTGATGAATAGTGTGCTATGTCCTTATTTGGATTTTTATTTTATTTATTCATCGATGACATATTGATATATTCTAAGAATGAGGAAGAGCATGTTGAGCATTTAGAAACAATATTGATATTGTTGAGATAACATCGGTTTCATGCTAAGCTCAGTAAATGCAGTTTATTTCAGATAGAGATACATTACTTGGGGCATGTGGTCTCCAAGGAAGGCATAACATAGGATTCAGAGAAGATAAGATATATCATGAAGTGAGAAAATCCTAAAAATGTGGATGAGGAAAGATCATTCATGGGGTTAGCAGGATATTATAGGGGATTCATTAGGAAATTCTCCCAGATTTGATATCATATTATGTCACTTCAGAGGAAAGGTAAGAAATTTGAATGGAATGTTATGAAACTAGCTCCAAAAATAGAATAAAAGAGAGATCAACACCTTAGAAATCAGCCACTTCAAGGGGGAAACCTCCAATACATTACATAAATGAACAATTCTTAGATGATACAAATGACCAAAACCTCCTTCTATATATAGGAGTCCATGGGGCCACAATATAATCCTAGCCGACCTAACAATAATAATGTAAGGGCACAATAATAACAATATTGGGGTTACAGGGGTACAACAATAACAATAAGGGGGCTACACTAATAAAAATAAGGGACTAAAATAGTAATATTATGGACCTAACATGCCTCTCCCCTTCAAAAAAGTGTTGTCCTCAATGCCTGAGTAGCTCTGGGTGCTTCTGTATAAATTCTCATCCTCCCATGTAGAATCTTCAGTGGGTAAGTTCTTCCACTTGATGAGATACTCTAAAATTGATCAATTTAGTAGCCCACAAGTTCTTGTTTCAGTGACTGCTTCAGGTTCCAATATGCTTTTTCATTCCTCATCAAGTTCTGGCAATATTTTTTGAACTGGAAGATTTTCACCTATAACCTTCTTTAAGCATGAAACATGGAAAACTGGATGCACTTGCAAAGAAGCAGGAAGCTCCAATTTGTATGCCATAGTACCAATCTTTTGCAACACCTTGTAAGGGCCATAGTACTTTGGAGATAATTTATTATCCTTCTTAGCTTACTTGAGGGACATTTGTTTATATGGTTGTAGCCATAAAAATACACAGTCTCCTACATCAAAACTTCTCTTTCTGCGATGTTGATCTACCTGTTGTTTCATTTGATTTTGTGCCAAATTTAGGTTATCCTTTAAGAGTTGGAGAACTTCTTGTTGATGCTTGATGTGATCTTCCACTGCTTGAACCTTATAATTTTCTCTTAAAGATGATGTGATGGATGGTGGATGATATCCATAAAGTGCCATAAATGGGGTCATTTTTGCTACAATATGGAAGGAAGTGTTATACCACCATTCAGCGAGAGGTAACCACTTGGCCCATTGTGTTTGTTTATCAGATACAAAACATCAAAGATATCCCTCCAAAAATTTATTCACTATCTCAGTTTGACCATCGGATTGAGGATAATAAGATGAGCTATGAGCTAATTGAGTACCCAAACAAGAAAATAACTTCGTCCAAAAATTTCCAGTAAAAATGGGATCTCTGTCGCTCACAATAATCTTTGGGTTTCCATGTAGCTTTTGAATTGTGTCCATAAATGTAGTAGCAATTGTACTTGCTTTAATTGGATGAGATAATGCACAAAAGTGTGCATACTTGGTAAGTCTATCAACTACCACCATGATGACACTATTTCCTTTAGACTTAGGTAAACCTTTGATAAAATCCATTGAAATATCCTCCCAATGTTGACTTGGAATGGATAAAGGTTGTAGAAGACCCGGGGTCTTAATTGTCTCAACTTTATTTTGCTGGAAAACCAAACATTCCACCAGAAACTTTTGAATATCATATTTAAGGCCATCCCAAAAAAAAAATTTCTTCACCCTGTGGTAAGTTTTTAAAAATCCCAAGTGTCCTCCTAAAGGATAAGTGTCCAATTCCAAAATAATCTTTTGTTTTAGTTGGGAATTCTTACAAAGATATAAGCGATATTTGTACCATAATGAATCATTTTTCCAACGAAATGTGTCAGATGTACTAGGATCTTGATGCAAATTTTGAATGAGCGTCCACACTTCTTCGTCCTTCTTCCATTCATCCCTTTCTTTGGTTATCCAATCTGGTTGGATAATAGAAATGGCACAAAGCAATGCTTCCACTTCTTCATTCTTTCTTGAGAGTGCATCTGCAACAATATTTAGCTTCCCTTTTTTGTAGATTATTTCAAAGTCATAACCCAACATCTTTGCGACCCATTTTGCTACACTTCTGAAGATAGTCTTTGTTCCAAAAAGTGTTTAAGACTATCATGATCAGTTTTTACCTTGAAGTGTCTTCCCATTAGGTAAGGTCACCATTTCTTTAGTGCATGTAGTATTGCTAACATTTCCTTCTCATAAATAACTTTTTGTAAATACTTTCCTTTGATTGGACAACTTTAAATAGAAATGGGTCTTCCTTCTTGCATTAAAACAACACCAATTCCATTTCTTGAGGCATCACATTCTACAATAAAGGTTTTTGTGAAGTCTAGCGTAGCTAAGACCGGTGCTAGGCACATTTCCTCTTTAAGATGTTAAAAGGCCTTAGTTTCTTCAGGAGTCCATGAAAATGCATCTTTTTTCAATAATGTTGTTATAGGTGCTACTATTCTCCCATAATTATTATCAAACTTGTGATAATACCCTATTAACCCAAGAATTCCTTGCAACTGCTTTATGGTTGTGGGGAATTTACATTCCTTGATGGATTTAATTTTGTTAGGGTCTACCTTAACACCCTAATGAGATACAATATGACCCAGATATCCACCTCTTGTACTCCAAAGAAACATTTGGATGTTTTTGCATATAATTTTTTCTCCTGCAATAGTTTGAGTACCCTGTCAACATGTTGAACACGATCCTTCCAAGACCTGCTGTAGATTAGTATATCATCAAAAAATATTAGCACAAGTTTTCTAAGGAAGGTTTTGAAAATGGAATTCATCAACCCCTGAAATGTAGAAGTTGCATTGGTAAGGCCAAAAGGCATGACCAAAAATTCATAATGACCCTCATGAGTTCGAAATGCTGTTTTAGGAATATCTTCAGTCTTCATTCTAATTTGATATCCTGAACGGAGATCCAACTTGGTAAAATAAATTGCTCCACGTAATTCATCCAATAATTCATCAATTAGAGGAATGGGAAATTTATCTTTAATGGTGAGCTTATTGAGCTCCCTACAATCCAGACACACGTTTCATGATCCATCATTCTTATGCACCAATACTACTGGAGCAGAGAAATAACTTTGACTAGGTTGAATTATACCAACCTCTAACATTTCTGCAATCATACGTTCAATTTTGCTCTTTTGGACATAAGAATATCTGTAAGGCGTGATATTTGGAGGAAAAATTCCTGGAATCAAATGAATAGTATGATCATGATCACGAATAGGTGGGAGTTCTTTGGGAGTTTCAAACACCTTGGAATGATTTTCCAAGACATTTTGGAGATCTGAAAAAATAGATGATTTTAATGTTGGAACTTCTAGTGAGCATAATTGTGCAATTACACCTTGTTGTTCTTTCTTTAGAAGCTTTGTCATGACATTAGAGCTTATTATCTTTCCCGGCTTCCCTGCGATACCTCATAATTTGACTTCCTTTCCTTCTAATTTTTTTTTCAAGAAAAGTTCTTGAAAATTAAAAGCTACCGTCCCCAAAGATTGTAACCATTGTACTCCTAGTACAACATCAGCACCTCCCATTGGAATGGAAAGCATTGGAGTATTCAATACATATTCCCCCATGGTTAGCTTGATATTATGGCATTTTCCATAGCAATTTATAGTTCCTCCATTTGCAACCATCACTTGACATTCTGGTGTTGGGTATAGGAAACAATTCAATTCCTTGGCTACCTTAAAATGAATAAAATTATGGGTACTACCTGAATCAATCAACACTATTACCTTTTTCTTCTTGATATGTCTTTCTATATTGATAGTTTGAGGAGTGGTATTTCTTGCCAATGCATTACACACTAGTACATTTGGTCAAAATTCCGACACTTTTGTTGTATTGTCAGAAATTTCCCCAAAATTTATCAAATTTTCAAATCCCGCCAACAACCGTTACTATACCAACGTTTAGGGAGATCGTCGCTTTTGCGACGTTTATGAATGTCGTCGGAAATGCGATGTTCTAAAATATTCGTCAGTATTACGACATTTTTGGGACACAACGTCGGAAATGCGACATTTCTAAAATATGCATCGGTATTGCGACGCTTTGGAGAAAATGTCGGAAATGCGACGTTTTGCTCCAAACCGTCACAATACCGATGCATATTTTAGAAACTTCGCATTTCCGAAGTTTCTAAAATATGCGTTGGTAGCCAAACCTTAACATACGTTTTGACATATGCCATCGGATTTGATAATATACGTGCCATACCATTATATCCAAAGTTTGATTGGAATTTTCTTCTAATAAATCACATATTCGGACTTTGCAATAGCTAACACCACCATTGTAATGTTTTTCCACCATATGGTATACTTTGGAATATGATTTGCCACCATAATTAAACCTTAGAACTTTGGGTTAATATATATAATGTGTGGAATTATATAATAAGGTTTGGATTAAATATTTAATATATATATATATATATATATATATATATATATATATATATATATATATATATATATATATATTGCAATTGTTTGGAGAAAATGTCGTTAATGCATTAATATTTCATTCAAACATTTTTGTATATGGTTTTAAATTATTTCTATATATATATATATATATATATATATATATATATA
The DNA here is from genome assembly GCA_034641835.2 of Pinus albicaulis. NCBI lineage: Eukaryota > Viridiplantae > Streptophyta > Pinopsida > Pinales > Pinaceae > Pinus > Pinus albicaulis. The sequence goes on from CM076570.1 coordinate 1,128,328,533, forward strand.
TATATATATATATATATATATAACAAATTATGTATCTAAAAATATTCTATATTGTTTAAACTATCATTCAAACACATACATATAATTAGCTTCAATTTTACTTAAATGCAAATTATATTAATATAATTCACATTTAAATATTATTTTCTTCCTATTAATATATAAATATAATTTCTATTTTTTACATATAATGTTATAATATAGTCTTCAAAATAAAACATCACATTAATAACAATTCAAATATATTTTTTAAATAGAGTTTTAACTTACTTTTATATATATAAAATATAAAATAGAATATAAATTTTGAAAATAAATATCTAAAATACATAGGACTTACACTCGTATCAAACATATATATTTTTATATAGTTTTGAAATAAGTTATTAGATTGGTGAAAAAAATTAATTACATTAGAATTTTGTCTAATTTCTTTTTTGGTAAATTAATTTATGAGGTTCACATGAAATCTCAAGTCAAATTTAAACCAACTAAACAAAACTCTAATAATTTCATGAAAATCATCTAAAAATTATTGAAATTTCAAACTTGACAAGAGTAATTGACAGAGGTTAAGATGTTTTTATGACTCATGTTGGAAGTTATGTTATTAATTTCAAAAATCAAACTAGCCTATCCCAACTAATTAGGACCAATTTTAGCTAATATATATATCTATATATATATATATATATATATATATATATATATATATATATATATATATATATATATATATATATATATATATATATATATATATATATAATAAAATAACCTTCCGTAATGATTTGTAGATGGTTGTCATTGAAAGAAATCCATCAAGATGAAATAAAGTATTGGAAGAGAGAAATTCCATGGCTAATGTGTGAGATTCAAAAGTATCTATCTCCAACATTTTTCAATTCAGAAGAACACTACTTGATACACCAAGTTGAGGAGATTGAAATGTGTGGACCAGTACACACAAGGTCAATGTGGATGGTGGAGAGGCACCTGAAATTCTTGGAGGCTTTGGTTAGAAAAAGAGCACGACCTGAGGCTTCTATGGTGGAGGGATATGTGGTATATGAATCCATGGTGTATATTAGTCATTATCTTCCTATATTAGCTGCGCTAGCTATGAATGCGGTGGATTGCATTTTAGATGTGAACTCCATCAAGAAATTTGAAGTGGAGCACCTGTTGGGAAAAGGTAGAATGAAGAAAGTGAGAGGTAAAAGATTTATTATGTATAATACATATAATATTTCATTTTTTTACATCATGTATATGATCATATTCATTTAGGTCTTATTCTTTCATCATTTAGTAATTAATATAATTTACCATGGTTATAAGTTATATTTAATATTGGTGAATTATTGTTTTTTTTATTCAGGTGCTCAAGATTATGAGGCACTAATTTTATACATTGCAAACAATCTTGAGTGGATGAGTGAATGGATTGAAACATGTAAAGCACGTAACGATGATAGGTTATCATGGAAATGACTATCTGAATTGGTTAGAGAAGCGTATCGTAGTGGAGATGGAAATGTTACAGACAGGGAAATTGATTTAGAATATGGTTTGAAAGATAGAAAGGTAAGCAATTAATTCACCTATTTTATTCATTACTTATTTTATATTATATTTATAATGTGACAAGAAGTTTGATTTTTCAGATAATTTTCAAGCCGTGTAAATTATATGATTAATTATTAATTGAGAATTCATCTTTTTCATGTTTGGCATATTGCAGTTGAAACACCACAAGGCTATGTGGTGCAATGGTCGTAAATTTCGTATTAAACAGTTGGATGATAACATAAAAAATTCTTATAGTGGGATAACTGCAGTATTCCAGGTCACTAATGTTTCCTCCAGGAGTGACATACATCCTTGAGAATCTGAAAATAAATATTATGGGTTTTTAGATGATATAGTTGAGTGTGACTTTAATTCTTTCAAAATAGTTTTGTTCGATGTCAAATGGAATAGGCTACGAATTAATGTACGTGATGATGATAGAACTCTTATTCAACATGACAATGGATTTCCAATGGTTAAAACATCTCAGTTTGAAGCAGGAAAAGATCGCTATGGTTTTCCAAGCCAATGCGAACAAGTCTTGTACTCAGAGGTTCCAAGTGAGAACGAATGGTCATTTGCTATTAGATATGATCCAAGAGGAAGGCTAGTAGAGTATACTGTGGAGGAAGAAGATTATATTGATCAAGAAGAAGATGATGCAGTGGCAGATGAGCAGGAAGATGTATTGACAGATGAAGAAGATATATTAGAAGATGAACCAGGCGTAGGAGACGAAGCAACAATTATTGATGATGTTGATGAGGATATTATTTAAAATGACATAATTGATGACGATGATGACATGGTCGATCATTTCAACATCGTTTCTGAATCAAATGTTGGTATAGATGTCGATAAGTTGGATGAAGATCAAGAAGATACAGAAGAAGAATATTAATACAGATGTTATGTTTGAGTATAAGCTAGTATGTTATAACTTTATATTTTAATATGTAGGAATTATTGTCTTTAAATAATTTACTAATTATGTGGGTTTATTGCATGTTGTTTATTATTTAAAAACAATAAATAATGGCCTTACTATTGTATAGGCTAAACTAAAATGATGTATTTATACAAACACATATTGAAAATTTTGTTTACGACCTTAATTAATTTTTGGTTTGTTCGTATTCTATTTCATAGATTGGGTATTGGGAAAATGAGAGTGATGTGAGGGGGATGGGAGGGGCCATATGAGCTTCCACCTTCACGTGGGTGGCCATGTTCAATACAGAATAAATTATTCTTGAAACCAAGAGAAGTTAATTCATCTTTATGTAATTTGCATTATTGTAAATGTCATCATTGTTGTCTGATTATTGCATTGCCAAAATTGCTAAAATTGTTAGAAAACATTAAAAGTGAATTTCTTTTAGGAATTGTCCAATGAGGCCATAATAATTTTATTCAGATGACCATTTTCTTGTAGTCCTGTCGTTTCGTTTTAGGGAACCCGCCCAAACGTGTTCGGGTCAGGTCATTTCATTTGAGGGCACCCACCCAAACCCGTTCGTGTCGGGTCGTTTTGTTTGAGGGCGGTCGTATCAAATTTGCTAAGTTGTGACCGCATGGGTGCCTTGTGCATGTTCGTGCGGCTCATTTTCCATTTCGTTTGAGGGCTTCCGCCCAAACCCATTAGGGTTGGGTCGTTTCGGTTGAGGGCGCCTGCCCAAATGCGTTCGAGTTGGGTCATTTTGGTTGATCGTGTGCAACGCCAACCAAGCTTTGAACTTCCATGTTATCAAAAAGGTAGTATATTAACACAAGATGCAACTTACTGAGATTCCAGGAGACCATTACTAAAAAAGGAGGGACTTGACGAGAATCCATCATATATACTAGTTTCTACAGAAGGGGAAAATAGAGATGGATTTGATAAAAGGGTCATTGACAGAGAGGCTGGACATGCTATAGAATATCGAGGACAACACTGCAGCTTTGTGCAAGCAGTAGTTAATGGAGTGAATGTACTGGCTGGTGTTGGCCTTCTTTCTACCCCATATACTATTTTAGAAGCGGGTTGGATAAGTCTAGCATTGTTGTTGTTGTTTGCCTTTATTTGCTTCTACAAAGGTATTCTCTTACACTACTGTTTTGAGAGCCAAGAAAGCATTTACACTTATCCAGATATTGGAGAGGTTGCACTGGGGAGACTTGGTCATTTTTTTTATCTCTATTGTTTTGTACTGTGAATTCTATGCATATTGTGTAGAGTTTATCATACTGGAGGGGGACAATTTGACAAGGCTTTTTCCAGGTTTTCATTTTGATATTGTTGGGATTGAACTGAGTTCTCTCCATTCATTTGGAATTTTAGCTGTAGTGATAGTGCTACCAACTGTTTGGCTGAAATATTTGTGCATTATTTCTTATTTCTCATCTGGTGGAGTTTATGCAACTGTTTTGGTTATTGTCACAGTTTTCTGTGTGGGAGCCATAGATGGGGTAGGTTTCCACCCCAGTGGTTCACTGGTGAATTGGACCAACCTTCCTTTTAAATAGGGCCAGGATAGAAGAAACTATCATAAATAAAACATGCAGGACAGAAGAAACTATAAAAAATAAAACACCTCTATGCATGAGAGTTTGTTCTAGTTCTAAGGGTGGGGAAGAATCATAAGAGAATTAATATGGTAAAAATGGAGGTCAATTTGAACGAGGGAAATCTGGATTGTAATATTGAAAATGATGGGAAGAGGATATTTGATACACGTGCTCTGAATGACAAATCAATAAATACCAAAAGTAATTCCAAGAGAAAAAGCAAGGTCAAGACTGAGACAGATCTTCCAATAAAAGGTCTTTGTGAAGAGGGGCAGTTGGCAAGTAACATTGTAAATGACAAAGAGACAGTCAGATACAATAGAATCCCCTTGCATTACAAAAAATGAAAATGATAACCTTGACGATAAAGCTGTGACTGCAAGTAAAGACACGTAGAATTTTATGGCTATTCATGAAAGCAGAGGGCCTCTTGAGGGGAAAAAAGGGCCCAAAATGAAACAAAATTCATTCCTCTGAAATTAATTGTAAAGCTGGAAATCTGATGCCAACATAAAGTGAACATGTTCTAAAGGTCAATGTGAAGCAAACAAAGAAAAGAAAATTAGACAATATAGACAAACCTGGAAAGAAAGATGTTATCAAGGGGATCGATGATAAGAGTATTTCTGTATCTGATTTTCAGTTATAGGTTGTTGAAGAGAAAGTGAATCTAAAGAAGAAGAAATGAAAAGGAAAGAAAGAGATGGATGAAATAATTTTTCCTCAAGGGAAGCCAATGCAGTTGATTGCAGGCATAGAATTTTCGTCAAATGATGTTAGATCATCATTGCATATTCTGGAATTTTGCTCAGAATTTGAACAAGTATGTACTTCTTATCCAAAATGTGTTTTAAGTTCATATATATGGTTCAAACTGAAAATTTTGCACCGTGGATATTTTATTTTACATTGCCATAGTTATGCCTTCAACAGTACCAATTTTTTTCTACAAGTTACACACTAGTGTGATGGTATGAAGTGGAAAAAGTTTAATACTAGTCAGTTTACAGCATGATTTGGGCTAACATTACTTCCTACTTATTCAGTTTTTGATTTATGCATGTTAGATATAGCCCACAACACCTTTCCATTCTTTCAGAGCTATGCTTTTACACTAGTCAACAATAATTGTTATAGAAGTTATTTGATTGTTAAAATAAAAGTAATCTTTCCAAGGTAGAATTTTGGAAGTATCTGTAAATGAGGTCTTATAGATGTACCTTACCGATAGATGATAATATATGCTATTCTTAGTGCAAGTGAAGTACCCAAGCCTCTCTGATCATCAAGAAAATATGGTTTTGTAAGGTCTCTGTATTATAATGAATTTCCACTGTGTTGCTGTCCACATGTTTATATTGCAACTATGAAAGTCCAGTCCCAATTTTCAGGCCTTGGCCTTGATTCTATCTAAAGCATCTCCTCTTGTTATAGGGCTTTGACACATGCTTACCATTCAACATAGTAGTATATGATAAACTTTGTATTCATAAACAAATGAGCAATGATGACTTAGAAATGCCACTAAATGAATGAAAAAACTATTGTTCTACAGTGATGTGTCCCTTAGGGTGGGAGGGGGCACCTCCATGTTTCCCATGTTCCCAAGGTGTCTTTTTCTTATAGGATGCTCCAAGAAACATTTTTCCACATATCTATTTTGGGAAATGCGGTGAAACATAAAGGGAAATGCATTTTCCCAAAAGGGTTTTTACTTTCCCTTTTTTCAGACGATTGAAGAAACATTTCTCTACATATCTTTGTGGGAAATGTAGATGGAAAATTTTCCCTAATGTGAATGTTGCATTTTCCGAAAGGAGGATTTTAAGCTTTTCCCTATAAAAAAATGTGCTTTTGGAAGACTCTTTTGGATGTCTCTTAGAAAAAATGAGTTGCCAATTTTGATGGTGTCCCAAATGCTTCTACTTGCTTGTTTGACCATCCCTATATGTGCAACCAAGACTGTGATTCCTTGTATTCCTTCTCTAAGTGACTCTTTATTCACGTTGTGTTCACTCTTTCCAATGCCATTGCAACCCTAGCCTAGTCCAATATACCATCATTTTGACACACGTCGTTGATCCACATTGTACTTTTGACTAATCAATGCTCATTAAATTGTACTTTGTTAATTTTTGGCCATGTTATTAGAACCCCATTGTCGAGGTTCCTAGTGTAGTCAATGTTCTTTATCCACGTTGTGTTCACTCTTTCAAATGCAAGTGCAACCAACACCTAATCCAATATACCATCATTTCGATATGAGTAGTTGATCCACATGGTAATTTTGACTAATCAATACCCATTAAATTGTGTTTTGTCAATTCTGGATCTTGTTCACAATCAGAGCATAACATGGTATTAATGTTATGAAAGCTCAGTGAAATTTTATTATATAAATCCTATATTGATGTGTCAGTCCAAATCTTAGGGATAATAATTTTTGGTAACCATTTTAGTCTATGCACTCTGTGTCTTGGAGCTAAAGGATATTACCTTGAATTTTGAAACCTTGCAAGCAATAGTTTGATGGCTTCATTCGTTTGTCCCTGGAGTGCTGGAATTTGTGGTATGCTTAAGCTTTGAGACGTTCTTGTCTTCACTAAATTATCAACTTCATCACTCTAGCATGGATTTGGGTGTTTTTTTATGAATAATTACCTTCCATAGCTCAACCCTATGCATGCTGATAAATCATCCATAAATTTGTTGTAGGTATTTCTCTTAGTAATTTTGTTGTGATCCCATATTCATGAATGAAACATTCAGATAAATTAGGCTTAGATTAGGGCATTTTGTTGGGATCTTTTAGCGAGCTTTAGGATCCCATATTCAAGATGGGAATACTCTTGGACAGGTAGGGTATTGATAAATATAGCATCATGTTGTGGTAGACATTATTCAAGGAAATCTGAGGGGAGCTAATACTTGAGTTCTTCAAGCCACAGATCCATCGTTATCCTCAAGTTTGTAAGTTCCAACTTTTCTAGATCAAACATAGGAACAATTTTATGCTGGCCATGAACATCAGTGTTGCAGATAGGGAGCTGTTTTATATGAGAAATTAAAGCTACCTAAATATAATTTATAGTTAGGAGAAGAAACTCCTTTGAATATTAATTATCATACCTATGAAAAATAAGCGACAAACCTAGAAATGATTTTTCTCACTGTGTAGTTAATCAATTATGGGTTTGCATAAGTCCTCTTGTTTTCCTAGATATTGGTTTGTTCTTTCAATATGACAAGACTATTCATCTTCAATAAGGATTCCTTCAACAAATGGAATGGACCTTTCTACCTTTGTCTTATATGGTTCACAAAATAGCTTGATGATATGATCAACCTTCCTTTATTCCTCATCAGAATCCATGTCATATGTAGGATGACTGTCAAATAAAAATATCACGTCTTGCACTGTTCTGATCAAATTTAATAGGCAATGTTGATTGGAGATGCACATAATTATGTGTGCCAAAGTTTCTACCATATTCAAAATCATAGATAGGTGTGTTGGTATCTTGAACCTTAAGGGATATTCAAGATTTCCCTTCATTTATGAGTGTCTTATTACTGTCATTCTCAGGAAAACTAGAACTACAGTCTAGTCCATTATCTCCATCTGCACTTAGGATTTTGTCATATATTGGTTGAATTTCCATTTTTCGGTGTAGAAAAAAGGCATGGCATGATACCCATGTCATCACGTGCTAAGTCTTCTAGGGTGATTGTAAGAGTGGTAGAAAGTTGTTTCCTACCCTCTTGTTGATATTCCTCCTATTTATTCAGGACCTTTTCTCACACTATCAATCATCCGAATCATTCAATAAATTTAGCATATGCTAGGAAAGATGGAATTGCCTTGTATATTTATAAGAAGAATTGGGTGATTACAAGAACCGAGTAATGGTGTGGTTGGTCTTCAAAAGTAAAAATTCATTTTCTTTCAAGAGTCTGTTAGGGTCTTCAATTGACCAAGCAAGACATGGCCTCCAAAGATCCACTCCTCCTCGATAATATAGTCCTAAAGTTCCATGTGAGGAATATCCAAGGTTTGTTGAAACTTGAAGCAATGCCCTATGACCATTTATCTTTGTTGAAAATTTATCAAAGTATCCTTAACAGACATTTTTTAATTTTAGTTCCTTAATCTCTGTATGACAATTCCCTTGTCGAGTATTACAACAGTGGCAACATTCTCTGCAATTATTATTTGTTGTTGGAAGAAAGAAGCAAAATGACTGAGATCCACATTCTCTTGTTCACTTCTTTACATTTATTGACTCTGGAAGAGACTCTTAAGAGACAACTACCATTGTTGATTAAAGAGTCCAAAATAATAGAAATTTGGGTGACAGGATTGAGGGACTTGTCTAGAAGTGAATTAGCGTCAATATTGCAAATGAAAGACTTAAGCTTTCTAGGTTCTGCCAGTTATTATGCTGTAAATTGATTTTCTTTCTGGGTTGCATTTACCATGTGTATTCCACCTTCTACATTCATGTGTTTTTGTTGAAGCACATCTTCTCTATCTAGATTGGTTGATGGGTTCAATGTATATGCAGTGTTGTGAACATCTCGATAACATCCCGATTTTATCTTGAAATCATGATTTTTTGGCCTAGTTGATGTTTTTCGATTTTTAAAGATGTTTTTATGGTATCTTAATTTTGCTGATGTTTGCCGATTTTTTACCAATATTTTCCCGATTTTTATGATTTTTTGGTTTTCTTGACCCTTGCTGATTTTATCCTGATTCTGATGTTTGCAACATTGTATATATGAACTGGGAACAATTTGACTTGACTAAGTTATAATGGCATGGTTTGGGAAACTAATTGCATGAGTTGACCAAGGGTTGGGAATAGTGTTTGACATTATTGACTTGGAATGTTGGAACTACTGCCAAAGATTTTGTGAGTTTTCAACATTGGACTCGACTGACCTAGACTTAGTTAGGTCAACAATATGGTGTTTCTAAGCCAACTCATCACTTTGGGCAGGGTCAATTTTTAAGGCTTGGTATGTCCTTCTACCTTGTCATTCATGTTTTTTAGGAAGTGAATTAGAGCTATCTTCATTTTTCTTGGAAGTAATAATTATAACATCTTAAGGTTTGAGGGGAGTCTTTGAGCTTATTTATCTGGAAATAAAAATCAAAGGGGTTTAGTGACATACTAGTATGACAAGAAAACTCATTCAAATTGGGTGAATCTATTGCCTTATCCCCATTATAACTATATTATCCCTTCTGGAATGTGTAAGGTAACTTGAAACACGAATGGCTTCCTATTTGTGAAGCTTCTTTTTAATTGAGCTAATTTATAACCCTTTTGAGTTCCTACCATATTTTTTTCCCAGGGATACTAATTTTTGGTAACCATTTTAGTCTATGCACTCTGTGTCTTGGAGCTAAAGGATATTACCTTGAAGTTTGAATCCTTGCAAGAAAAAGTTTGATGGATTCATTCGTTTGTCCCTGGAGTGCTGGAATTTGTGGTATGCTTAAGCTTTGAGATGTTATTGTCTTCACTAAATTATCAACTTCATCGCTCTAGTATGGATTTGGGTGCTTTTTTATGAATAATGACCTTCCATAGCTCAACCCTATGCATGCTGATAAATCATCCATAAATTTGTTGTAGGTATTTCTCTTAGTAATTTTGCTGTGACCCCATCTTCATGAATGAAACATTTAGATAAATTAGGCTTAGATCAGGGAATTTTGCTGGGATATTTTTAGCGAGCTTTAGGATCCCATATTCAAGATGGGAATACTCTTGGATAGGTAGGGTATTGATAAATATAGCATCATGTTGTGGCAGACATTATTCAAGGAAATCTGAGGGGAGCTAATACTTGAGTTCTTCAAGCCACAGATCCATCGTTATCCTCAATTTCGTAAGTTCCAATGTTTCTGGATCAAACATGGGAACAATTTTATGCTGGCCATGAACATCAGCGTTGTAGATAGGGAGCTGTTTTATATGAGAAATTAAAGCTACTCGAATATAATTTATAGTTAGGAGAGGAAACTCCTTTGAAGATAATTTATCATACTTATGAACAATAAGAGACAAACCTAGAAATGATTTTTCTCACTGTGTATTTAATCAATTATGGGTTTGCATAAGTCCTCTTATTTTCCTAGATATTAGTTTGTTCTTTCAATATGACAAGAATATTCATCTTCAATAAGGATTCCTTCAACAAATGGAATGGACCTTTCTGCCTTTGTCTCATATGGTTCATAAAATTGCTTGATGATATGATCAACCTTCTTTTATTCCTCATCAGATTCCATGTCATATGTAGGATGACTGTTAGAGGAAAAAATATCAGACCTTGCACTGTTCTGTTCAAATTTAATAGGCAATGCTGATTGGAGATGCACATAATTATGGGTGCCAAAGTTTCTACTATAGTCAAAATAACAGATAGGAGTGTTGGTCTCTTGAACCTTAAGGGATCTTCACGATTTCCCTTCATTAATGAGTGTCTTATTACTCTCATTCTCAGGAAAATTAGAACTACAATCTGGTCCATTGTCTCAATCTGTGCTTAGGATTTTGTCATATGTTGGTTGAATTTCCATTTTCTAGTGTAGAAAAAAGGCATGGCATGATACCCATGTCATCACCTGCTAAGTCTTCTAGGGTGATTGCAAGAGTGGTAGAAAGTTGTTTCCTACCCTCCTGCTGATATTCCTCCTCTGCATTCAGGACCCTTTATCACACTATCAATCATCCAAATCATTCAATAAAATTAACATATGCTAGGAAACATGGAATTTCCTTATATCTTTATAAGAATAATTGGGTGATTACAAGAACCGAGTAATGGTGTGGTTGGTCTTCAAAAGTAAAAATTCATTTTCTTTCAAGATTTTGTTAGGGTCTTCAAATTACCAAGCAAGACATGGCCTCCAAAGATCCACTAGTCCTCGATAATATAGTCCTAAAGTTCCATGTGAGGAATATCCAAGGTCTATTGAAACTTGAAGCAATGCACTTCTTTCATTGCTTTGTTTCTGACAATATTTTTGTGTAGATAGAATCTGAGTCACTTGGTTCATGTTTGTCTTTGAATTTAACTGTAATGTTAGAATTATATAATCATTCATTGGCAAGTAGAGACCATTGTTGATCCCTTTAAGACATGACGAGTTTGTATAAACGGTTGACAAATTTTTCTTGCAACTTTAAGGTATGTCTAAATTCAAGTTTTAAATTTCAAATTTAGTGAACACAATGACATAGGATGAATTTTCCTCTTCAAGAATTATAGGCCTAGATTTTTGTCTTCTTAGATACCCTGATCAAATTTTCTTGTCTTTGCTCATCAGGGCGATGGTTACCTTCATACACCATAAGCTCTAGTATCCTGCTATGATAGTGACATCGATTACCTCTTTCTTCTAGGTTGTGATTATGACTAGGCTTAATTGCTCGACATTCTCAACCCAAACTAAAGTCAGGGTGTGGTTGGATTCACTAGGGGAGTATAGTTTCTATGACAACACTGTCAATGTTTCTTGAATTCATGGTTAGATCACCGTCTTTGCTATTATTATGAATTCATTGTAGATGGATGCTAAAAGAGTTTTGACACAATCCTTTCCCTTATCTTTAGTTTCTACAACCCCTAAAGGGAATTTTTAGAGGTGACCATGATCTAGCCATTCAAAACTTAGAAATGTGAAGAATAAACAATCTGAATCAACAAGCAATAATGCTAGACAAAGCTGCAACAATAATTTTGTTAATTCTGTAATTGGAGAGAAGCAAGATCTTGGAAATGTTCTCCATCATGAGCATGGGACTGTTACTCCATGAGGGATTTAGCAATACATCCGGTCTCCAAGAATGCCTCCAAAATTTGCTTCTTCAAGTCTTCAATAGATATTCAACAATACCACAAGGATGTCTTCCTTAGTAAGCAACCTATATAAACATGGAAAATCTTCAATAAGCCTCCTTCAATAAGGGTCAATGATTATTCTCCAATCTCAAAGACTGCTTCACAAAGGCTCCAAAAAATATGTAACTGTGTGTTCTTAAGGACTACTCCCAAAAATGTCGCAACCTGATCCAAAAAGCTTAAACCTGAAATGTGCTCAAATATGCCATAAAATTTTTGTCATAACAGATTATACTAGCATTTGCACAAGCGTGCAAAGGGTACACTGGAGGCGCATTAAATGGATGTTGGGTGACCGACAGTATGAACAGGAGGACAAATCTGGAGGCAATAGTTGTTAATTTTTTTATTCGATAGAAGGGCGATGAGAAAATGTTCTGATTGGATGGGGTGAATAGTGTTTTCTCACCCCACTCCAACAAAGAGAACACCTCCAGTGTAATTATTTTCCACAAGATTCAGTTCTGAAGCTCTCCTATAGATTTGAATTTTTTTGTTCCTAAATAAGGCTCAAAACAAAACTTAAACACTGTCTCAAACAGGCATGAACATGCCTTTAACTGCAGCCTAACACAAGCTTATATTGCATCCCTTCCTGTAGCCTACATAGGCCTAGTGTGGCTCTTCTTATGGCTTACACAAATCTGACAATCACAATGTTGTAGGCATTTCAGAGATATGTCCAAATCCAGCGATCTGAAGTGTGTCTTTTTTTTTCCTCCACAGTTTGCTGTAGCATAGATAATCAAATTATCCATAAATTTGTTGCAGGTATTTCTCTTAGTAATTTTGCTGTGACCCCATCTTCATGAATGAAAAATTTAGATAAATTAGGCTTAGATTAGGGAATTTTGCTGGGATCTTTTTAGCGAGCTTTAGGATCCCATATTCAAGATGGGAATACTCTTGGACAAGCAGGGTATTAATAAATATAACATCATGTTGTGGCAGACATTATTCAAGGAAATATGAGGGGATCTAATACTTGAGTTCTTCAAGCCACATATCCATCGTTATCCTCAAATTCGTAAGTTTCAACATTTCTGGATGAAACATAGGAACAATTTTTGCTAAAGGTCTGAAGTCCTGTACCTATCTCTTGTCCAAGGCTGCCAAACAAGTCCAAATTCTTGTAGCTATCACTCAACAGATCTGAGGTTTGGTTCAGAGATATGCAACTTCAGGTCTGCACAGTTCGAAGTTTAAGGGTATAATTTGAGTTACTGCAATAAAAGTTTAGACCCAAAACTCATTTAAACTGTTCCAGTGCCTTATATTCCCCCCCCACCCCCCACCCTCCCCTTAGTATTTCCAACAGTGGAAACATTGCTGCTATTTTGAGTTCATATATTGTACTTCAGTTGGTGAATTGTGGAAGTCCTTCCCTCTAAGAATTTGTACTTCGGACTAAAACTTGTTTATGAACTAGGTAGTTTTCAAGACATGCCTGACTATAAAGAATTTTAGCATGCAAAAATAGGGGTGTTATCTAGGCAATTCAACAATGGCATGAAATTTGAAGTAGTCCATTCGCCATGCCCACTTTATATATTAATATTTCACTTCATTAGGTGAAACTGGAGTTCCCTTTTACTGCAAAGATATAGTGCAACAATGTTTTTATATACTTCAGTTTAGTTGGTGATATTTAGAAGTATTTTCCTCCTACACAAAAGGTGAGATTGCATGTTGTGCACAAAGAAATTGGATCAGTTCCACAATCCTTGTAATCTTCTCTTGGTTGCTTGTAATTCCACAAGATCTAGTCTCCATAAATGAGTTCACTCTATTTACCTTTAAAATTGTATGTATTGCACTTTTCTGATTATTTTAATGTACAAAGTTATTAAGATTGTTTGTGGGAGGTTCCTTTTTCCCCTGTTCCTGGGTCATTACATGGCACTAGGATTGAATGGTGTAATCTTGATTCTTAGTGTGCAGTCACATGTTGGAGCTTTGACAAGGGGTGGTGTAGAGGCTAAACTTCATTGTGACATGCATAGAACAACTTGAGCTATTCTTGAAGTACCTAATTTAGGTTTGTAATTATCTTAGAGATTTTGGAATAAAAAGAAAAGAAACATTGGGTAGGATTTCGGTTTTTGCAAGCTCCTTGCAATGTTGTTCCTTATATTTGAGTACAAGGAACATCCAGTTGAAAAATTGGGTTAAATAGATGGCCAATATAAAAGCTACAATCGAATTTTGTATGAGTTATCAACCTCCCAAAAATATGTAACTGTGTGTGCTTAATGACTGCTCCCAAAAATGTTGCAACCTACTCCAAAAAACTTAGACCTGAGATGTGCTCAAATATTCCATAACAAGTCTATCATAACAAGTTACATTATTTTCCACAGGACTCAGTTCTGAAACTCTCCTACAAATCTGAATTTTTTTGTTCCTAAATAAGGCTCGAAACAGTCCTTTAAACATTGTCTCAAATAGGCATGTACATGCCTTTAATTGCAGCCTTTAACTACAGCCTAACACCTGTGCATCGGAAGAAAGAAAGACCAACAAGAAACATATTAATAAATTTTTAACTTTGACTACTATTGTTATGTTTCAATAAATTTTGAAATGTTAGCTAGATCCACTGGAATTTAACTCAGTGTGTATAGTTTCCATGAGAAACCTTGTTCTACATGTACACTTCATTGGCTGCAATAGTATTTGAATTTATTATCGCTTTGAGTACCATGATTGCATACCAATGATCAATCGATTACTTGTTACCTCTAGGATATACACATAGCTTCAATATTCTTCAAGTATTACCCAAATAGTGTACCAAATATAGCTTATGGATTACTTGTACGAGTTTGGCATATTTCAAAGATAAGCTACAATAACCTACATGACCTCTTTATTGCTATTATTGTTGATGGTTCTCAACTAAAAGTTCTATGAACCCTTGTGAACATATATGAAAATATAATATCCATGTAATTATACTCATGGTCTATCATGGGGAAATCCATTCCAAAAATAACTATAATTTGCTACTTTCTTAGGGTAGTTGGTTCCATGTACAGTTTTGATTTTTGTGTTCCTTGGTATTTTGGCATTTGTTAATATTGATAGCCTACACTGTGGTTCTACTTGTAGTTTTCAAGACTACGAAAGCCTGGTATCTGTGGTTTATTCTTACAAAAATCATGCCCAAATTCTCTGAATTATTCTATAATTCCTAATCTACCCAATTTATATTCTTCATGTATAGGGGCATCACTAGAGATGATTACCAAAAGGCATATGTGCATTTAGGTGTCCTATGAATTGTACCCTTTTGGCATTGAAATCATCTCAAAGCCAATAGAAAATGATCAAAATGTCTTGCAACCTTTGAAATGCATTTTTTTTTTCCAATTTCAATCATATAGACAAATATTGCAATAGAAACTGCAAGGAGGGGAATATTCCAAACAATAAGTGGAGACATTGCTATTATTTTTAGTTCATATATTGTACTTTAGTTGGTGAATTGTGGAAGTAGTTCCCTCTAAGTGTTTGTACTTTGGACTAAAACTATTCATTAACTAGGTAGTTTTCAAGACATGTCTGGTTGTAAATGATTTTAGCATGCAAAAATAAGGGTGTTATCTAGGCAATTCAACAATGGCATGAAATCTGAAGTTTTCCATTCACCATGCCCTCCTTATATATGAATATTAGGTGAAACTAGACTTCCTTTTTACTGCAAAGATACAATGCAACAATGTTTTTATATACTTTAGTTTATTTGGTGAAAATTGGAAGTATTTTTCTCCTACGCAAAAGGTGAGATTGCATGTTGTGCACAACGAAATTGGATCAGTTACACAGTACTTGTAATCTTCTCTTGGTTGCTCATAATTCCATAAGATCTAGTCTCAGTAAATGAGGTCACTATATTTACCTTCAAAATTTTATGTATTACACTTTTCTTACTATTTGAATGTACAAATTTATTAAGATTGTTTTTGGGAGGTTCCTTTTACCCCTGTTCCTAGGTCTTTACATGGCACTAGGATTGAGTAGTGTAATATTTATTCTTAGTGTGCAGTCACATGTCAGAGCTTTGATAAAGGGTGGTGTAGAGCCTAAAATTTATTGTGACGTGCATAGAACAACTTGAGCTATTCTTGAAGTACCTAATTTAGGGTTGTAATTATCTTAGAGAGTTTGGAATAAAAAGAAAAGAAACATTGAGCAGGATTTCAGTTTTTGCAAGCTCCTTGCAATGTTGTTCCTTATATTTGAGTACAATGAACATCCAATTGAAAATTTGGGTTAAATAGATGGCCAATATAAAAGCTACAATCGACTTTTGTATCAGTTATCAACCTCCCAAAAATATGTAACTGTGTGTGCTTAAGGACTACTCCCAAAAATGTTGCAACCTGCTCCAAAAAACTTAGACCTGAAATGTGCTCAAATATTCCATAAAAAATCTGTGATAACAGATTATATTATTTTCCACAAGACTCAATTCTGAAGCTCTCCTACAGATCTAAATTTTTTTGTTCCTAAATAAGGCTCAAAGCAGTCCTTTAAACACTATCTGAAAAAGGCATGTACATGCCTTTAGCTGCAGCCTAACAAAAGCTTATGACGCATCCCTTCCTGCAGCCTACATAGGCCTAGTGTTGCTCTTGTTGTGGCTTACACATATCTGACAATCACAATGTTGTAGGCATTTCAGAGTTATGCCCAAAACCAGTGATCTAAAGTGTGTCTTTTTTTTTCCTCCACAGTTTTCTGTAGCATAGATAATCCGAGTTCTGGTTGATTGTTGTCCTCAAGATTTTGAGCTTTCACATATATTATTTCAATTCTAGATCAGCAAGTCCAAGTTTAAAAAAACGTATAAATATATTTTCCCAAATATATCCTTAACTGTCCTCCTTGGCCTTAGTTCACCGTCTGTGATTCTTCTCTGAAATCTTGACCGAAAATAATGGATAAAATGAAGAGTATAGATTTCTATTTATACTGGTTTGACATTTGACGAAGAGACACGTCTCTTGTACGACATGTCAAGCCTACACAAGTTGGCTTAGGTCAGATCAATGTCAGAGTTAATTTTCTTAACTTAAAAAAATCAATATCTCCCAAACTATTTGGTGTTTCGGGGCAAGTAAGGGCTTTTTAGAAAGGGAAAAATATACTGTATAAGATGGCATACGATCCATTTTGAAAGGTTGCCTCTAAGGTGGTGAAAAACATTTTTCTTTGTGACTGCCCTTGAATTATTTAGTGTATAAAATGATTAGGACAGTATGGCTTCTTTGTTTGGCTTCTCCATTGTTTGTCTTCTCCATTATTTGGCTTTTTTATCATCATAGGAACATGTATGACATCCACGTCATCATGATAATGTCCAGCAATGAGTGCATCACCCATGTCATCACATAATGGTGTAGTGATATGTTATAGCACATCATTATTAGGAGAAATCCAAAATAGTTTTCCAACCCTCAAATGATCTCCAACCATGATCATCATATGTCATCATCAAGTATCAAAGTGTATGACATCATCACATAACATCAAGGGTTAAGATCTAGATCATCAAGTGCATGCAACATTAAATCAAGGAATTCTAGGGCTTCTTTCATTAGTGGTTTGACTTCTTCGTGATTTGACATCTTCATTGATGGCATGACATCATCATCTTGAACCAAACATCTCAAGAATATTTACATCTCGGTTAATGTCATATTGACATCAATGACAACCTTGACCAACGGGAGGAAGATGTGAACCTTCCAGAACAATCCAAAATAATAACTTGTGTTGTCAAGAGTAAGAATTCTTCAAAAGAGCTTGAGAAGCAAGTCCTGAAAGAAGTGGATGACTAGGAAGATGTAGCCGAGCTTTCAACTCCTATGAATCAAGTAGTTATTTTAGTTACTGAATGTTCAGGAGACAGAAAGTACTCTAGTGATTTTTTGTTGACAATCAAGGATAAGTGCAAAGATCTATCAAATCATTTTGAAAATTTTCTAGACATTATTGAATTACTTGGAAATTCCCAAGCACTTGCAAGTAATGTAGGAGAGGTTGATGCATTAGCAAGCACTACAAGAGGACTTGATAGGTAACTGAGTGGGAATTATCTACCTGAATGTCGTGGGAGCAATATGGCCAGTTTGGATGACGATAGATGGGCCAAGTCGGTGGATGCTCTTACTAATGGTTGTGATATGTGGATGTATGCAGATATTAGTGGTTCCTCTGTTGAGTTTCAAATTGGCCAAGGTTATAATACTGGCTTTGTAATAAATACCTATGCAACACAAATGAGTATGATTGTCATCCTTCCTGGAGGGCCTTATGTACAAGCACCACTTCCACAAGTTGGAGTAGTGAGAAATAATTATGATGCTGATAGGTGGCAGCATCTTCTGGTTCACAGAAGGGTTTGATTCCTCCTCCACAGATTTCTCTGCCCACAATTCATATATTATAGAACCAATATGAAGTGGGCAAGGTTTCTAATGAGGATCAGTTGAAACAAAGACAAAGTAAATCCATCCTTAATAAATTAACGCCCCAAAACTTAGAGAAACTTTTTGAACAGGTCAAAGAAGTGAACATTGACTTTGCATCATGTCTTCATGGTATAATATCTCAAATATTTGACAAAGCCTTGATGGAGCTGGCATTTTGTGAAATGTATGTAAAATTCAATTTTCAGCTTGTTGGAGGAATACCATAATTTTATGAAGATAATGAGAAGTTTGTTTTCAAGCAAGTTCTTTTGAACAATTGTCATGAAGAACTTGAAAAAATATGAAAGAAAAGAGGCAGAGTCTGAGAAAGCAGAAGAGCATGGTGAAAAAATCCTTTCAGCAGAAGAAATACTGGAGAATAAGGCTACAACACGGCTATGAATGCTAGGAAATATAAGGTTTATTAGTGAGCTTTATAAAGAATGTATGCTGACCGAAAGAATTATGCATGCATGCATCAAGAAATTAACTGGTGAATTTAAGCATCCAGAGGAGGAAAATGTCGAAGCTTTGTGCAGATTGATGAGCACTATTGGTCATATGATTGACCATTCAAAGGCCAAGGAACATATTGATGCTTACTTTTATAGGATGACAAAAATGTCCAATAACCAAGGGCTTCCCTCTAGGCTGAGGTTCATGTTGAAGGATATAATTGATCCGAGGAGGAATGGATGGCAACAAAGGAAGAAAGTTGAGGGCCCCAAGAAAATAGAGGAAGTGCATCAGGATATTGTGCAAGAAATACATGGACAAGGAGGCTTCTCTCAAGGTACCAATATGGGACATTTAGGTCGAAGACTTGTGACACCACTTGATCATGGTGTGAGAGGACCTGCGATGCCACCTTACATGGCAGGTACACAGACGGGTTCACTTCCACATATGGATGGGATTAAAGGGCCACAACCCCATATGGGACCACGTGACCATGGATTCACCAGTCAAGATGCTTGGATTGTGGATAGGGCTCAATTTGAAAATCAGTTTATGCCAAGCCCTTAAATACACAGAGCTCCTGATGATGGCCACTTAACTCTTAGTCTTAAGGGAGGTCTTGGCAAGGGAATAAGAGGTAGGGCTCAGCCTCTGCCATATGCTAAGAGTGATCTAGCAGATATTCCACCATTCACATCCTGAGTAATATACGAACATGTGCAAGTCCGATTTCAGGTTGCAGTTCTGACTGGATGCCAGTGAGTATGAGAGATGCTATTTTGACAAGGACTTATGCTGCAGAAAAGCCTTTATTTACAAAATCATGTGTCCAGGAAAGAAATGTTTGGGATAATGAAATAAGAGGGTTTAAGAATTCATACTCATCTGGTGACAGAGGTGGGAAGACTACAAATGATAAATTTCAACTGTAAGAACATTCTTCTCAATTAACTTTGAGTTCACAACTCATTGATCAGGGCGCTTGCCCAAATGTGTTAGGGTCGGGTCATTTCGGTTGAGGGTGGCCGTATCAAATTTGCTAAGTTGTGACCACATTGGTGCCTTGTGCACATTCGTGCATCCCATTTTCCATTTTCTCTCTTATGCCTTCATTCAGTCGGGCGCACCGTGTGATCAGTGCGCCTGCTCAAACGCGTTCGGGTTGGGTCGGGTCGTTTCGTTTGAGGGCGGCTATATCAAATTTGCTAAGTTGTGACTGCACGAGTGCCTTGTGCACATTCGTACAACCCGTTTTTCGTTTGCTCGCTTGTGCCTTCGTTCGGTCGGGCGCACCGTGTCATTTTGCTTGAGGGCACCCACCCAAACCCGTTCGGGTCGGGTCGTTTCGTTTGAGGGTAGCCGTATCAAATTTGCTAAGTTGTGACTGCATGGGTGCCTTGTGCATGTTCGTGTGACCATTTGTCTTTTCTTTTGAGGGTGCCCGACCAAACCCGTTCGAGTCGGGTTGTTTCGGTTGAGGGTGCCTGTCCAAATGCGTTCCGGTCGAGTCGTTTCGGTTGAGGGTTCCCGCCCAAACACGTTTGGGTCAGGTCATTTCGGTTGAGGGTGGGCATGTCAAATTTGCTAAGTTGTGACCGCATTGGTGCCTTGTGCACGTTCGTGTAGCCCATTTTCCATTTACTCTCTTGTGCCTTCGATCGGTCGGGTGCACCGTGTGATCAGGGCGCCTGCCCAAATGCGTTCGGGTTGGGTCGAGCCATTTTGTTTAAGGGCGACCGTATCAAATTTACTAAGTTGTGACAGCATGAGTGCCTTGTGCACATTCGTGCGGCCCGTTTGTCATTTTCTTGCTTGTGCCTTCAACGTTCGGTCGGGTGCGCCGTGTCGATTCATTTGAGGGCGCCCGCCCAAACTCGTTCGGGTCAGGTCGTTTCGTTTAATGGTGGCCGTATCAAATTTGCTAAGTTGTGACCACATGGGTGCCATGTGCATGTTTGTGTGGCTCGTTTTCCATTTCGTTTAAGGGCACCCGCCCAAACCGGTTTTGGTCAGGTCGTTTCGGTTCAGGGCGCCTGCCCAAACGCGTTCGGGTCGGGTCGTTTCGGTTGAGGGCGCCCGCCCAAACGCGTTTGGGTCGGGTCATTTTGGTTGAGGGTGGGCATATCAAATTTGTTAAGTTGTGACCGCAGTGGTGCCCTATGCACGTTCGTGCAGCCCATTTTCCGTTTGCTCTCTTATGCCTTCGTTCGGTTGGGCGCGCCGTGTGATCAGGGCGCCTGCCCAAACGCATTCGGATCGGGTCAGGTTGTTTCGTTTGAAAGCGGACATTTCAAATTTGCTAAGTTGTGACCACACGAGTGCCTTGTGCATGTTCATGTGGCCCGTTTGTCCTTTGCTCGCTTGTGACTTCGTTCGGTCGGGCGCGCAGTGTCGTTTCGTTTGAGGGCGCCCGCCCAAACTCGTTCAGGTCGGGTTGTTTCGTTTAAGGGCGGCTGTTGTAGAAATTTGAATAATAGCTGAATTATTCACCAAGATTATCTTGATTACACACTATTTAAGCTTCATGCATAATACATAACCTCTTCTACAATTGATCATCAATTTGCGGAAATAGAAGCAGTCGCATGCGCACATTAAAACACAATCAAGCACACATATAACACAGTATGTAATGGGGAAAGCATACAGCTGAAAACCCCCAACTATCTGTATATTATAATGATAGAGAACATGTAACAATACATAGCACAAAGCTCCTCACAGCTCTCAGCACTATCTCATATGCTACACACAAACTAGCTCAGATATGAACAAGTCACAAGTTCAAATCTCCTCCACAAGTCTGCCTGCCTCTACTGCGCAATCCAAGATGAGAATGAATGAGATCCAAGTTTGAATCCCCTTGGCTTGTACTGCGCAATCCTCATTGGCAATCTCAATCAATGTGTGTGCAAATCTCATGCACAAGTATAGTCACAACTGATAGCCACACTCACCCTTTCACCCACCTCTACCACTGGTCTCCACTGAACTGTCCATGCATTGCAGTTAACTGATGTATTCTTTAGTTTATTTATGAGTTAATAATTAGTGAATTAATTAATAATTAATTCACACCACTCATCACTAGTGTATTTGTCAGTTAGACTAAATACAACTAGTTCAACCAAGTTAAACCGAACACAACTCCACCAACTGTCTCATCAACTCCACCAAACTCTGCCACATGAGTTCTAACTGAAGTCAACCATGCAATAGCTCAACTAACCCTTAGGAAAAGCATATTTCCTTCTGTCAGCTGCATGTGCCACATCCAAGAATCAAACTGAAGTGCTCCAAGAGGATAAGATAATGTTTATAGTCTAAATATTATTAAGGGTTAATAATATTTGACTGTTCTATTTTTAGCCCGACAGTCTAAAAATAGAATCCACCCAATGTCTAAAAATAGAGGTCCATCTATTTTTACCAACTCGACCAATCATCCATAAATAGCATCCTGCAACTCATAGATCATGATCCATATGTCTAAAAATAGACATAGTCTAAAAATAGACTTTTCGACAAAAATCACATGTGTGGTCCCCACCTAGTTTAGGTGATCACTTTCCAACTAGGATCAGGAAAGATGTTTCAGGAGGCCTCCTTCACTGTTTCTTGTTGCAATTTTCAACACTCCCTCTCAACAAGAAAGGACTGTCTTTGCATGCGACATGCAACTCCATGCATTCGCCCTGCAACCTTCACAAGCGCCATGCAACTCCATGCATCTGCTCTGCAACTCTTCCGAAACTGAATAGGCTCCAAACAACTCAATCAGTCTGATGCGCCATGCAACTCCATGCATCTATCATCAAAGTCTTCGACTTCTGCTGGTACCAACTGCACATGTCATCAGGAACCACTGCGTTGTTGAACTCTTGCACCCATGCACTCTTGCACTTGCTGTCAACTCTGATCCGCGCTCCAGTATCCGACACTATCACTTTGATCTGCCTGCATCACTCCAACTGATCTTGCTACTGCTGCGCTGTGGGCACCTCGTAGCCAGGTTCAATTTATGAGATCCACACCATCTCATGAATCCTGCCCAGAAATCTCCTCTTGGGATTAATCATGCATGTCGCCCCACCTCTCACCTGGTGGTATAGCTGCATGCACTCCCTCTGCCCATCTGGCACGAAATTTCTCTGCATGAGTGGTTTCTTCCACTCCATGATCCTCATCTTGTGGCTGCTCCACATCCTGAGGTTCACTATTACCTGCATGCAAAACTTGCTCCCTCTCAAGCATCAATTGCATGTCTTTCTTGCACTTCCCAACAGTAGGAAGATCCGTAGACATCCCATCTACTTCAAGTCTGTAGAGATTCTTTGCTCGAATCCCAACCTTCTTGACTTGTCCTGTTGCCTTGTGTCGAAGGAAAAATTTTCCTTCACTGAAGACAACTTCATACCCTTTATCCTCTTCATCAGATACCTTTGATGAAGATCCGTCCCTGGTACTCCGCCTTATCTCCTCTTGCACAAGATCCGACCAAAGTCTCTTCCATCCTGGCAGTTTCTCCCGACCATTGACAAAGTCCTCGTAGCTATGCCAACTCTTCAGAAGCCCAAGGAGAGCCAAGCTCACCAAGTCTTCTTCATCCACACTAACTCCTACACTCCCAAGCTCATCCCCGCAGTGGACAAACTTTGTCAAGTGTACCGGAATATTTTCATTCTTCTCCATCTTTATTTTCCAGAGTTTATCCTTGAGCTCCAACTTCCTTTGGTCACTCTTGCTTTGGAATAAATCTGTCAACACTTTCCACATCAAGTATGGAGAAGCTTTTCCATGCAGGCTGGATACAATGTGATCCTTCACTCCCTCCAACAGAATCCTTCGACACCTTGTTGTCTTCTTTTTCCAAGCCTCAACCAAGGCTGCATCGCTAGGCTTTGGAACTTCAGCATCTATGAAATCCTTCAGCCCATTGTCATTGAGCACCACCTCCATCCTATCTATCCATGCAATATAATTCGAGCTGCCTTCAAGATCATACTCCAATCGCAATCCTTGATAAGACATTTTGACTTCGACACCAAGAAAACACTGCTGCAAATTCGAATTCCACCAGCTCAAAACTCAACCGCTTTTGATCTAATGTGAGAACAAAGTATTTCTAGCATAGAGATCGACTATAGGGGCATTTACCGGATATATCACCTTTCAAATAAAGGATGGATCCAGAGGCTACCTGGCCCACTTACAGACTCTGTCTACCAAAATAAATTGTAATCACTGTAATAGATCCGATGATCAATTTCGCTTTGATACCATGTAGAAATTTGAATAATACCTGAATTATTCACCGAGATTATCCTGATTACACACTATTTAAGCTTCATGCATAATACATAACCTCTTCTACAATTGATCATCAATTTGCGGAAATAGAAGCAGTCGCATGCGCACATTAAAACATAATCAATCACACATAGAACAAAGTATGTAATGGGGAAAGCTTACAGCTGAAAACCCCCAACTATCTGTATATTATAATGATAGAGAACATGTAACAATACATAGCACAAAGCTCCTCACAGCTCTCAGCACTATCTCGCATGCTACACACAAACTAGCTCAGATATAGAACAAGTCACAAGTTCAAATCTCCTCCACAAGTCTGCCTGCCTCTACTGCACAATCCAAGATGAGAATGAATGAGATCCAAGTTCGAATCCCCTTGGATTGCACTACGCAATCCTCATTGGAAATATCAATCAATGTGTGTGCAAATCTCATGCACAGCCATAGTCACAACTGATAGTAGACTCAACCTTTCACCCATCTCTAACACTGGTCTCCACTGAACTATCCATGCATTGCAGTTAACCGATTTATTCTTTAGTTGATTTATGAGTTAATAATTAGTGAATTAATTAATAATTAATTCACACCACTCATCACTAGTGTATTTATCAGTTAGACTAAATACAACTAGTTCAATTAAGTTAAACCGAACACAACTCCACCAACTGTCTCATCAACTCCACCAAACTCTGCCACATGAGTTCTAACTGAAGTCAACCATGCAATAGCTCAACTAACCCTTAGAAAAAGCGTATTTCCTTCTGTCAGCTGCATGTGCCACATCCAAGCATCAAACTGAAGTGCTCCAAGAGGATAAGATAATGTTTATAGTCTAAATATTATTAAGGGTTAATAATATTTGACTGTTCTATTTTTTAGCCCGGTAGTCTAAAAATAGAAACCGCCCAATGTCTAAAAATAGAGGTCCATCTATTTTTACCAACTCGACCAATCATCCATAAATAGCATCCTGCAACTCATAGACCATGATCCATATGTCTAAAAATAGACATAGTCTAAAGATATACTTTGCGACAAAAATCACTTGTGTGGCCCCCACCTAGTTTAGGTGATCACTTTCCAACTAGGATCAAGAAAGATGTTTCAGGATGCCTCCTTCACTGTTTCTTGTTGCAATCTTCAAAGCTGTATCAAATTTCTTAAGTTGTGACCGCATGGGTGCCTTGTGCACATTCGTGCGGCCCATTTTCTGTTTCATTTGAGGGCGCCCGCCCAAACCCGTTCGGGTCGGGCCGTTTCGGTTGAGGGTGCCCACCCAAACGCTTTCAGGTTGGGTCATTTCGGTTGAGGGCACCCGCCCAAACGCGTTTAGGTCAGGTTGTTTCGGTTGATGGAAGTCGTATCAAATTTGCTAAGTTGTGCCCGCATGGATGCCTTGTGCACGTTCGTGCGGCCTGTTTGCCATTTGCTTCCTTGTGCCTTCGCTTGGTCGGGCGCGCCGTGTGAGGGCGCCCGCCCAAAAGCGTTTGGGTCGGGTTGGGTCGTTTCATCTGAGGGCGGCCATATCAAATTTGCTAAGTTGTGACCGCACGAGTGCCTTGTGCACGTTTGTGCAGCTCGTTTGTCATTTACTCGCTTGTGCCTTTGTTTGGTCGGGCGCGCTGTGTCGTTTCGTTTAAGGGCGCCCGCTCAAATCCGTTATATGACGAAATTTGCATGTTTATTTTTTTTCCTGCATGAAGGATGCACTTGGTTTTTATGACCAAGTTGGGCAGACTTCACCCTTCCACGAAATTATTCACTTCTATCACATTCGCAATGTTGATTTCCTCTGATACTACTCCTAGAACTCTGACTCTGCTCTACAACTAGAATGATATAATGGAATAAAAACTTATCACTATGACATGTTGTATTTCATAAGAGACTACTAAGAAGCTTAAGTATGGTAAATCCACCTTCACCTGTCATTTGAACATAGAGCATAGAGTTATCTTAATCGTCAATTTTATGGATAAGAGACATTTGAGCCCTTTTTAACCCTTGGCGATGATTAATTAAATATTTATGAATCTTAATATTTATAAATTATTTAATTTTTTATTTGTACTTCAAAATTTTATTATGAAAACCATTTTAAATTCATTTTTTTTCTTTTATTGTTTCTTCATTTAATCTTTTAAAAATTTTGTTTGTTCATTTAATCTTTTGTAAAGTTGTTTGTTCCGCAGAGTCCGTTCATGCTTCGAACCTCTGACCACAACTAGTTGGTTGCTTTGACACCATTGATCTTGTAACATTTGATCCTACGGTGCAGAGAGACCGATGGATAATAAGGGTTTCTTCCCGGCCATCTCTTTTGGAATTTCATGCTATTCCACTCAGTTGGAGGTCGAGGGTTCTGGAGCTGGTACTGGAGGGTTGCTTTTGTCGTTGGTTTCACCAACTCAGTCACGGCCTTCCCTGTTTCTGAAACTCATTACTGCTAAGCCCATGTCACATTTTGCTTAAATTTTTCTATCTTTCGATGAGGGTTTACAAGACAGGATACCCTTCAGTTTTATGGTATCTCAATTCCTCCTTCCATTGGAGTACTTCTACGACGACTTCAACAACCTATAGTAACTCAGCATGGTAGGAACAGGTAATCCACTCAGATGTCTCTTAATACCGATCATTATTTTCTGGCCGCTGTGTTTTCTTTTTATTCTGATTAGATGGGTAACTCCAGGTGGTTACATACTCTTTGCAGGATTTGGGGAATTTGCAGACTTCGGGCGACCACAAGCAAGTTGAAAGGATGCGGATGAAGTTAGCTTTTCCAGGATGCACAATGGTATTCCCTGGAAACAGGTACTCATAAAATTACTACAGAGCTTTCGATTCTGTGTGTAATGCCTTCCGGCGATAGTTTATAATAATTCAGGGTATAAGGGTTTTTAGTGCCGTAGATGAATTGGGCTTGTTTAAATGATATTGCCAGTTTTCGTTTTATTCTGCTATCGAGGAAAGTATTTCTTCCTACATGATATTGCCAGCTCTTTTGGGCAGAAAATTTGATTAACTATTATTCATACGATGTTATTTGATTTTTATTTTGCAGTACTGTTGATTAGGATTTCAAGTATATATATAAATAAGAATGGAGCTCCACCAGCATGAAAGTAATATCAATTCTCTCCCATAGTATTAAGGGTTAGGATGAAATATGGAATCTTCCTGTGAATTTATGGAAATGCCTCATTCCTTGCTCCTAGACATTTTAACTGCAGTCTAGAGAAAGCCTTATGCCCTAATATTCTGTATCTTCAAAACCGATTCGGATCAGAGATTGATATCTCTAGGTTTTTCAAAGCGTGATCAAACTCTTCGAGAGAGGTAGTGAGGAAGAAGAAATACTCAACCTGAAAATGCCCTAATTGAGTGCCGCCCCAACTGCATACCTATAACAACCACTGCAATACCTTCCTTCCTTGTATACAATTTTCAATAACTTCTGCCATTTGTTATCTCTATCCCCCAATTCTGATGGTAGCCCCACAGCTGCAGAGAAAAATCTGTAATCCAATGTATGTTTTGATCATAAACACAAATTCCCATTATCTCAGTCTCTTTGGTTTTTTGGGTGGCTCTGTATATATATCATAAGCAGGAGCAGGAGACGAAAATGAAGATAGTGGGCAGCAACAGATGCATACGAATCATCTGCTTGTGGATGTTTTTCCTCTCCCATTTTCATTCTTCGACAGTAGTGGCGGTTAGCCAAGAGGAACAGTACCCATGGACAAAACCAGTTTCCACTATTTGGGGAGATGTAGTTTTGATTCCCCTTTCTCCGACTTTCAAAATCATTTCTGCAAATCACAGATACCTCCGAAGCTCCATTTCTCGCTACAATCGCATAATCCACTCAGAGCATTGGTTACCAATTCTCCCCTCGTCCTCATATAACACAATCATTTCTTATACCATTTCTTCTTTGAAGGAATTGGATGTTTTCGTGCGGGACCTGCAGGCTAATATTCAACATGGCGTGGATGAATCATACACCTTGACCATTCCAGTGGGCAAATTCGCCAATATTTCAGCCGAGACACCATGGGGAGCCATCCGAGGCCTGGAGACATTCTCGCAGCTCGTCCGCCAGTACAATGCCACTTCTATTTACCCTCTTGTCTTCCAACGCTAGGTGAAGATCATTGACTATCCTCTATACCCTCATCGAGTCTTGTCCTGGACTGAGCTAGGAACTTCTATCCCCTTAGGGACATTCTGCGGACCATAAGGGCCATGAGCTATAACAAGATTAATGTCTTCCACTGTCACATAACTGATTCATAGTCCTCCCCCCTCGAATTAAATTCAGAGCCTGCTTTTGCTATTAATGGATCTTACTCAACAGAAATGTGATATTCTAACAAGGATGTCGAGCGAATCGTCAAATTTCAGTGAAACCGCGGCATCCGTGTTATTCCATAAATTGACACTTTAGGTACATAAACTTAACATTACATTTTCACTAAGTCCATCGAAAACTGAATTTGAAAATGCACATGGAATGTAGAGGTAGGTCTTGCATATCAATATCCAGATTTGAAATGCAGCTAGATGCTGCTGATGTATATAGGCTAGAAATTGAATCTGCACCAGTTCTATATCAATTTTTCATAAGACAATTTTAAAGTTCTTCATTTATATTCTGTGTTATTTGGGTTGGTTTTCCATAGCATATAATTTCCAACATATGTTGATATTTATACCAATGTGAAGGCAGGAATAATGAAGTGGTATCTCTGATTTGTTGCAGCCCTAACCTCTATTTCCTTCCATTTCATGCTTGAAAGTACAAGTTATAAAAATCATCTTTTTATCTAATTCATAGTTTCAGTCAAACATTCATGGACAAGGCTGTAAAGCATGTGATTCTCCTCAACTTCATTAGATAACACACATAAACCCGGTCTATTTTGTTCCATCTTTGCCTTGACTATACAATAAAACAGATAAAATCTCATCCTATTTTCTAATTGAGCGTTTTAATATGGAATTTGTACATAAGGTATTAAAGCATTGAATTCTCCTCATCTCCATTTGATAGTGCACAAAGCCTTGATTCACGGTCTATTTTCTTCCATCTTCCTTCCTGACAGTAAACCAGGGAAAATCACATCCTCTTATCTAATTGAGCATTTCAATCTGACATTTGTACATAAGACTGTAAAGCATGTGATTCTCTTCAACTTCATTACATAGCACACATAGGCCTCTTTCATGGTTTATTTAGTTATTTTGTTTTATCCTCTTGTTTGACAGCAACCTTTAAGCACCCCTGAGAAATCTTGTTGGAACATTGAAGTGACAGGTTCTTGTCTGGTTTCAGGCAGGAAACCTATCACCTCAAGTCTGCTTCCTGTGATAATACTTTTTAAAGACTCGCCCCTGTTTGACTGCAAAACAAGCTCGCTGATTTGATAAATATTTGAAGGAATTTTTTGTTACTCTGTCTAGGTGATCATTAGACTTGTTACTCTGTTCAGGTGATAAGTGATTTATAATACTTTAATTTTATTTTCTGGTTCATTCTTTAGATTCTTTGGAGGAGATCATTGAAATCACTATTCTGTGTTGGTGATTTTTGAATTAATGTTTTCAGAGAATTTTACTTCATGTCCAAGTTTTAATTTCTTGGTTTTATACTACTTTTATCATTTCCACTTTGTTTCCAAAAACATATCCGGGGATAAATAAATTTCTTCAATCCCCCTTTCTTAATTCCCTTGATATGTTTCCAATGGAAATCCATGCTTTTATTATTGAAATCACTGTTAGGTGATTTTTGAAGTAATAATTTCGTAGAATTTTATTTTATTTCTAAGTTCTTTAAATTTTCTAGAATTATTTTCACTATGTTTAAAGCCCTAGGGAGGCCATCTTATCCTTAAAAGGATGAGGAAAAGAAGTGAAGTAGAGGTGAAAAGAAATATGATTCGTTGATTTAGGGGTGACTGCCAAGGATTTAGGACCCGTGTCTAGCTATTGGGAGAATTGGAGTCAAAAATATCTTGATTTGATAACTTCGCTCTTCAAGGAGTCCTAAAGGCAGCTTCGGTAGCCCTGATGAGACAACTACAGGAAAGCTACATGGCTACTCTAGAAGTTTATACTTCGTTTGTCAATAATTAATGGAATTTTAAGGATGCAATATGAAAAATAACCTCTCGGAACATTCATTCATTATCCTATCCTTGAATAACACATGCAAAATTTCAAATAACTTCAATGCTCTACCAAAATTTCATTAATTAAGGCACATTACAAACCATAAGACATGATTCCATGCATTATACATTCAGTAGATTAGAAATATAGCATTAAAAAGCACTTACAAGATCATGAAGAATATATCCATCCACATAAATGCAACAAGAAACTCAAGAGAGATAACAGAATTTTCAAAATTCAAGCTCCTCAATCTAGGGAGGTAATACATTAATCCTGGTTTTAGATGGGTTTGTTCGATGTGTCAATCGTTGCATCAACCAATTGCCCTATTACATGAAATTGTTGCCAATACAATCTAACACATTGAAAATCCAACGCTGACAATGCCAATGAATTTGCAATTGCACTAGCATAGGTTTTTCATAGCCATTTCACCAGTTGCCAATACAATCTAACACATTGAAAATCCAACGCTGAAAATGCCAATGAATTTGCAATTGCACTAGCATAGGTTTTTCATAGCCATTTCACCAGAAAAAATTCCTTTAATCTTTGCTAGTCTTTGTGCATAAACAAATTCTACTGCATCCAATTCATTATCAGCTCCGTTGGGAACAGTAGCACCATCTATCATTTGGACATCGTCAGATGTATCCATTGCAACAGGTGTTTGAGCCAAAGAATTGTTTACATTATTAGAAACATCACCTGGAACAACTGAAGATTGTCCGGCATCTGCACTTGTAGTGCCCTGTTGCTTGGGCTCAGGAAGTTGGTTTCTAACATTTATCAGGAAAGCCTGAAAAAAATCAACATACTCCTAAAAGGTACAACATTGGAAGAAGCTACAACTTTAGTGTGTGGAATGTTTCCTTTCTTGGGTATCTAGCTAGGGCTATCTTGCCATACACTTAGGATCTGGAGAAGTTTGCACCGCACATCCAGCAGCTTAGCATGGAGAGTAATGGGAAGGGAGTTTCTATTGATGGTGTGCCCCTCAATTTTGAGGCTGGTGAAATAGATTTTGGAGAACCTAGTACAAATGGACATCACAACTTTTACCAGTTAATTCATTAGGGTCGTGTAATTCCTTGTGATTTTATTGGCATCATCAAGAGCCAACAACCCATTTATTTACAAGGGGAAGTTGTGAGTAACCACGATGAGCTCATGTCTAAATTTTTTGCACAGCCGGATGCTCTTGCTTGTGGGAAGACTCCTGAGGAGTTGAGGAATGAGAAAGTTTCTGATCATCTTATTGCACACAAGACATTCTCTGGGAATCGACCATCACTGAGCATCTTACTACCATCATTGAAAACATATAATGTAGGCCAGTTGTTAGGAATGTATGAACAAAGGATTTCAGTTGAGGGTTTCGTTTGGGGCATTAATTCCTTTGACCAATGGGGCGTGGAGCTTGGAAAGTCATTGGCATCTCGTGTATGAGCTCAGCTAAACTTGTCTTGCACTTAAGGGAAGCCAATTGAGCGCTTTGACCCCAACACCACAATGTTGATAAAACGATACTTGAAGGTAATCAGATATGAAAATATATTGTTCCTTTTTTCAAGTATGGAGAAAATGTGCATTCTAAGGGGTTATATTAAATTTATAGTTACAACTGCGCTTTTCAGAACTTTCCATTGAAATACATTCATATCATACCAACAAACCACCTGATCTAATCAATGTTCATTTACAGGAAAATGATCCAATTACTGTGGACTTTCTCCGCTCAAAATAATAGTACATACTTTTCTATTTGTTGAGCACCAGTTAGTCTTTTGATTTTGAATGGCAAGCCTTATTTTGTATTTGAATAAGATATCTTCACTTATGTAGAAAGCTTTCTGTTAAAGTGGAGGAACTTTTGATGATTAGGAATCGATATTTTTTTGTTATAAACTGGGAACCTAGTGTTTTTTATAAACCGGGAACCATTGAAAGGCTTTCAGTTGTGAGGGGGTAACCCTGTGATGTTGGAAGTGAGAGGGGGTGTTTTCACTCACACTTACACCTAATCCTTGGGAACAATTATGGTCCTCTCCTTTGTTACTTTTTATTCTGGAATAAAGGACTGAAATTGTTGGGTGACCAACAGTTTGTAAAAGGACTGAAATTGTTGATTGTGTCAGTGAGAGTTCTACCAGGACACCTGAATCAAATCAGGTTTGCTTCTCTATGCATTGTTGTATGGATCTTTATACAAATTTTTCAGTTCAATTGATGAAAAATGAGGTTCAAGTATGTAGATTTTCAGAACCAATTAATATTGTAACTTGTTAGAGTTTTTTGGGGAAATAAACTGTACTCACAGTTTGAAACTTATAATCAATTTAATTGGGTGTTTGTATGTTATTGCCTGGTTTTGAATTAGCAACAAACTTTAAATTTAGGGGAAGGGACTAAAATTTGATTCTTCATCGCCCGTATTAATATATATAGAACTTCCTTCTAGCTATACTCGATGGTCTATTATATTGATGTATTGTGCCTTATTGCTTCAATTAAATATATCTTTTGTTTAACCCTTAGTCCAAGGGTTTGTAACTGGTACTTGTAGATATTTCAATGGTTTTGAATGTACTCTATTTTAGCCCATGGTGAATTTAAGTAATTTCTAATTTTTATTACCAGCAGATTATGCGATCCTCTATCATACATTATAGTTTAATTTTTAATGTAAATAATCACTTTGACACAGTTTTATTCTCCTTTATTCTCCTTTATTTTTGTTTTACTTTTTTATTGCATTACAATGACGTTTATTTAGTGATTTCAATTTTTTGTCTAGAATTTAGAATTATTCTACAGAATTTCCCATTGGGTCCTTATACCCACTCATATTTCTTATAATTATTACCAGTTTTGGGTCTTATACCCACTTGTATTTCTTATAATTATTACTAGTGTTGGGTCTTTACACCCACTCGTATTTCTTATAGTTATTAACAGTGTTGGTCTTCCTATGGGACTTTGGGACTTTCTACTCGCCCTTTTGAAACACATAAGTATATATAGATTTACAAAAACATGAATTGTTCTAATAATGAACTTATATTTATTAAGTTGGAACTAACATGTTTCAATATTCACCTTATATTCTTAAGCAGAATTAATTATCATATAGCAGTGTGATAACGACATTTTTTTTTTTAAATATTTCCTTTCCGTCGGAATACCGACGCTTTAGTCGGTTGTATATACGTCGGAATTTTGATGGTGTAAACGTAGGAAGAGAGTCTCTATATCCATCAGAAGAGCGATTCTAAAGCCGTCGGAAGCACGACGCCTTAAACGTCGGAAGAGATAACGTCGGACTTGCGACGCTATTAAAATAGGAAGAGAGTTTCTATATAACGTTGAAAGAGTGATGCTAAAGCCGTCGGAAGAGCGATGCTTTAAAAATCTGACGAGCAACGTTTAATGACGTTTAATGATTTTTAATTTACATCGGAAGAGCGACGGTTAATTTTCGTCAGAGAAGTGATGTTTTTTTTCCATCGGTAGAGCGACGTTTTTTTCTGTCGGTAGAGCGACGTTTTGTTTTCGTCGGAAGAGAAATGTTGTGTTTTCATCGGAACAACGATGGTTTGGATAACGTCAGAAGAGTGACGACGTTCTGGAAATGTCGAAAATAGTGTTGCTATTTTGACACTTTATTGAAGTGTCGGAATTGCGACTCTAAGGCTAACCACGTTTTGTCCCACCTCATAGTGTTGCTCTTCCGACGACTATGTGTCGCAATAGAGATACTTTAGCCGTCGGAAATTGGGCCAAATGTGCTATTGACACGATATGGTCGGACTCATTTCTTCCTCTTCTAGGGTTGTTTCTTGGTGTATATTCTCTTCTTTTGAAGATTCTTTTTCATTTTCTTCTTCCTCTTCACAATCTATGTAAAATAATTTCTTCTAAGCACACTTATGACCTTTAGTGTATTTTCTATCACAAATGTAGCAAATTCTTTTTGCTTTTTTTTCTTCTAATTGTTGTGGTGTCAACCTTGTAGGTTGTGGAAGTCTATGAGTAGCAACACTTCCATCTTTATATATGTGAGTGGTAGGCTTCCTTGTCGCTATAATTTTACATTCAATTTTTCTTGCCAACCTGAATGACTTTTCCAATGAATCAGGTTCCCAAACACGAACTTCATGTTGGATGTTATCCTTTAAAGTCCCTATGAAGACATCAATCCTGTGTTCCTCTGGAATATCAATTACCCTTATATTCAATTTTTGGAAGTCCTCAATGTGCTCCACCACTGAACCCTTTTGTTTGAGATTTATCAATTGGCTAAAGAAGGTGTTGCTTTTTGTATCCTCATAATGTGCTATCATTTCCTCCATAAAAATTGACCAAGTGACAATTTTTTTACGGGAGCAAAGCCATTGATACCAAAAAAATGTATCTTGTTCTAAATGTAAAGTTTCAATGCATACCTTTTGTGTATTTTTCACATTATTGAGTTCAAAATATTGCTCCATATGTAGTATCCATGTTACGGGATCCTTGCCATCAAACTTCCTCATATCCATATTTGGAATATGGTGGTTATTCCATCCAACATTAGAGTTTATGAAATCATGATTAACATTTATTTTGTTCTCATCATGAGTTTCCTGTACTATCTTTTCGCCATTAAGAAACATTTCTTGAATCAACTTTGCCAAACCTTCGATGTCTACTTTTAGATAATTATTCATGTTTTCCATATTGTCTTTCATTTTTTCATTGATATTAGCTTCCATGTCATCCATATTAGTTTCCATGCCTTTCTTCAAAACTTCCATTTCAATTTTTGTTTCTCTTTGCGATAACGAAATTTGGTGCACTTGCTCTTGTAAGTTTGCTATCTCATGTTGCATTTATTCATCTTCACGAGTCATAGTAGAGCCTTCTGAAGGCTTAATGGGTGTTGAATTATTTTTAGGGGGCATTTTAGAACCCAATAATGATATCTATTCTTCAATATTTTCTTGGAATAATATCAAACTAATTTTTTCAAACAAGACTTATATAATTCGAAAAAAATACACACATTTTTCTTGCTTTTGAGGAGCTTGATATTAAGACTGAATTATCTATGTGA
This sequence comes from Pinus albicaulis, assembly GCA_034641835.2. Classification (NCBI taxonomy): domain Eukaryota; kingdom Viridiplantae; phylum Streptophyta; class Pinopsida; order Pinales; family Pinaceae; genus Pinus; species Pinus albicaulis. Next base: position 1,128,364,107 of record CM076570.1, read on the forward strand.
TTTCGGATCTTCAATATCTGAAATTGGGCCCTGTAGTAGCCCTCTAAATCTTCTTTCAAATTCTAGAGGTCTAACCTGATTTGGATTCTTCAAGACAAAGTTATGCCAAATCTCCCACAATGACCTAATTATGGATTGGTTCAGTAAAGTGACCTTGTACGATGTGCCACGTGTCACTGTTTCCTCCTTCGGCTCTAAAATTGATATAGAGGAAACTAAATTATGTTTACTTGCAGCCACTTTTTACATAATTCCAATCCAATGCTCAGAGAGAGAGTTATGACGATTTTCCCACGGTCACCTCTTTGAAATGAAGTTTGGAAGCCTGAAAAATCCCTAACTTCCACAAACCCTATCTTAGAAAATATTGAAAATCAAGCTCTAAATGTTTCCATGACGTTCCTCAGCATTGTGGCTTCGCTTTGTGAAAATTTCAACTTCTGAACCCTTGTAGAAACGAAGTTATAGCGAAAATTCCATGACGACCTGTTTAGGTTAAATTCAGGAGTTTGCAAAAATCCTTAACTTGCACAAATCATATCTTCGAAAATATTGGGAACCAAGGTCTGAAATGTTTCCATGACGTTCCTCAGGATTTCGGCTTCGCTATGTAAAAATTTCAGCTTCTGAACCTTCGTAGAAAAAAGGTTATAGCGCAAATTCTACGATGACCTGTTTGGAGCAGTGAAACCCTAGAATCCAAAGCTCTTATACCAAATGTTATGAAACCAGCTCCAAAAATAGAAGAAAAGAGAGATCAACGCCTTAGAAATCAGTCACTTCGAGGGGGAAACATCCAATACATTAAATAAATGAACAATTCTTGGATGATAAAAATGACCAAAACCTCCTTCTATATATAGGAGTCCATGGGGCCACAATATAATCCTAGCTGACCTAACAATAATAATGTAAGGGCACAATAATAACGATATTGGGGTTACAGGGGTACAACAATAAAAATAACAACTCTACACTAATAACAATAAGAGACTAAACTAGTAATATTAGGGACCTAACATGGACAGAGAAATGTGCAACAAGTTTTGAACAATTGAAGCATTTGTTGACAAATTCCCCAATGTTAAATATTGTAGACCCAGAAAAAAAGTTTGTAGCATGTACAGATGCTTGCAAGAGAGGGATTGGTGGAGTCCTTATGTAGGAGGGATAGGTAGTATGCTACGAGTCATGGAAACTAAATGAGAATGAAAATAACTATCTGACACATGGTCTCGAGTTAGCGGTGATCATTCATGCGTTGAAGATGTGAAGGCACTATATTCTTGGCAGACGGTTTGTACTGATGAGTGATCATAGTGGGTTGAGATACTTGTTTGATCAACCAAATATGAATTCCAGGCAAGCTAGATGGTTGGCCACGATCATTGAGTTTGACTTCGAGATCAGGTACATTAGGGGAAAAGAGAATAGGGTTGTCAATGCTCTTAGCAAACATATACATGTGATCAGATTTTACAGGAATTTCAGTAGGATGACAGGTATAGGGGGCACATGCACATGTTACAATAGAGTACATGTATAGGTGCAAGTATAGGTGCACAAGATGTGGACTATCATCTCTTAGCATATGTATTGATCATATTTAGGGACAAGATATATGTGCTAGAAAATAGTGAGCTCAAGGATATTATCTTGAGGGAGTTTCGTGTGAAACCATATTCAGGTCACCCAGGGTAATAGAAGACACTGACGATAGTGAAGAAATTTTATTATTGGCCAAATCTGAAGAAGGATGTGGAAAAGTTTCTGGCTAGATGTTTGGATTGTCAGTTTGTAAAGGCAGAGTATATACATCCAGGTGGACTACTACAACAAATTTTGATTCTAGAGTGGAAATGGGAGGTCATTTCAATGGAATTTATCATAGGTTTACTCATGACCTAGATAGCATGATTCAATCATGGTTGTGGTGGACAGGTTAACGAAGGTAGCACACTTCATTCCAGTGAAGGCTACATATTCAACTAGTGATGTGGTGAAGGTGGTCATCAGATTGCATGGTGTTACAAAGAATATTGTGTCAGAAAAGGATGCAAAGTGTGAAAATTTATGAATGTTACAAGTGCAGAAATCTACTGTTAAATCTGGTTGTACTTCTCCTACTTATCAAGTTATTAATGCTGAAATATTCATATTAACATCGAAGTACATAATAGAATTTCACAGATTTAGATCTAAAACACAAAAAGTACATGCACACATAGAAAAAGTGACACTATATTTTCTGGACAATAGTCCTCGAAAAAACCTAATGCGAGAAAACCAGTCTTCTGGCTGTTGGAGGGTTTTTATTATTAAGTAGTTTTATGAATACAACAAATCTGGGTACCACACTGGTAAAATTGACAAAGAAAAATATAGATCTGCAGCTATCCTACTATTCTAAAGCCAAAACATTGACTGAGCCACACCCTCAAATGAGATTTACAAGATAGCCGTATCTTGGCCCTATAAACCCCAGTGCCGCCCCTGAAGCCCCTGTGTCAGCCTCTGTAGCCTCTGCGTTGGCCTGGAGAGGGCTTCATAACCCTAGAATGGGTGACATAGACCCTATGCTTCCCCTGAGGGTCTCTGCATAACCTAGATGGGTCCCCAGCTGACCAGCGCTGCCCCTGAAGGAACTACGTAGCTGAAGTTGCCCCTACGCTACGCAATTGATACTCTCTCTACTACTGATGTCTCTGCTTCTCTACACTGCCTCTAGAAGCTGCTCTCTTCCTCTTGCTGATTCTAGGCATTGGGATTATACCATACCCTTTGCCTAAACTACCCCTCTCTACAGCTGAATCACTTCTAGAAATTCTGAGCAAACCACACCCTAGAATTCCAGCTTATCTAGTGCTCTGCCTCTGTAATCTCCTCTAGATGAACCCAAGCCTTTCCTTTATACTTTTCTCGTTGGGAAACCAACAACCATGATCATATCTTGAATCAATGGATAAAATTAAAATAAATATTGATCTGTGTCACTTAAGACAATTTCATCACATGTTTTAATTGATTACCTTTAATAATTTATTTTTCCTAAGTTAGACTTAGGGTCCTTAATTAAAAATATTAATTAATTAATTATCTCCCAAACTGGATGAAATTTCCAAAATCCCTTTCTGGGTATTGGATATCTCATGTACTCTAGTACCTCCAAAACTTTTAGGAGCTAGAGCATATTTGATGCTACCCCATCACTCAAGAAAACTGAACATTCCCTCTTAGTGGGGAATGTGCTCTAGTACAAACTCTGCTTCACCCCGAAGCTCTGTACTGATCTCTGGTGTGGGTCTATGCACTAATTATGGACCTGCTACCCTTCATCATTGTGCTGATGCTGCCATTCTGTATTGCTGTCCATGATGCTGCCACCGCCACTGCTACATCTGTATTGCAGCTCCCTCTCAATCTGCTGCATTTGTGCTACCATCTGCTACACTGCATTTGTGCTACCATATGCACTTTTAAAGTCACATTAGCCCCTTGTGCTAAATTATCTCGTGCTGCTACTACGCTGCACTCTCCTCCTGAAGCCTCCATGTTGTTGCAGGTCTGCTCTGCGTAAGCATATTTTCTCTGCACTGTTGAAGTTACATCAGCCCCAACGCTGCTGCTGCTACAATCATGCTGCATCTGCACTACACTGCTCACTTCAACCTTCATATTTGCCTTTGTTCATTCATGATTTTCTACATCAACTGCTCCACTTGTCCCGCTACTGTCTTAAGGCTCTCGTATCTTGAATGTGATCTAAGATATGAGTTGCTCAAGGATCGCACCCTTATTCTGTAGCTTCTCTACAGATCTATGTCGCCCCACTTTCATGGTTCATGATCGCTTATGTTGCATCGTCTGCCACAACAGCGTTGGAAGTAAAAGCTTCCTTTTCCTTCTTCTTCTGTGGCTAATTGTTGGCAAAATGTCCTAGTTCACCACACTGGAAATATTTGATCTTGGAAATATCATGCTTCTTCTTCCCTTGCTACCTCTTTTATGCCAAGGCTACATCATCTCCATCTTCCTTCTTCACTTTACCAGATCCCGAGTTGTACTGCTTCTTGGTGAATCAGCGAAGTTCTTCTTTACGCATGATTGCCCAAAATTTGTCCCATTCGAGAAGGTCTGCTCTGCCCAAGACATTTTGGACAAAGGTTTCACCCTCTTCTATGACTGCATTGAGTGCAATCCTTACCATCACATCATCCTCCACCTTTTCTCCCATGGCAGTCAACCAATCTCTGATCGATTGTAATCTAAAGAGAAAGTGCTCCATCTATTCCCCCTTGGTCATCATGAATGACCACAACTGAGTCTCCAGAAGCATCTTCCTCTGGACGGACTTCCCCTCATATAGGGCTGTTAAGGCCTTCCACATCTCATTAGTTGTTTTATTCTCAGCTATATGTGGAACAATATGGTCCTTAAATCCATCCATTATGAGCCGCTTGGCATGTGCCACGGCTTCCTCATGCTTCTTCAGGAGATCTGCAGCGGTCAACATGGCCAAATTTGTTCTGCATGGTCTCTTAGATGATATACCTCCAAGACTACCAGGATTCTAGCTTTCTAGACTGCAAAGTTGGACAAGCCATCCAACCTATCCTCATGACATAGTCTGTGAGGTGCCATCTACTCAGAAAATCTGTCGGAGCTCCTCCTCTCTACACTAGAGACCTGGATCTAGGTTCCTTGGTGAAATAAGCACCCTCTGCTCCTTCTGACAACTGATTTCCTCTCTTAGAAACCCGCCAAATCAATCAATGAATCATCTCTCTTTGATCCACTGATTCATCTGCAGGTTTCTTTGGCTAGAAACCATCTGAGAAGCTGATCTCCTCCTACTCTTTGTCTCTAGTGCTTAGGCTAAATTATGAAAAATTCAGAGATTTAACCCCACCAACACCTTCTAAATTTCTTCAGCTCTGCTTTTGACACTTCTGAATCAGATAGCTTCAGATATGCATCAAACTGGCTGGCTTCTGCATGAGCAGACAGTCCCAACACTGTCTCTGCGCTGCCTCTGTGCAGTAAGTACATGGGCCTGCATGGAGACAGCGTAAGACTCGTCCCCTGGCCTTTGCGTGACTCGACTCCCTCTGAAACTACGTTGTCCCTTCAGATCTGGATTTTTGCTGCTGCTACTCTCTTTGCCGCTTTCTGCAACAAGATTCTTCAGTGTTCTGCTGGTGACCCTGTTAGATCTGCAATTGCTCTGATACCATGTGAAAATTTCTTAATGTTAACAATGCATAAATGTAATGTTAGATGTGGTTATACTTCTCCTGCTTATCAAGTTATTAATGCTGAAATCTTTAGATTAACATCGAAGTAAACACATAATAGACTTTCACCTATTCAAATATAAAATATAAAAAGTACATGCACACATAGACAAAGTGTCACAATATTTTCTGGACAATAGTCCCCAAAAAAACCCAATGCGGGAAAATCGGTCTTCTGGCTGCTGGAGGGTTTGTATTATTAAGTATTTTTCTAAATACAACAAATATGGGTACCACAGTGGTAAAATCGACATAGAAAAATATAGATCTGCAGCTATCCTGTTGTTATAAAGCCAAAAAGTTGACTGATCCACACCCTCAAATGATATTTACAAGACTCAGCCAGATCTTGGCCCTAAAAACATGAGCGTTGCCCTTGAAGCCCCTACGTCAGCCTCTATGTGCCTTTGTGCTGGCTTGGAGAGGGATGCGTAACCACAAAATGGGTGACGTAGACCCTACGTTGCCCCTGAGGGTCTATGCATAACCTAGATGGGTCCCTGGCTAACCAACGCTGCCCTTGAAGGGACTGCGTAGCACCTGCCTAGCTGAAGCTGCCCCTGCGCTGCGCAACTGCTGCCCTCTCTATTGCTGCTGTCATTGCTTCTCTGCACTGCCTCTGGAAGCTGATCTCTGCCTCTTGCTGATTATAGGCACTGGGATCAAACCATCCCCTTTGCCTAAACTACCCCTCTCTGCAGCTGAAGCACTTCTGGAAATTCTTAGCAAACCACGCCCTAGAATTCTAGCTTAGCTTCAGTGCTCTGCCTCTATGTGTCTCCTCCAAATGACCCCAAGTCTTTACTTTATAGTTTTCTCGTTGGGAAACCAACTACCATGATAAGATCTTGAATCAATGGCTAAGATTAAAATAAATCTTGATCCGTGTGACTTAAGACAATTTCATCACATGTTTTAATTGATTACCTTTAATAATTTAATTTTCCTAAGTTAGACTTAGGGTCCTTAATTAAAATTATTAATTAATTAATTATATCCCAAACCAGATGAAATCTTCCAAATCCCTTTCTGGGTATTGGAGATATCATGTACTCTAGTCCCTCCACAATTTTTTGGATCTAGAGCACATCTGATGCTACCCCATCACTCAAGAAAACTCAACAATTCACTTCCAAGTTTTGGAAGGAGTTGTTTGTAGGTTTAGGTATAGAGTTGGCCTTCGGTACAACTTATCGTCCATGGGAATATGGAAAAAATAAGATGGTCAATAGGATATTGGAGGACATGTTGAGGGTGTATGTGATGCATCGACAATGAAAGTGGGAAGAGTACCTTCCGTTGGTCAAATTTTCTTACAACAATGGGTACCAGGAGTCACTGAGGATGAGTCTGTTTGAGGCACTCTATGGGAGAAGTTTTAATACTCCTATTAGTTGGAGTGATCCGGTGAATAGGGTATTAATTGGAATGGGAATGTAAGTAGAAATGGAACAAGAAATGCAGGTGATCAAGAAGAATCTAAAGGCCACATAAGACATGCAGAAAAGTTATACAGATTGGAACAAGTTGTTTAAGGAGTTTCAGGTTGGGGAACATGTGTATTTACGAATCAAGCCTAAGAATATCTCCTTGAAAATTGGATCGTGTGCCAAGATGGAACCTTGCTTTTGTGGACCTTTCAAGATTGAAATGATTGGGTCAGTAGCCTATCGACTTGCACTACCTCTGACAATGAAATTCCATGATGTTTTCCATGTGCCATTGCTTAAATAGTATGTTAAAGATTTTGATCATGTGATTGAATGGTTTGTATTACATGTGGAGCCAGATGGAGAATTATAACTGAAACCTCAGTGTATATTGTAGAGAAAGGTGCTTATGCTCTGGAACCGAGCAACCAAAAAGGTTAAAGTGCAGTGGAAGCACTTTCGTCCCCATGAAACAACATGGGAGATGGTGGATCAGATGCAGGCTATGTATCCTTCTTTATTCACAGGTTGAGAGAATTTCATTGATATGTGTTTTGGTATATGTTTTGATGTGGTTTTTGGTATATATATGTATGTATATGGATGTAAATACCACCATGAGATGTGTCATAAAGCTCCAATAAGCGATATGGTGTCATGTCATTATGGTTGTCATGTTGTTATTCTTGTCATGTTGGTTTTCTTCTCAGAAGGTTGGTCATTGTAAATACTGCAACGAGCTAAGTTATAAAGCCCCATGGGAAGTATGTCTTTCTATTAGCAATCTTGTTGGTTATAAGTGTCATTGAACACTGAGTAAGTGTTCCCCCAAGGGGAAGGGTTCTATAACAACCCTCATGAAAATTCCATGTAATAAAATTTAACAAAGGAAAAATAATAACCACAGATATGGGACAATTATTCCAAGCTGAATGTTAGGCAAAACATCCTAGTGTGGGTGTTCGTTTGGTTTATTTAGTATGGAATTTGGAAAAAAGGCAATGGAAAAGTAATTTGGAAAGGAAAAATGGCATTAATTGACATTTTATTTATGAAAATAATGGAAATTAGGAGAAAATGAAGGTGAAAGGTCACAGGGTGCACATGAGGATGAAAATGAAGGAAAATAATAGAAAATTAAGAAAATAGAGGCCTAATTAATAAAAAAGCTTCCAAGGATCAGTTAGTAATTTTTTTTTTTCAGTTCACCTTTTGTCAGTTCAGTTTTGGAGCTCTCTCTGTATTCTCTCTTTCTCACGCTCTTGGACACTTAGAGTTTTCTTGGAGAATTTCAACATTGGATCAAGAAATGAAAAGAATACAAAGAGGTAGCAAAGATCAAACAAGGAAGAGTAGGATCAAGTAACTACAATGAGTTTACTTGCAGGTATCGATTTTGCATGTGGGATTTCCTCACTAGATTTGGCATGCATGGTTATGCATGTGTGTTCTTGGTTCTCTTATTGTCATTGGAATGGGTTTTTCCAAGTGTGACAATGTTCTTCAACCTTACCTTTCTATTTCCGGATAGTCGTGGTGTGATGGGGTTCTCATGTTTTGGTTGAGTTGGATTGCCATATGGATTTGAAACTAAGTGAGGTGGATATCTGAATGAAGGAACACTTGACCTAGTGATCCCTGAACCAGACTATGGATTGTGGTAAAGCAATTGGCCTAGTGACCCCTGTACCGGAATATGGTTTGCGGTAAAGTCAGGTATTGTGTGCTTCAGTGGGCCAAGGAATCCTTGACCGATTAATGGTAGGATATATGGTAAATCCTAGAGGTGGTTTCCCTTGATCAGGCCTAGGAATCCTTGCCGATGTATGGAGAAAAATATACAGTAAAGCTTGGAGGGTGATGTCTCTGTTATGGCCTAGTGATCCGTAGATCAGACTGTAGATTATGATAAATCCTAGAGATTAGGAGATAGGAAAATTACTCACAGTGTAGTTTGAGAAATATAGTGGCATCCATGCGTGTTTATTGTAATGTCCCACCTTACCCACCATCAATAATATAGATAGTAGAGGTCACATTAATCACTAATACTCAATTTTATTTTTATTTTTTTGTAACATTACTAACTAAGTTATCATGTAATCACGTTCCTTCATCTATTTCAATAAAATAATATCACATAAGAAGTGAGGGATAAATTTCCCTTAAAACCAATCCTAAAACACATTTCCTCTCAAGTTTAGAAGATGATAGCATGTTCTCTTCTCATACTTCTAGATGAGCTCTAAGTAAGATTGGAACTAAATTCCACTATAATTTCATGTGTGAACATTAAGCTAGGTCAACCTATTTGATTTCCTATATTTGGCTAAATAAGCTCCACTTATTGACCTTCGATATAATAACCACAAAAGTATAATGCTTCTATTATAAATATCACATATAAGTGTATGGGTATTAACCTGCCTATATTAAGGTAACTGAGGGAAGAATATTTCTATCTTCATTAGTAAATATAATAAATATGATATGTTTATGAAATGGAATCAAAAAATATATTAACCAAACAACATTTCCAAATTCATCAATTAAAATTCTCAATCCCAATTATTAAGCCAATGCTTCAATCATGAGAATTACATAATGACTGTTGCAATAAGAAAAACTACTGTTGCCAATTCAAAATCATATTATTCTTCTTAAAGTTCCAAATAAAACAATATAATTACCAAAATTGAGTACACTAGTTGTTTGCCAAAGCCATTAAAACATAATATTGCACCCCTGAATACAACTTAGATGAAACTTATTATGCTCACTTGCACAAAATCCAACAGAATTAGTCACCATAAAATTGTTTCCAACAATAACCCCTTTTTTTAAAAATGAAAGCTTTAGATAATAAAAGTAACAACTATCATATTCTCTATTCACACTTCAGCAGTTTATTAGATACATCTTCACATTCATACAACTTTATGACATAGGAAGCTACATCCATTAAATAATTTATTCATAAATTTTTTAGTACATAAAACCTATAGTAAGTAGGACATTTACTCTAACAATTTATATGCACAAAAACTACATCCATTGAAGTTTTTACAAACACTTTGCAAGCATGCAATCTATAAGCTACAACCATTGATGCTTTTTGAAAAACACTTTGAAAGCATGCAATCTACAACCATTGAGGCCTTTTGACAAGCACTTTGCAAGCAATCTACATCCATTGAGGCATTTTGTCAAACACTTGGAAGCTATAATATCTTAAGGCAATTTGACATGAATATAAGATTCTCCCTCAACCTATTTAGCTCATAAAATTTATAAATTAATTCTTCATATCACAAAATATTAAATCAAAGACTAAATCACCTTATTCGTTCACCCAAAACTTTACAACAGGCGCACACAGCGGCAACAACAATCTGCAAAATCACCCAGATTTATGATCTAGGTTTGGAAAAGTGTTTTCTTTTTAAATCAAGTAGGGGGTTATAGGTCATGATGGCATGGATACCCCCCTGATGTTAAGTTGAATCACAATAAAAATGTTCAGGAATGTGATTTATTAAAACAACAACAACACAAATTCCTACTAACTCATTTATCAATTTTGTCAAACACTTAGTATGAAAAATTCAACTACATCTGTACATGGAGAAATAAAACCCAAATTTATGCTGATATGATGTTCTCATCAACTCATGAAAAATTGATATGAACAAAATTTCATTATAAACTGAACTTAAAAACTTTAGCAACATATTCTTGTTTTAATCCCTCCTACATGTACATGCTCAAATACAACTTCATTATTGGTTAGCTTAGAATTAACTCTGTAAATATCTCATAAACATTCACAAGTATCAGTTCCAATAAATTGAAAGTTTTATAACACTTCAAACTAATAACAACTGAAATTTCAAGAATGCTTATGAACATACCTGGTTGTGTATTTATACAAGTCCAAAATGATGAGAATATGCTCCAAATCCAATGAGAGTATGCATATCCTTACCAACTCATTATGACTATTCGGTTTTCCACCCAACCATATCCAGGGAGAACTCCCCCTGGAACCCCCGAGCTATAAGAGCTCACAAACAATATCAAAATATAGCAGTAGAGAGATATCCAAGTCAAGTTGAGGAAGATGATTTTAACTTCCTCCCAATACCACTCATGGTCATCTCCACCATGTAGAGATACTTAATAATTTATTTTATTAATTTAAAATTCATTTCAAAAGAAATTGGCTACTCTCCAAGTCTCTCCCTCTCATAATTTTTTTCAAATATCTCCAACTCTTGGTATCACAATGCACCTCCCCTAGGTGAGAATACATCAGACACATATACAAGAGGAGAAACAAATTGTTGTCATAAAATATGAGTAATATGCATGCCTTGTATTCCTTTTAAAGGAGTGTAAATTATGCCATGAAGGAGAGGTATGCATGCCTTAGTTAAGGAAAGTGTAAAATATGCATTAAAGAGAGTGTAAGAGGAATATTTTATGACATGTCTTTAATGAGTGTAAGAGGAATAAGCCATTCTTTGATGAGTGCATAAAAGGGAGTGTAATGTATAACTAAAAGTGAGAGAGAGAGAGAGAGAGAGAGAGAGAGAGAGAGAGAGAGAGAGAGCCATGGGAATCATCAAGGAGAGAGGTGTCAAGTTATTGAGGAGATATAATTCCCTTTTAATAATAATATAATAGTCTTATAAGAGATAATAATAATATTAATAATATTAATAATATTGAGGATTAAGTCGAAATTGAACTATTAAGATTGATCAATGATAAGTTAAGCAATTTTCCTTCAAGTATACTTTATTGCCCATTGATTGGAGGTGATTTACTATGTTTGGAAAGTCATACTTGAGATGCTAGACATGACTTTCTATTTTTAGAAAATCACTCCAAAATTGTCAGGAATGATATTTTATTAAGGAAATTCATCCCTGAGCTGCCCATGGGTGGTATTTTTCTTCCGGAGAATAGGGATTCCACAACCCTCTTGCATGCATCTCTGTGCTTTAGTAGATTGAGGACTTTGTGCCCTGATCTACTCTAAAGATCCAATATTCCACACCTTGATATTTTTAAATATTATGGAATCCATGCCCTAAAAATTTCATTGTAGATCCAAGACTCCATGTCTTTATTTCATGGATTTAGGACTCCGCAACCTAATACTTTTTTATATATCAAAGACTCCATGTCTTTATATTTCATGGATTTAGTACGCCACGCCCTAATTTCCATGGATTCTCATCTACTCTGCTTTGAAACTCCACGCTTCACCTTAAGGTACTGATTGTGAGCTCATACCCATCTTATGGTTTGTTGGTAAGGTCTTCTTCCAAGACCTGCACACATCACAATCTCATAGATCAAAGAAATCAAATGAATTTCATAATTAACTTATTCACATTTTACCAAAGATTGTGCATGACTTCCACAGTCATTTTTGTTTTGGAGAAATGACTTCCGCAGTAATTTATAACTCGAGCATCCTTGTTGGAAATGGCCAAGTCCCCTGCCACATCATGTTTAGTATGAGATTACGCACATATAATCATACAAATCATGTATCATCCATAAATCATAATTAACCATATGTTCCACATAACCATGATCATCTATGGATCCGTGTCTCTAATGCAGGTGTATTAGGTTGTGCACATAAACATGAGAAGTTATTGAAGTCAGATATAGAGCCTAACAATGTGATGGATTTATGACATGCCAAGGCTAGAACATTTAAGTTTATTATTTAGAAGTTTTTGATATTTAGTTAAGAACATCTGGTTAAAAGAAATTTCAAATAGTTAAGGATAGGATTTGATAGCTGGTAGAGAGTTAGAACTAAGGGGAAAAATAGAATTTGTTTCCTGATAATGTGGATTGAGGAAATTGGTTCACATCAACGAACTCATTTCTTGGACAATTTTGTTTTTCAGTTTTGAAAATAAAAAGAAAAAAAAAACATTTTCTTGAGTTTTTAAGGAGAGAGAGGAAAAGGTTGTTTTGTTCTCTGTGTGAGGCTGAAGAAAATGTCTGTGTGAGATTGAATATAGGGAGATATAAACTAATACATCCACGAGATCAATCTGTGGGAATTGATCCTCAGTCTCTGTGAATTGGATGTGGCATGTGGATTTATTACATAACTGAAAAAAATTTGTTATACTAGTGTTTTTTTTTTATCAGCAAACTGAATTTGTAAGTGTATTTCAAATGCACTTGTGAGGTTATTAACAACAATATAAATATTTGAAGTTTGAAATTGATTTGGTTTTTAAATTACTGTGTTGAATGAGGGATTCATGCACCGTATTCCCTCTACTCTTTACATTTGAATGAGAACCATATCACAGTTAATATTTTAATCACAAATTGCATAAAATTTATGTATTGGAAGGAGTCATTTGCTTTACATGTTCGAGAATACAGAGCATTTTGTGTCAAGCCCAGAGAAGAATGATTTTTTGTAGGAGAAAACCATCATCTGACTTACAACTCAATTTATGATCAAAGGAAGACGAAATTTGAAATTCTTCCATTTGGGTTTTGTTTAGAGCCAAGTCTATTTGGTATCTAGCAATCTATTTTTTAAAAAGATCCTTGGTTGAGGAGTTATGAAGTGATCTCTAAACTGTGTTTTTGCAGACTACGTGACTGAAAATAACGATTGTTATTCCTTTGCACCAACATTTGTGTTTGTAGAGATAGGAGCCATCAGTCTCAATTTGGGATCACCATCCATGTCATACACCTATGTCCAAAATAGGATACCAAAAGAGAAAACATCACTAATATGATCTTAACCAAAATCAATTTGTATACATACAACCATAGATATTACCATAAGCAAACAACAACCAAATGACACAAACTAGGTCTATAGCATATATGCATGTACATAAGTCGATCATGCATAATATTATATCATTATATCAAAATCACCATCTCTAAGTGTCATCAAAGCTCTCTCACCAAGAAGGGAAACTACATACTCCCCCTCTTGGGCTAAACTTGGCCTTAAGTTTTTCCTACAGTCATAATATACTTAGTTCTTTTCGATCCTCCTGTCAATATGTTGATAGAATTATGTATATGTATTTGATATATTTTTTTTCTTCATGCCAATCCATATTTTAATGTTTTCTAAATTGGAAGCAACTCTAGGAAAACTAAACATACCATTCTTAATCACGTAGAAAATATATCCATGCCATATTAGCCATGTTTGATATAAAATACCAAATATTTCTATATCAAAACCAGCCATACAATTTATAGTACCATATCAAAATACTATTTTATGTAATTGATATGACATCTACTTAATTTATCTATAATAATTTGATATTCTACATGTTTTTATTTCTAATAGTCTATATGAATCCTACATGTGTCATCTTCTTAGTTATGTAGTATGTTGAGCTTGCCAAGCTACAATTATATCACACAATGGTCGTATACCCAACAATGATGGTCCATCCCATATCACAATCAAATTTGCATGCAATTAGCATAAAATCATCCACATACAATTGTCAGCGAAATTACGCAACAAAACACGATGTTATGTATAAAATCCACTCTTACATCCCACTTGATTTATGTCTTCTTAATCCAATTTTCCCCTTTTTAATTCCATAAGACATCCTCGCAATCAAAATATTTAGGATCTATCTTTAGTTTTTAATAAATGTTTACTCTTTAGGAAAAATCACAATTTGAGGTTCAAGGCACCATTTTTTTTTAAACTAACAAGCTAAGGTTACAGTCCTCATTGACCCACTTATGTATTATAGATCATTCCTTTAGTTTCCATAATCTTCATTATTATTCACTTCTCTAACTTGAGAATCAATTATGAATGAATTTGTTAAAAGATATTCATTCTGAAAGCAGATTAATGATATCTTTTTGAAAGCGGCTTGTAATCAAGAAAAACTCTCACAATTATGCAAATATGGTATCTATATTATTGAATCTACCTTGATAACTCTAAGTCAATTTGTTTTCCAATTATGAAATCACTCGTGATTTCTATTTAGTAATTAATCAATTCATTTGATTTCATGTCTTATTCCTTACTATTAATACGTACGCAACAACAAGCTATGAAAACCATAAATTTCTCAAAATTATAAAATTTAGACTATCACAAGGGAATTTCTAGCCTAAAGTTAAATTTTTTTTTTCTTTTTTCGGAGAATTACCACCCTCTCAGATTATTACAACATTTTGTAGGAGTAATAAATACTCATACAACTATACATCCCAACACAAAATTCCTAAATCCAACAATCTCTTCCATTCCACATACAATACAATCATCTTAGGCTTTTAAATCATGCAAGAATTTCAATTCATCAAAATTTGATCTCACTCTCCTTCAATTTCTCCCTCAAAAAATATCACAAGCACATATTCTTGTAAAACAAGAACTCAACTAAGCTTTTCATTAATCACATGCCTTTTTCTTTAAGTTCAAATAAAACAACTTCTCACCACATAAAATTTTTACCTTCTAAACATGTTATTCTCTTAAAAATTTATAAACAATATGAATTTTGACTCGATCGCCTAACTAACAAAAGTTTAGAGAAATACGTAAGTTCAATCCTCATAAATTATCTAATTAATTTGGTTAAATAGAATTCAACCAATATTCAATTGATAAAATCATTAAAGAGACTATTATGGCTTTCCTAGACCTAATTTGTCTTAAGCCAATAATTTTTTTTATTTCATCAACTTATCACAATAATCTTTTTCTACATTTCAAGAATTTGAAAGTGATTTTAATTCTACCTAAATTCAACACATACAAAAGGATTACAATACTAGAGGATAGATATCTAGTTCACACTTTACTCCATATATCAAAATCAATTATTCCAAACATTCTAAACCACCTAATGGTGTTTAGTATACCAATCTTAGTATCTTCATTTGTAATAAAAATAAAATAATGGATTTAAAGCTCAAGAAAATTTGTATTACAAATCTCTATCCATTTAACTTTAATTACACATAATCACTCCTTAATCATGTCTATAAGATTCCATCAAAATATTCTAACCAAAAGAATTACTTAGCTCATAGATATATTTTAGTATGGATTCCACATCCATACCTTACCTCATTACTTATCTCATAGATATATACTAGTATGGATTCCACACCCATACATTTTCTCATAGATATATCTAGTATAGATTCCACCCCCATACATTATCTAATAGATATGTGTTAGTATGGATTCCACACCCATACATTTTCTCATAGATATATGCTAGTATGGATTCCACACCTATACATTAGCTTAAGGAAAACATAACCTTCAAGTGTTCCTTAAAATGGCTTTCAAAACCCTTCATGCACAAGTCATTTAAGCCTCTTGTTTATTAGGAAGGTCATACCTCAACCTAGTATTTGAGTAATTTAAAGTTATTTGATGCATAATGTCAACCCAAAATACACAAAATCATGTGAAATAAATCAGAGGAATTTCATTCTTACTCATTAAGAATTTATTCCCAAATCATATTTTAACACATCTAATTAATGCACACACATTACTCTTGAATCTAAGTTCACAGTTAAAAGTGACATCCTTCAAGGTAGATTTTTGTTAAGTTTCCATTATTGTAGTTATGAAAAGAGTCAAAATTAACATGATGAACTCAATCATCACGTTAATTGAATATCAACCTTACACTTGTTACTCATTCCCAAAACATACACACCAAGGTCATCATACTATAGTCCAGATTAAGCCAATATTTTTCTTGGTAGATACAATTTCAACTAGTAAATATGGCTACTAAGCCCATATCACATAGAAAATGATGCATTAAACATATATGCAACCATGCATGCATTCCATCTATCTCACTCATCGATTGAAAATCAAGTCATTCACATACTTGGGTTTAACCCCAACTTTCTCAAGCACATCCTTTCCCAACATGTCTTTAAGAATTTTAACATATTGCTAATAATATGTCTTAACAAAAATATAAAGTAATATAAGAAATCTTTTTATTTTTATTTTTATTTCATGAGTTTCTAAATGACATAATAATAATAATATCCTCTATGCAACTAATATGCTTCCAAGTCAAGATATACAACAACTCAACATGCATGCAAAATCAACATTCGTACATCATCAACCTAAAAGTAAGCATGTTGGCCTATTAGGCCCTAGTGTTGTAACTCGCTCTAATACCATATGTAAGGTCCCACCTTACCCACCATCAATAATATAAAGAAGTAGAGGTCACATTAAGCACTAATACTCAATTTTTTTGTTTGTTTGTTTATTTGTAACATTACTAATAAAGTTATCATGTAATCATGTTCCTTCATCTATTTCAATATAAGAATATTACATAATAAGTGAGGGATAACTTTCCCTTAAAACCAATTCCAAAACAAATTTCCTCTCAAGTTTAAAAGATGATAGCATGTGATCTTCTCATACTTCTAGATGAGCTCTAAGTAAGATTGGAAATAAATTCCACGATAATTCCATGTGTGAACATTAAGCTAGGTGAACCTATTTGATTTCCTATATTTGGCTAAATAAGATCCACTTATTGACCCTTGATATCATAATCACAAAAGTATAATGCTTCTATTATAAATATCACATATAAGTATATGGGTATTAACCTGCATATAGTAAGGTAAATAAGGGAAGAATATTCCTATCTTCATCAATGAATATAATAAATATGATATGTTTATGAAATGGAATCACAAAATATGATAATATGTTTATGAAATGGCATTTCTAAACTCATCAATTAAAATTCTCAATCCAATTTATTAATCCAATGCTTCAATAATGATAATTACATAATGAATGTTGCAATAAGATAAACTATTGTTACCAATTCAAAATCATATTATTCTTTTGAAAGTTACAAATAAAACAATAGACTTACCAAAATTGAGTGCACTAGTTGTTTGCTACAACCATTAAAACATAATATTGCACCCCTGAATACATGCAACTTAGATGAAACTTATTATGCTCACTTGCAAAAAATCCAATAGAAATAGTCACCATAAAATTGTTTCCATCAACAACCCCCTTTTTTTAAATGAAAGCTTTAGATAATAAAAGTAACAACTATCATATTCTATATTCACACTTCAGTAGTTTA
This sequence comes from Pinus albicaulis, assembly GCA_034641835.2. NCBI lineage: Eukaryota > Viridiplantae > Streptophyta > Pinopsida > Pinales > Pinaceae > Pinus > Pinus albicaulis. The sequence goes on from CM076570.1 coordinate 1,128,381,996, forward strand.
TTAGATTCATCTTCACATTCATACAACATGATGACATAGGAAGCTACATCCATTAAATAATTTATTCATAAATTTTCTAGTACATAAAAGCTATAGTAAGTAGGACATTTACTCTAACAATTTATATGCACAAAAACTAAATCCATTGAATTTTTGACAAACAATTTTCAAGCATGCAATATATAAGCTACAACCATTGAGGCCTTTTGAAAAAAAATTTGAAAACATGGAATCTAAAACCATTGAGGCCTTTTGAAAAACACTTTCCAAGCATGCAATCAATCTACAACCATTGAGGCATTTTGTCAAACACTTGGAAGCCATAATCTCGTAACGAAATTTGACATGAATCTAAGATTATCCCTCAACCTAATTAGCTCTTAAAATTTATAAATTAATTCTTCATATCAAAAAATATAAAATCAGAGACTAAATCATCTTATTCTTTCACCCAAAACTTTACAGCAGGTGCACACAGTGGCATCAACAATCTACAAAATCGCCTTGATTTATGATCTGGGTTTGGAAAAGTGTTTTTTTGGAAAAAAGTAGGGGGTTATAGGTCTTAATGGCATGGATACCCCCTTATGTCAAGCTGAATCACAACAAAAATGCTCAGGAATGTGATTTATTAAAACAAAAACAACACAAATTACAACGCCCAGGAATGTGATTTACCAACTCATTGTGACCATCCAGTTTTCCACCCAACCATATCTAGGGATAACTTATCCCCTGGAACCCCCGAGTTGTAAGAGCTCACAAACAATACCAAAATATAGGAGTAGAGAGATATCCCAGTCAAGCTGAGGAAGATAATTTTCACTTCCTCCCAATACCACACATGGTCAACTCCATCATGTAGAGATACTTAGTAATTTAGTTTATGAATTTCAAATTCATTTCGAAAGAAATTGGCTACTCTCCAAGTCTCTCCCTCTCATAATATTTTCAAATATCTCAAACTCTTGGTATCACAATGCACCTCCCCCAAGTGAGAATGCATGAGACACATATATGGGAGGAGCAAAAAATTCTTGTCATAAAATAGGAGTAATATGCATGCCTTGTATTCCTTTTAGAGGAGTGTAACTCATGCCATTAAGGAGAGGTATGCATGCCTTAGTTCAGGAGAGTGTAACATATGCATTAAAGAGAGTGTAAGAGGAATATTTTATGACATGTCTTTAATGAGTGTAAGAGGAATAGGTCATTATTTTATGAGTGCATAAATGGGAATGTAATGTATAATTAAAAGAGAGAGAGAGAGAGAGAGTTACAGAGAGCCATGAGAATCATCATGGAGAGAGGTGTCAAGTGATTGATGAGATATAATTCTCTTTTAATAATAGTATAATAGTCTCATAAAAGATAATAATAATATTAATAATATTGAGGATTAAGTCGAAATTGAACTATTAAGATTGATCAAAGATAAGTTAATTGATTTTCCTTCAAGTATACTTTATTACCCATTGATTGGAGGTGATTTACTATGTTTGGAAATTCATACTTGGGATGCAAGACATGACTTTCTATTTTTATAAAGTCACTCCAAAATTGTCAGGAATGAGATTTTATTAAGGGAATTCATCCCTGAGCTACCCATGAGTGGTATTTTTCTTCTAGAGAATAGGGATTCCACACCCCTATTTCATGCATCTTCATGCCTTAGTAGATTGAGGACTCTACGCCCTGATCTACTCTAAAGATCCAAGATTCCACACCTTGGTATTTTTAAATATTTAGGATTCTATGCCCTAAAAGGACTTCACACCCTAATTTCCATGGCTTCTCATCTACGTTACTTTGAAACTCCATGCTTCATCTTAAGGTATTGATTGTGATCTCATACCCATCTAATGGTTCACTGGTAAGGTCTTCTTCCAAGATCTACACACATCATAATCTCATAGATCAAAAAAATAAAATGAATTTCATAATTAACTTATTCACATTTTACCAAAGATTGTGCATGACTTTCACAGTAATTTTGGTTTTGGAGAAATGACTTCCGTAGTCATTTATAACTCGAGCATCCTTGTTGGAAATGACCAAGTCCCCTGCCACATCATGCTTAGTACGAGATTCCACACATATAATCATACAAATCATGTATCATCCATAAATCATAATTAACCATATGTTCCACATAACCATGATCATCCATGGATCTATGTCTTAATCCTGGATCACCATCCATGTCATACACCTATGTCCAAAATAAGATACCAAAAGAAAAAACATCGCTAACATTATCTTAACCAAAATCAATTAGTATGCACAAAACCATAGATATTATCATAAGCACACAACAACCAAGTGAACCAAACCAGGTCTATAGCATATATGCATGTACACAAGTCTATCATGCATAATATTATATCATTATATCAAAATCAACATCTCTAAGTGTCATCAAAGATATATCACCAAGAAGGGACACTACATTTATGGCTTAGTGATTCCTTGAGGATTGCGGTAAGGCTAATTTCTATTGATGAGGGTGAGGTGGTTTAGCCTCGGGAACCTGTGGTTGGTTATTTTGGTTTGAGTATCACATTCATGCTTGGAATATGACACGAGGGTGATTGGTTGAAGATAGATTTGGCTTAACCAATCTATGGTCGGGTGGAATGTGGTAGTCCATACTGGGTTGGCTTTTGTATTCATGAATAAGAGTTCATTTCCTTGGTATTTTATGCGTTAATGTACTATATTCTATGTAGAATTTATGGCTGTTGTATCCTTAGTATTTATGTTGTTTATATGTTGGTTATGAATGTGTTTTATGACAATGAAAATATATGGTTCTCCTCATGTTTTAATTTGTAAATGAATGAGCAATGAATATATGAACTAATAGATGGTAATGCAACTAATGATGTAAGGCATAATTTATTCTTATCTATTCTCAGATAATTATGAGACCCCCTATGTTCATATATGTTTTTTAAACCTATAGAATGCATATTTGTGACGTGTTTGACAAAATTCCTATCATGGCTAGTAGGGGTCCAGTCAAGTTTCTATTCAGTATTTTTCATTGAAATTATTGTCTTTGCGCTTCATTTAATTTCTGTAAATTTCATGAAGTTTTGGGTGGCGACTGGGTCCTAGCCTTGAAATTTATCCTTAAATCTTGTAGTTGCTAAACTACCATTGAGAGAAAAAGGCCGCAGTGGCACTCGTGTAGGTTGATGAGAGAGATTGGGGCTCTTAGTCGCTTGGAGGGCTTGGAAAGGGAGCGAATGGGGCTCTATGTCCTTGAATTATGGAGTTACCTCGGGGGTTGGTAACCTAGAAAGGTGGAGTAGCTCCTGGAGGTTATGTTGTAGGTGTAAAAGTCTGCGTTTTTTATTTTTTCGGTTCCACTTCCTTAAGGTGACCTAGGAGGTTGAATCAGATCATAGTAGCCTCTCGTCACATGTTTACCCCAACTTACCAGTATGTTTCGGTAAATGTGGTAGGAGGGTGTTACAGAGTGGTATCAGAGCATGGTTCACCCCTTGGATTGGATGGGCGGTGTGTTAGTCATGCATTCATATCAGTTGCATATGTGTTCTTATGTTTGTGGACTATGTGTTTGTGGTATTGGTCATGGTTGTATTAGTGTCACCATGTGAAAATTGATGGTGTCATTGATTGGATGTGGTCATCATGGGTATGTCGGCTATGCACTGGATATGCATGTCAATGTTTGTATGTAATGGGTATGTGTGCGTGTCACACATATGTTATTATGCATGCATTATGTCTAGTTGGTGTTATGGTTGTAGTTGATATGCATGAGGTAAATGTGTGGTGGGTATGGTCATGCATCGACAACTGGATAATGGTTGAGAGATTTATTAAATGTTGTTATGATTATGTTTATATATGTATTGTCATAATACGGTATGTCTTGCAGAAGATATATCCTCCCTGAATTATACTAAGGTACATTGGTTTGTTTATGATTTGGTTTAGATGACAAAGTATGCCTTGTAGGAAGAGATTAATATGACTAGCAAGATGGTAGACTACAAAGATTATCCCTATGAACGAGATGAGAAACGTGGTGTTGGGAACTCTTTTGACTTAGCAGACACATTGAGGAGTTTTAAGAAAGAAATAAGGAGTTTCAAAGTAGATAATGATAGAATCATGAAAGCACACGAAAATAAAGAAGTCAATGTAATAATTCTTCGAAGTTTTTCACAATTGCAGAGACAAGGACCACTCTTGATCAACTATGGACAAGACGATGGGACTAATGGGGCATATGGAAGTAGCTCTCATGGTGGTCACAGGTAATGTAGAGATGACATGATTATAGATGATAGATTTTTGGATACTCTAGAAAAGAGAGGTGATGGACATGAATACTATTCTAGTTCTGGTTCTGACAAACATTATGATCATCATCGTACTACGACATCAAAGCCATGGAATTCTATGAGCTTAAAATGGGATCAATGACAGATGAGGAGTATACGACAAAGTTCTTGGAGCTATCAAGGTATGTGCCATATCTTAAAGATGAAAAGGAAAAAGTTCAGAGATTTGTCAGTGGATTACCATTAGAATTTAGAGATTGAATTGAGTATGATGAGCCTTGGTCACTTGAGGAAGTTATTGGGAAACTGAAGCACTGTTATGAGAATTCAAAGCGTAATAATGAATCAACAAGGGTGGTTTTATAAAAAAAATTCACCTGATAGGGTGCTGATCAGAAAATCTGATGTAACTGTTTCAAACCAATCTTGTGACTAAAGCTTAGCCTCTTCAGTCTGAGAGGGCTCTCTCAAAGGGTCAATGATATTGAATAAAGATGTATTTAGATGGCTAACTCTACTTGGAAAATAACTTGCTTATGATGAATATAGGATGAAAATAATATCAGTATGCAAACATTGGGCCTATGGAGTCAACACTTTCAGTGATTCAATAGTGATTTCACTTGACATGGAAGCCAAGGTAGGTAAGAGTTTTTAGCAGTAGTACACACACATGAAACATGAAATCACATAGTCAATTCATCTATAAAGGAAGTCAGAGCATTAATTGAATGAATTATGAGTATTAAAGATGAAAACCACTGAAAATGGGACACATAAAAGATATATGTAAGATAAGCACTAAAAACTAAGTCAGAGTCTTAGGTTGGTCAAGAAACAAGTCTCTGTATTACTGACACAGTCAAATTACATAAAGCTGCAGTTTTTCCAAAAAATCTCCAACTCCTTGAAAAAATTGACTCTATGCCCTTTAATAGACTTGTTACATCATGAGATGATCTACCTCCTGGCTATAATCATCGAATTTTCTCCTAATGACACCTTGCATAACCATAAAACATCTATTTAATGACAAAATGACAACTATCCTACTTGACAGTCCTTTTCCTAATAGGACTCAAACTGTTCATTATTACATTTCACAACCTTGTCTTCTAAAGAAATTAAATCTTTGACAAATATGATTTCACATGTTTGACTTGGGGTGATGGGACTCATCACTACATGACCTCTTAATTGACCTCCTCTAAAACTGGAAACAAAACCCTATTTTTTAGGCAAACTAGTCTTCTTTTTCCATGAATGATTTGGCTGCTAATTTGTCTTCATTTCATGGTCTTTAAGTGCTGAATAATTGTTGTCATGGTCCTTTAACACTTAGATAATATCCAGCTATCCAAAGATGCTCCAAAACCTGCTAAAAAGCTCCAACATAGTATGCTACGAAAGTAAGACAGTTTCATAGCGTACTTTTGTAGCACCGCAAAAATGCCATTTACCAACAATGTTTTCGATTCTTTCCTTTGGTATGGTCTTCATCATCCTTAGACACATCTCCCATACAAATTTCACCTCTTGAAAGCTCCCAAAACCAATTCAAAAATAAAAAAATAAAGCTACAGTAGTTTCGTAGCGTTTTGCTGTTCTTCAAGCCCAGGCACGCTACAAAACTGTTGAAAAGTGCTAAAATTCTAGATTTTTGTGTAACTTGAAAAATAATCCTTTTAAGTGCTAAAGCCTTGTTTCTAACATGGAATTAGCTTTAAAAACCATAAACCAGCTCACATTATTATTCTTGAGGCATTTCTTCCTCATTTATGATGGGTTGAGCTATTGGCTCTTCAAGCACTGTTATTTTAAGGGCTTTTTTCTCTAACTCCTTGTGAATTAGTTCAAGTTTCTCCTGGAGGTCCTTAACCTGATCTTTCAACCTTATATTGGTGGCTTTCAAATGTGTGTTCATCCTCCTGACATGTTTGGCCTCTTTACTCACTGGAATGGTCCATTTGATAAGTTGTTGTGTATTATCCAAAGTCTTGGAAACAGTGTCAACCTGCTCTTCCCAAATTGCCTTCATATTTTCAAAATAAATATTCTCTACATTGTGTTTCCTTGCTTCTATTTTTATAGAAACAATTTTATGATTGGCCAATTTTAATTGTTCTTCAAGGAGTTGTAACTCTATTTTTTCCATCACCTTCTCTTTTCCTTTCTTTGATTTTCTAATTGTATCTTTCTTTGTAGGTGATGAAAGGTCAATGATCTCTTGTTGTGGTTGAATTGTGTCAGTAGGTGGTTGAACCTCTTTACTGCTCTCTAATAGTTTCCTAGCATGCCTTGTCATATGCTTTATTTCTTGGAACATAAAACCTGCATCTTCTCCCTCAAATTATAATTTATTTGCAGATTTAGCCTTTTTTAACTTCTATCCACCTTCCTCTATGTCATCAGCCTGGACTATAGGAGTTTCTTCTATGTCAATGGCATGTAAAATATCTTCTAAATTTCCTTTAGCTACTGCTCTGTCTTCTACAACCACTGTTGTCTCTTCTAAGGCCACTGTTTGGCTCCTTGTCATCCTTTTTGTTCCTCATCTACGCACAACTTGTTTTTGTTTTGCAATTTTGACCACTTTTGACTTCTGTTTTGCAGGTGGGACATTTGGTGTATCAAAACTCTGCAATTTATCTATCTCCATCATAATTGGCTCACTTGGTTGTACTCTTGCAGGTTCACTTGGTTCTTCTACCAATGGTTCACTCTATTCTACTGCTAATGGCGATGGAATTCTCCTAGGTTTAGGAGTTCTTGAAGGAGTAAGAGCATCCAACTCAAAACCACTAACAAACAAAAATGAGGACCAGTCTCTGCCTAACCTTTGAAGTTCATCTAAAACCAACAGTTTCATTAAACCATGATGAAACAATTAAGTCTCACTCCCTTCAGATTTTGCTTGGACCTTATCTGCCATTTTTGACAAACTTCTATGTAAATAGAAAGGTATATCAAGGGAAATCTTACCAATAAAGTGTAGAAGTAGCTTGAAATGATATGAGTAGAATTTGTGGTATCTCCCTTCACAAGTAAAGTACTTTTGGATTATGAGTAACAATTTTGAGTAGTTTTCCTTTATGTAGCTCCTTGGAATGCCATTGGTGAGATCCATTTCACTGTCATCAGGCTTCATAAATTATTTGCACTGCTCCATGTTAAACTTGAAACCTTTGAACCAGTTCTCTTGTCCTCTTGGAATCCCTGTAGTAGCTGCAATAACCTCAGGTGTGATGGACAGATTGAGCATTCCTAATTTGGTGGTTGTTGTTGTGTGGATTAATCCGTCTTGCGGACAAGACCGATCTCCCTAGTACTAAAAGTATCTAGCAACAAACAGCCAAATAAACTAATCTTTCTCTAAGCATATATGATCTATGAAAAGCTCTATCGAGGTGTTAAAGACTTACCGTATGTCCAGTGCTTGTTTGAAGTCGTTGTTGTCACTCATGCGCTTGAAGAAGTTTTCCTCATAAACCTGCAGTCACAAACAAGAAAAATATTACATAGCACTTGTATAGAAATCATCATAAACCATGCTTATCATAATGATCAAGGAATCTATGAAATAAACCATTGATTGAAAGCTTATTGAGAAAAATGAGTATATTTGTATTAATTTCAAAAGAAGAAAATCCTTACAACATGAGCCTTGATGTTGCATAGGACTTTCCGAGGTCCGAAGCAGGAATCTCCTTTACTTTGATAAGCTCTGCACTCCTCCAACCAAGACGAATAGAGGTATGTAATCTCTCCTCACAAAATTCTTAATCAACTGAGTCTGAATCTCAACAGCACTTAACTTCAAATATTCTAAAGCTTCAACTCCCCTTGAGGCTACCCAATGCCTCTTTTTATAGTAGAATAGAGGAGGTTTCTTGTTCCAACTATGAAGGGATAGAATCCTCCTTCAAAGGGATAAGCTCCTCACATCAAGGGGTTAGCTCCATAACGTAAGGGATACATGCACCTCATAAGAGCGGTTCTATCACCGCAAGATATTTTCTGGAAGCTTCTAGAATTCACTTTTATTGAGCTTTTCGGAAATTACTTGCGCCTTTTTCGTCTTACAGGGGTCCACACTTTTACCACAGATAAAGTGCGTTCTGATATGCAGGAAAGCTGAACATTAGGTGCGGGACCGTAGGCAAGATAGAGATAAAGTGCGACACCAAAGTTTAGGAGATTTTTAGGAACTTTTCTCTAATTTTCAAGGCTTGATATGAGGAACTGATATGTTAGACTTGCAAAGGGAGGAGTATGGGTAATAATGAGCTCATACACATAGAAAAATGTCAGGATGACAATTTTTAGTGTAACAAATTGCCCCCTAAAGTGAAAAGTCTGGAATAGATGATGCCGAAGTCTGTCATATATGAAGAGTGCAGTACTTTATCATTTCAAGGATCATCCTGTGGTCACCCCAGTCGGAACCTGTAAAAAAATTCAATGCAATATATATATATATATATTATCGCTGAGGTAGGCATTCTTATGCTCAAATCAAAACTTAACTAATTCAAACTATTCTGATACAGGAATGATTTTGAGTACATCACAGTATAGACATGTGTAGACACAATATGGACGCAGCCATATGTTTGTAAATAGTCTACTGTAAGATAAAAAAATTCCTCGCAACCTGGATGGTAGAAACTAGATCTAGGTCTTCATTTCCGCATCTCGAACTAGTATGATTCTATCCATGTGAATGAATGTGTCGAAGTCGAACATGGTAGAAACCACTTGATTACCAGTGAAAGATGTAAACTGTTAACAAGTGTGAGAGTAGCCACCAGTAATGTCAATGGCTCTCAAAGTACCCAGTACAATCCATGAGATGTGAATGAATGAGCTGAAGTCGAACATATCACAGAATCATTCGATCGAAGGTCAATGATGCAACCTGTTGTTGAAAGTGAGAAACCTGCCATTGAGGCATGCAAATTTCAAGGTACTGATGATTTCTAGATCAACTTCCTAGATAATGAGTTGTCGTCGATAGAGAGTGATCCATTGTAGGCAAGGCCACAACACGAAATCATAGATAAAGTTTTGAAAATATATTGGCAAGGACTGACTCAAGGATGGTAAAAAATGGATGACAGATATTTTGTATATGAATGGTTTATTTGAACTGTCCTCTTGAACACATAACGACACTGCAGCTGGCTTGGTAGCAATTGACCCAGAGCTAATACCTAGAAACCGGATGAAGACTTTCAAATGAGGTTTGATTAACTGTTAGGCAAAGGATTTCCCAACCCAGGTGATCGAAAGTGTCGTGTTCAAGAGTGGTTAACTAGATTTTCGAAAAATCAAAATACAACAAATAAGTCATTTTTTTGTCTTTTCCCCCACCATTTCTGGCAAGTACCTCTTTATTTTTTGACAAGCTTGAGGTGGATAACATTTTCTTGTTTATAAGCTCATCCTTCGGATGATTCCAACTTAGTTTAAGATTCGAACCCTAAGAAGGAGTGGTTCGTTCCTGTTGAAAATTAAACAGGTCCTTTACTGTTGAATTTTAGCAAGTCCAGTATAGGAGGAACTCGGTGTTTTTCATTTTTAGGGAGTTAGAAGAAAAACTTAAGAAAACTCCATGGGTGTAATTTTTCGCAAGTTTAGACTCTCGAGCCCAAAAAAGGATAAAATAATGCGGGAGAGAACTCTATTGACCGTAATTAGTCAACGTATACCTTTCTCGTAAATAGTCCATTTCAGTCCATAAAAGGGGTAAACTTATACTGAAGGGACGATTATTCATTTACTTTAACGAGTTCGAACAAGCAAGTACTCGGCAATATTTTCATGTTTAGAGAGTCTGAAAAGGGGCTTAAAAGAGAACTCCAATGTTTCGTTTTTTCGTGAATTTTTTTAAAGAGTCCGAAAAAGTGATAAAAGTATACTCTTTGTTGAAAAATGATCAATTCTCCTGATAAATCCAATTTCTGCACAAAAACTTGAAACATTACACATACCTGTTTAAAATAAGTAAAAATGCTTTCAAAATACCCTTTTTAAAGTGAAAAGTAAACAAATTAAAATTCATCTATTCGAAAAAACTTATAAAAAGGAATTTTTCAACTTCATTTTTACCGTTCAAGTTTAGAGTGAAAAGTAGAAGCTTTTGGGTAAAAACGTTCCTGTGAAGATTCCAGAAGATCCATTCGACTAAATCGAGAACCGTCAGTCCCAGGTAATCCACAACCTCTTAATCTTGCTTTTCGTCCATTTACAATTCTTTTAGGCTTTAGTTTTTATCTTTTTAAGGGAAAAATATGTTTAAGAAATCACCCATGGGGGTCCGCAGGCACAACACACAGGACCTGCGGACCGTAACCTTTTTCTATGTAGAAAAAGGTCATGGGTCCACACTTTTTATATAGAACGCGTGCGTTCCAATGCACTGTGTACGAAGGAAAAGTGCGGTCCCTGCGCAATTGAATTTCAAAATCAAAATTTTCATTTCCCGCCCAAAAATTTTCAAATTAGATTGTTCTAACTTATCTTTTTATGCATTGTAGGATTAGCAAGATGTTGATTTGGAGAGAACATGAGCATGAGGATGTGGATGACGCCGCGATGCTCCATTTTCCTACAATGTAGGCTTTAAGAGCATGTGGTTTGTATAAATTTTGGGCCATTCAGGGCATGAGGGCACAGGTAGACCTCCTGACATGGCTGGTAAACAGGTGGAACATGCAGGACCAGTGTTTCATTATTGGCGGCCACCGGCTCGAAACTGAGCTGGAGGATATTTATTTTCTAACTAGTTTGTCCAAGAGGGGAAAAAAACTTTCCTTGTTTGGGGCTAGGCTAGGTGGCCAAACTGTCACTAGTCTTCAACAAGAGTTCTGTAATGATGAAGCAGACCCCAGGGACAAACGGATTGATATAAAAACTATCATCCGTCCCGAGCTGAAAGTAATTGCATTTACTATTACCAGACTGTGTGGGAGTGCCGCACTGCATGTGGCTACCGGTTCCCAGATGCGTATTGCTGTGGACTATTTTCGAGGCACCATTTTCAACTGGTGCGAAGCTGTGTTGGCCAATGTAAAAGGCCAACTGACTAGAGCGAAAAATGGAAAACTAAATAACTTTGGATATGGATCCATCGTGGTCACTTTTTCTCTAGAGAGGGTACCCATGCTAGCTCCGCAAAGTATTCATGTTGATGCTGGTCGACCCCGAGAACCTAGGATGGTTCGTTGGGTTGCATTGATGGCCCGTCACGGTATTGAGGGCGCTGAGATTGTTCGATTTCCTCCTTCATATTTCCGTTGGCTAGACTGCCAAATTTTTGTCATTGAGGATTTTCCATACGCTGGGATAGATTTCCACGACGACCGAGAGATGACTCTCCCAGCAGGGGAACAGTGGGATGAATCAGGTAAAATCATTTTCAACGAATTCTGAGTTCTAAGTTTTTTATTTTTTATCGTATTTTCAATTAATAACTAAAAATTTTTCATGAATGCAGATGTGGGTCCATGGCAACCAGCCCATCTCCAGCCCTATGACAGAAGACAACCAGTTGCAGCCGCACTAGCCCCAGTAGGCCAATCAGCGAAATTTTTTTCTGATTTAGAGCATCATCTAGAGCGTCTGACTCTAGACATTCCAGAGACAGACATCGATGAGATCCCACTCAGATTGCAGAGATACGTGATTGGTGTTCCAGGACCTTTTAGAAGGTTCCTGTGTAGGGTGGCTCGGGCAGTGGTTTCTTATCATGATGACCATCAGTGATGGGATGATCATGTTGTAAACTCATATTTTTGACTTTTTGTGTTATCATTTTGCCGATCATAAGGTGTTTCCAACCTATGATCGAAGACGATGTATATTTTTTGAAAAACATTCTATACTATGATATATCACTATTTACCAGCTATCTGTGTTCATATTATGGATGTTGTTTGTTTTACTGTTTTGATCATTGCAAATGTCGATTTATCATACTAGAAGCAACTGCATCTGCTAATGTATTTAAATGTCTTGGAATATGTTGATATTCAATGTAATCAAATTCACGTTCCAAGAGATGAACTCTTAAAAATAACCGTAATAACACTAGATTTCTAATGCCATAGACCCTATTAAGCTGTAATACAACAAGTTCAAAATCCAACCTAACAATCAAACTCTGAATTCCAAATGATATGGATTCAGATAATAACTCAATCACTGCACTATACTCGGCAATGTTATTTGTTGTTTGACCAAGGCTTACCCCATGCATGGATACTAACTCGTCAGAGGGTGAATAGATAACCCAAGCTGCGGAAGAAATGTTCCGTGTACTACGACAAACACCATCAGCAAAACCAATGTAGGTTTGAAGAGACGTCGACATCTGCAATATCAAGAGTAAAACTCAGATAAGCAGGAATAGTGATAAAAACACACTTCTAAACTAAGCACGCTTTTCTAATCTAAAACACACCAGCAGTAAAGAAATATAATCTAATAAAAAACCTTCATACCAAGTTAAGCATAGTATCGCTTCAGATAAAGTCCATTTCTGGGTTTATCTAAAGGGACACCGTCAAAATCTATCAGCTCATAGGCCCCTTTTGCTAGATTTCACTTGACAATGAAAGGGCCATGCCACATGGGCACGAATTTCCCAGCTCCTAGCTTATCATTGGCTTGATCATAAACTAAGACTAGGTCTCCTTCTGAAAAATTTCGAGGGGTAACACTTCTATCATACTGAGCTTTTATTCGTTTAACATGAGCCTCGTTTGCTATTGCAGCATTTCGTCGATTCTCATCCAGCTGAGCTAAGTACAAGAAACGTTTCTCCTCCTCAGATGTAGCTGGGAGTAATTCTATGGCTAATTTCAGTGACGAAATTTCGCATTTAATCGGCAACACAGCTCCCAAACCATAAACGAGTTGAAAGGGAGTGAAACCAGTTGATGTTTTTACTGAGGTTCGATATGCCCAAAGTGCTGAAAATAACATGGAATGCCAATTCGTTTTGTGAATACCAATAATTCGTCTAATCATGGTGACTAAAACTTTATTTATGGCTTCAACCAGACCATTGGCTTGTGGATAATATGGAGTGGAAGTATCGTGGCGCAGGCCAAGTTGATCTGTCAGTTCAGTCATCATGACATTTCGAAAATGACTTCCATGATCTGTAATAATGGCTTGAGGAACACCGAACCTAGAAATTATGTGATTAAATACGAAAGTTGCAGTAGTCTTGCCGTCAGCTGAAAATGTAGGCATCGCCTTGGCCCACTTAGTAAAATAATCTAGTACTAAGATAATATATGCATGCCCCCCGGCCGAGTGAGGGTTACATGTAAAAAAATCGATACCCCATTTCGCGAAAGGACCAACAACAATTATGGGATGAAGAGGAGCGGGTGGCGTGCACATCTTACGATAAAAAAGTTGACAATTGTGGCATTTCCGGACTGCATAAATACAATCTTTGAATAACGACGACCAGAAATAGCTAGTGCGCAATATCTTTTGGGCTGTGGCATACCCAGACATATGACCGCCACATGCTCCAGAATGGAAGTCATTTAAAACCTTTTTAGCTTCTTCATGAACAAGACAGCGTCGGAAAATTGAATCCACCCCACGATGATAAAATGTATCACCAATAATATTATACTGTTGGGATTGGAAGCGTATTTTCTGTCGCTGAGATCGTGAGATTTCAGGCAGAAAAGATTGGGTTTGGAGATAAACAATAATATCTCCGTACCATGGATCGAGAGTACTGATAAGAAATAGAGATTTTTCTGCAATGGGCTCTTCTGCCATAGTTTCAGTATCAGTAGAGGGAAAAATCACACATCAGTTCTGCAAATACCAAAGATTTCTTTGCCTTGGATTTCTCAAACTCCAAGTCAAATTCCTGCAAGATGAATATCCATTTGGAATAATTGCCCCCTAGCAATTGTTTGGTTAAAATATACATCATAGGGTTGCAATCAGAAATTACCATGGTTTTACGTAACAAGATGTAGTGCCTAAATCTTTGGACAGCTTGGACAGCAGCCAATGCCAATTTCTCCACATGTGTATATTTGATCTCGGTCGGATGCAGATTCTAACTAAGATAGTAAATCGCATGTTTAGTATGAGTTTCGTCTTCCTGAACTAACACCATCCCAATGGTGGAATGAGAAGCAGTGAGGTACAAAATTTAATCCTGGTTGTAGTTGGGAGGATGCAATAACGGTGCATGGGTTAACGCGTGTTTAAGTGCATCAAAAGATCGATTAGCGATCTCATCCCAAAAGAATGGAATGTTTTTTTTCAACAACCGGGTGAAACCCTTTGTAAGCTTGGCATAGTTAGGAATGAACTGACGTAAAAAATTTTCTTTCCCCTGCAAACTTTGGAGTTGGCGTAAAGTCGGAGGAGGTAATTTAACAATAGCTTCGACCTTCGAAGGATCGACGCGAATGCCTACTTTTGAGACAACAAATCCCAGTAAACAACCTGACTCGACACAAAAAACACATTTGTGTGGATTCAGCCTAATTTTATAATGCCGACACCTCATAAAGATAGCTCGTAAGTGTGTGAGATGGTCGGCCCTGCGTGATGAATGAGCAGGTAAATCCTTGAGATATGGTTGCACAATGTGCTTAATGTCATGAAACGCGTAAGACATTGCCCTTTGAAAAGTTGCTCCAGCATTCTTCAAACCAAAGGGTAGCTTGCGATAAGCAAACGTCCCCCACGGACAAATAAAAGCTGTTTTTGGCTGATCAACAGGGAGTATGTTTATTTGATTATACCCGAAAAAGCCATCCATAAAGGAAAACATTTCACTACCGGCACAATCATCGATTATTTGATCGATATAGGGAGTTGGATAATTGTCTTTGGGACAAGCTCGATTAATATCCCTATAATCGATACATACTCGTATCGTTCCTTGTTTTTTAGTCACAGGAAAAATATTTGATACCCAATCCGTTAAGGGGATTGGATAAATGAAACCTGCATGAAGTAATTTTTCAACTTCTGCTTTGATAGCAGCAGCTTTTCTAGGATGTATCTGATGTAAACGTTGACGAACAGGTTTGGCATCCGGGTAAGTCTTGATTTAATGTATGACGATTGACGGATAAATTCCTGGCATTTATTCATAGGACTAGGCAAACACATCACAGAATTCTTGAAATAGGGCTTTATAAGCTTTAATTTCATCTTCAGTACAACAAGCACCTATATGAATGTTTTCAATTATTCCTGGTTTTACTAAAATGTCAATTGGAACAGTTCGAGAAATATTTTCCAAATTTAACTCAGAATCAGGATTTTGCAATGGATTCTGGGGTTCCTTGACATATTCAGCAGTAAAAATTGAAGCAAAATCATCTTCAAAATGATCTAGTTCAGGTAAAAATGAAGATCAGTGATGCAGATCTTCCCATGGTAAATCATCAACAGACAAAAAATCACGAATGTGCTCATCAGTATGAACAATATCAGGAAATGTCGTTGTGGCTGAACTGGATATAGAAAGTGATTCCTCATGGATCCCATTCATTGGATCAATTCTGGTTGAAGAGGGGTCGGAAAGTGAATGTACAGCCTGGTATGCAATTTCAAATGGACTCAAAGGCATCATGCCATCAATTGAATCTAACTCGGAGTCGGAAGGTACGATCCAAGGATCATCAAACATAACAGTGTCTAACGAAATCATGTGAATAGTTGCAACAGCAGGCGATACGTTAGGAGGAGGAAACGAAAAAGTCCCTAGTAAACTAGAATCTTTAATCAATCCTACTCCAACATCCTTATAAGGGATAGCCACTTTATCAATGTGCTGGATTGTTTCTTTAGAGGCTGGGTCGGAAGAGAAATAAGTTAACTGATCTACTGTAATGATATTTCCTTGATATGGAAATTTTATGAGTCGAAAGACCGAAGAAACAATAGCAGTCATAGCATAAGACCAACTATGACCCAGAAGAAGGTTGTAATATAGAGGGGCATCAACCACTTCCACATCTAGATTTACGGTTTTACCTTCGACCCCTATGGGTAAATCCTGCAAAATACCAAAAGGGTGGAAACCTCGACCATCAAAAGCCTTAAGAATCATCGGAGATTGGTTGAGTGTAGGAGAACCAAGCGATTTCCAACACTAAATCGACATAATACACGTTGAATCTCCCTCATCAATCACAGTTCGATAGATCGGTCTGTTTTTTACTAACACTGGTATCTGGAAAGCCATTTGATGAGGTAGACGAGGTGTACTATTTTTTAAATCGAAGATTATAAGATTAGAATCCTGAATATCTACAGCTCCTATAGCAGACAAAAGCAATTTACGCTGTGCTGGGCATGATTGCAGCACTTCCAAAGCCGACATTGCTGAAGGGGAAATAGCTAAGTCTTCAACAATGTTGTGATTCTGAGCAACTCTCGCATATGGATTGAAAGCTGATTTACGAAGAACACCTTTAGCAGGCGGTTTGATTATTAAGTCTGGATTTTGTTTCTCAATCTGTAGCGGACCAGAAATAGGAGGAGGTGTAGTTGATGCATTTGCATTAGAAGATTCTGCTTCTTTACCATCAATAGGATTCTTAGTACCATAATCTTGCGATCGCGTCGCAATCCTCACATGAGACATCATCAAAACAGGTTTTTCTGAAGCAGTCGAAGTGGAACCAACCATCTTGCTATCTTGAGTCAGAAAAGGATCCTTCAAGACAGTTGGTTGTTGTGAACCTTTAATGAATTTTGCAACCTCTGCTTGATGTGGGCATTCCTTAGTAAAATGATCTTCGTCACAAATGTAACAAGGAGAACGAGGTTTGCGTTTTTCGTCATTGGATTCATTTTTATCAGTTTTCTCTTTTGAATTCTTTTTGTTTTTATTCTTCCCTTTATTTTTACCACTGGATTTAGATTTAGCGGTAGATGTCTCTACGACATGAATGTCGGCAGAAATTTCAGGGGAAGATTCACCTTTCGGGGAATCTAGTAAAGTTATAATAGGAGAATAATTCTTTGAAGATTTCTTCTTAATTTTCGTATTGACTGTACCAATCATACCATCAGCGGCATGAGACCCTGAAGGAGCAGCAACTATTTGACCTTTTTTTGGAAGGTTGAGGATTTTTTTGTGTAAAGTACCTGACTGTGTATAAACGAGGTCAAGGTACTGAGCTTGAGCAATCACTTGCTCTTTAATAACAACACCAGCCTTAGCTACATCTTCAGTAATCTTGGGTAAAAATGATTTAACAAACCATTCTGCCAAAATTTGATCCGGAATATAAACTTTCACCAAACATCTTCTACATCGCCATTCATGAATATGATCAGAAATATACATAGACGTAGATTGTTTTAGTGAAGTTAATAATTCCGTGCCATTGTCGTATCTGACAGGCAACTGAAAATGAGTCAATAAGGAAGTTTCTAACTGACTGAAGTTATTAAATGAGCCTCGTGGTAACTCAATGTGCCATTTGGCTGCAAGACCAATAAGAGTTCTTTGGAAAAGACGTAAGCGAATCGAATCATCAATGATTGAATTAGACGCACACCAGAGGTGATAAGTCATGACGTGATTTGATGGATCCCCTCCTGACTTATCTTCGAATTTCAGTATATCACTGGGCAACTTATGCGGCATTGGCGGCCAGTACGGATAATATAAAATCAGATCATTCGTAAGGCATGTCAAATCAGATAAATCCAAAGTTGCAATAAATGGTAACTGACGGTTAGGGTCACGAAAACCTTGAGTAGCCAAAGCAGTTCCAAGAGGTGGATACCTAGGATAACTGGGAATCGGATTTGCATTAGGAATTGTGTAACCTCCTAGAAAACCAGGATTAACCGGACCAAACTGGGGTTGTTGAGGTTGTTGATAAGTGTAGCCAGGGTACGGTTGATACTGATAACTTGGATTTTGTGAACCGGGACTGAATTGAGGATATCCCTGGTATGGTTGATACGTGAATTGCGGTTGACTTGTGACAACTGTACTTGTACCGGCTTGTCTTGCAGGCATCTGAACCAAAGTTTGAACTGAAGGTCCTGACTAGGGTACAGAGACTTGAGGGATTTGCATGGATACATGGATAGCCGAACTTGGAGTTACAGATACTCCAGAAACATGTGTTATAGGTTGAACAAACGTTGCAGCAGTTTGAGGCAGAGTCTTAGGTGAACTAGGACCATCCTGCTAAACAGAACTAGGTGCAGAAGTTTGAATAGTTGGCTGGACAGGTTGCTGGGTTAAACCAGAAACCAAAGGCTGTCCAAGTTGATAAGGCAACTGCATGTTAGGCTGCATAGATTGTTGATACTGGGATGGATCCCACACCATATTCATTCCGGGGTACTGTCCTGCAGAAGGTTGAACGTAAGGACCATAACCTGGTTGAATGTAGGGTTGATAAGTAAGTGGTAAATTTCTGGCTCCTTAAAGAGATGACTGACCAGAAGGCTGTGAGTAACCTTGAATTGGGAACTGACCTTGAGGTTGATAACCCTGAGGCGCGTACTGAAGCTGGTGTTGATAAGGACCCTGAGGAGCATATTTAGTTTGGGTTGACCCTGTGGTATGTACTATCCTGAAGGTTGATATCCTTGAGGTATGTACTGTCCTTGGGGTTGTCCTCCAAAATAATATGATTCCACAGTTTTTCCTGGGAAAAAGCTACCTTGAGGTTGACCCCCAGGTGGTAACTGACTTCCTGAAGGTTGCCCCCCAGGCAGTAACTGACTACCTTGAGGTTTCCCCCCAGGCGGTAACTGATTTTTCTGAGATTGCCCTCCAGGCGGTAACTGACTGCCTTGAGGTTGTGGATTTGGAATATTACAAACATCATAAAGCTTTTCTCTGTGTTTGATGTTTCTGTTTTAATTCCACTTAAACCAGATGATAACATGCTTTCAATTGGTTGAGGAGCTACCCCCGAGAAAGTACCAGACAGAGCCTGATATCCCGAAGGAATAGAAGGACCACCGTGTAAAAATGCTTCCGGTGTCTGGGAAAACATGGATGACTCTCCTGCCATAATGGATGATGGATAGTAACCTCTGGGTGTTGGATGAAATGGAACTCGAGGTGGAGAAAAAGCAAGACCCAGATTCTCTAAAAAATTCGCTAAAGATAAATACCAAGCAATAGTTCGAATAGGGCTGTAGAAAATTAATTCACGTTCCCTAAGATTTAAAGACTGAGGGGAATCAGGAAGAGATAACTCTTCGTCTGGATTAGTAAGTTCTTCAATAGAAATTAGTCCAGATGGAAGATCGTCAGTGACAATATTTCTTACCCTCGGTGAACCAGGATCGCTATAAGTTGGTGAAATAAATCCTGAGAATGTTTCCAAAACAGAAGGTTCAGTTTCAGGTTCAGAGATTTCAGGTTTGTCAGCCAGTTCACTGGCAGGAGAAATACTACCAGTAACTTCAGAAACCGAAATTGGCTCTTGAATGTGTTCTATTATGGGTGTTTGATAATCAGGATGAATCACTATGGATGAAGTTCCAACTTATGTTAATTTAATCCTACCGCTACTAGATGATACCAGAGCGTGAAGCCCTTCAAGCTAACTTGGTGTATATTCAGAGGGTTTCCCTTGTAGTCTCCGGGATTGTCTCGACAATTCCACCATGATTAAATATTTAACTAATCACACGCAAACAAAGAAAATTCAATGAAAACACCTAAAGTCTCTAAGAAACAAACAGTTGAATCACACGCTTAAAAAATCTAAGAGTTCAAACCACACACAAACAGTAACTTCCCATACTAAAAACACTAGTTGGTGATGAAATCCAACTTAGTAGAAATTTAATACAGAAAGGGCGGTTGGAAACAGCTTACCTCGACAACTCACGCTTAATGAAACCGACTGGCACAAGTTTCCCTCACAAAACCATCTCCCGTGAAGAGAACCCCCGCAGAGTCCAAGTGAGTCTAGTCGATGCCTCGCTCTGCAGCAGTGAGATCTTTCCTTCACCGTCACCTTAGGAAATAATCTTAAGTTTTTGGACACTAAGGTTACCAATAGTAACAAATATAACTAGGGGAACAAGATACGATCCGATCCCACACGCAAGGGAAGAGTAACAAAGCTCAATCCCCTCGAAGGCTCCTCGACATGGTTAATCCGAGGTTTACCGACAAGTGACCCCTAGAGCTCCTCGACATGGTTAATATGAGGTTTACCGTTTGTAATGCGCGCAAAATCTTCTATCTTCCCCAATGAAACAGAATTGATTGTCTCAAAGGTTCTGGACATGATCTCGTGATTGACTTCTTTAAGAGAAGCTTCTCGCATTATACAAATTACAATTGGATTTATTTCCTACCACAAGATTTGTCTACATGTTTGTTTGTTTTACTACCTTGGAGATTTAATTACTCCCTACTCCAAGATACTAGCCTACGCTATGTTGGTGATAAGAGCCCTAGAAAATAAAAAGATTGCTAGATGAATTTTAATTAAGCGTTACTTTTAAGACTTGTTTCTTAAGTCAATGGGTGCGGAAATGAAACTCTGATGGTGTGAAGACTCGACTTCCAAAAACACTAAAAATGCACCTAAAAATGATAATTAGATCGTTTTCTTTCAATGAAATTATAATTAAGGAAGAGTTGGAGAATGCAATTCTTTTAATGAACAATTCCTTCTTTAAACAGAAATAACAATTGAAAGAAAATATTTTTGTCTTTTCAGCAATAAATCCAAATGAAACAAACTATCAAAGCTCATAAGAAAATCCTTCACTTTCACAAACTTGAAGCTACAAAACAAATTTCCTTCAAAAGAAATCTACAAAATTTTAAAAGCACTTCAAAACTATGAAACTAATTCTGAGGTCTACAAATTTTAATAATCTACTTGAATAAAAGCTTTAAGATTTTTTTTTGAAGAATGTTTTACTTAGTTATTCAGCAAACTAAGGATCTATTCTTTCAGAATAACAAACAGATCAAAAACACTCAATTATGTTTTTATAAAAAATGAAATTCAAAAGCCAATAACAAAGTTTCCTTTCGAAGATTTGCAAAGAAACATGTAACTCTATTTCTCAATAAAGGATGATTTCACAATCGAAGTCGATTCAACAAAAAGACAAAAGACCAATGTAATCTTAGGTACTTCAAATAGAAATGATGCTTTGAATCACTACAAAGACCAAGTGAAAAACAATCCAAAACGCAAAACTTCTAGAAAATCATCAAAACACTAACATCGCTAAGATTCATTCACAGACCTAAATCTTTTTGACGCATAAACAATCATTAATCTGAAGTAAATCAAAAAACTCTAAATCAAAAATAAAGATAAACTAAAGAAATAAATCTAAAGGTTTTTCAAAATTTTAATAGGGTCCGCAAAGTCATATAACAGTGTGAGTACCGCATCGTTTACTAAAGCAAAGATGCGAAAACTCGCCCCGCACCGTGCAAAGAAGGCAAAGATACTGGTCTCGTAGAAAAAATTAGAGAAAAACATAAAAGATCTCAAAATTTTCAAAAACAGAGAAAACCTAAGCTACCCAGGTAGATGTCTATCAATCAAAAACTAGGAAAAACGTTTCCTCAAATCAAAATAAAAGAGAACAAAAAACAATAGGTTCTTCCCCAGTATGGTCGCCAATTTGTTGTGTGGATTAATCCGTCTTGCGGACAAGACCGATCTCCATAGTACTAAAAGTATCTAGCAACAAACAACCAAATAAACTAATCTTTCTCTAAGCATATATGATCTATGAAAAGCTCTATCGAGGTGTTAAAGACTTTACCGTATGTCCAGCCGCTTGTTTGAAGTCGTTGTTGTCCCTCGCATGCTTGAAGGAGTTTTTCCTCATAAACCTCGTTAAATACAAACAAGAAAAATATTACATAGCACTTGTATATAAATCATCATAAACCATGCTTATCATAGTGATCAAGAAATCTATGAAATAAACCATTGATTGAAAGCTTATTGAGAAAAATGAGTATATTTGTATTAATTTCAAAAGAAGAAAATCCTTACAACCTGAGCCTTGATGTTGAACAGGACTTTCCGGGTCCGGCAGAGAATCTCCTTTTACTTTGATAAAGCCTCCGCACTCCTCCAACCAAGACGAATAGAGGTATGTAATCTCTCCTCACAAAAGTCTTAATCAACCGAGTCCCGAATCTCAATAACGACTCTAACTTCAAAATATCCTAAAGCTTGAACTCCCCTTGAGGCTACCCAATGCCTCTTTTTATAGTAGAATAGAGAAGGTTTCTTGTTCCAACTATGAAGGGATATAATCCTCCTTCAATGGGATAAGCTCCTCACATCAATGGGTTAGCTCCATAAGGTAAGGGATACATGCACCTCATAAGAGCGGTTCTATCACCGCAAGATATTTTTTGGAATCTTTTAGAATTCAATTTTATTGAGCTTTTTGGAAATTACTTGCGCCTTTTTTATCTTACAGAGGTCCACACTTTTAACATAGATAAAGTGCGTTCAGGTACGTAGGAAAGCTGAACATTAGGTGCGGGACCGTGCAGCAAGATAGAGATAAAAGTGCGACACCAAAGTTTAGGAGATTTTTAGAAATTTTCTCTCGATTTTCAAGGCTTGACATGAGGAACTGATATGTTAGACTTGCAAAGGAAGAAGTATGAGTAATAATGAGCTCATACACATAGCATAATGTCAGGATGAAAATTTTCAGTGTAACAGCTGTTCCACTGAAAGTCAAAGCAAACTCTTTAGAAACCTGTACATAGTAGCCTTGTAATTTCTCACAAAATTGTAAGCAACCTGTCCTTTTGAAGACTTCCACTGCTATTGGGTCTTCATTGATAAAATTCATATCTTATGGTTCATATCTCAGAAATTTCCCACCCTTGTTTGTCCTTTTTTTTTCTACCATGGTTTCTTTAATGTCTTCACAACCCCGCTTGAAGATTTGCAGCCTCACTTGATGGTTTGCAACCTCACTTGATAGTGCTCAATGTAAACCTTTGAAAACACCAGCCAAAAATTTGGCTTAATGCAATAGCTCTCCAGAGCTCGATATCATGCAAAGAAGGAATGAGAAATGAAAAATTATTGAATTAGGAAATATTTTGAAGTTTTGATGTCCTCTCATGACACAATGATGACTTATACATGCCTAAACTGGTGATGATAACTTCGGACCTAACCACGTACCTTGATTTTATCCCTCGATGACTCGAATGGCATCTAACTTACCCTTTCCCAACGATATTCCAACACCTAACAGCTAATCTGACATGACAGATAGGAGACCACGCTTTCGTAGCGTATCTAGTGTAAATTTGGTTGTTTTTGCTATGAAACTATCAGCAGTTTCATAGTGAAAAGTGACTTTTCTCAGTGTATTTCACTATGAAACTGTGATTTCTTGGCTAAAATGACATTTTCGATACAAAAACCTTGGGAATTGAAATCAATCAGAAAATAATGAGTGATGTGAAATGAGGGGATTTGAAAATGAGTGGGTTTAGACCTTAGGGTAAACTTAAACAAGAAAAATTTAATATTTCCCTTGACCAAGAATATAAAAAATGAATCCTACAACCCTACTTTTGACACATGAACCTATTTAACCTTGTCAAATGATGCTTAATTGTTTTTGGGTGATAATAGGTGGAAAGGAAAAGATAAAGATAAATGAAAAGGTAAATGACAGTCGAAAAGAAGAAGGCCTCTTAATTCAAAAGAGAAAGAGAATGTCAGACCACATGAGAAGTTCAATGCAACTAGATAGGGACATGGGTCACAGCGATAGAATAAAGGTGATGGTATAGGATGGTTGGAGTGTTGGACATGTGGTAAGGAGAATATTAAAAGGGATTTTATGCAAAATCATGGTGGTAGGCCTCAAATTTATTATGCATAAGAGAAACAGACTTTTGGGCATATTTGTAAGAGAATTCCTTGTATCTATGCAGTGCTGGATAATAGGCAGGAAGATCAAAATACATCTATCATTGACATGGACGATAATATTTGTGATAAATTTGTTTCTATTTTGATTGACCTTGGATATAATTATAGTTATGTTAACGCTAAATTGGTGGATAAGTGTGGTTTGAATAAATAAGTGCATGCAAAATCTTAGCTAGTGTAGCTGGATACATGTACAAAGAAGAGAGTTCATCATTGGGTAAGAGCTTGTGCATTTGAGTTGAATGGTATGTCTACATAAACACATTTGAATGTATTGTCATTTGGTTCGCATATCATGATTTTTTGTATGGACTGGTTATATATTCGTAGGACCAAAGTGGATTGTTATGACAAATCCATTGAGTGCTTGGATGATAATGGAGAGAAGATAATCTTACAAGGTAAGAAGAAAACAACCTCAGTTAGGATGGTGATAACTATGCAGGGAAAGTGCAGTCGTAAAAAAGGGTGTGTGTTATTTGCAATGCACATTTCTAGTGATAAAGGTAAGGAGGAAAATGATGCATAGATATTGAGCAGGTATCCAAGCTTACAACAGTTTCACAATGTGTTTCTAGTAGATATATCAGAGTTGAAACCTCATATAGAAGTGGACTTATCCATTGAGTTGGTACCAGGGCAACACCAACATCAAAGAAACCATACAGGGTGAGCACTCCAGAGTTAGTAGAACTATAGTTGGCGTTGAAGGAAATTATTGACAAGGAATACATTAGTCCAAGTGTATCACCAAGGGTTGCACCAATATTTTTTGTGAAGAAGAAGCATGGTACTCTCAAGCTGTGCATTGATTACAACAAGTTGAACAAGGTGACCATCAAGAAAAAGTATATGTTGTCGAAGATTGATGACTTATTTGATCAGTTGAAGGGAGCAACAATGTTCTTAAATATTGATTTGAGATTTGTATATCATCAGGAATGCATCAAGGAAGAGGACATTTACAAGACATATTTAAAGACCAGGTATGGGCATTATGAGTTTTTTGTAGTTCCATTTGGTTTGACTAATGCTCTAACTAGCTTTATGTGCTTGATTAATAGTGTGTTGTGTCCTTATTTGGACAAGTTTGTTATTGCATTCATTGATGACATCTTGATATATTCGAAGAATGAGGAAGAACATGCCAATCATTTAGTAGTAGTATTGAGATTGTTGAGAGAGCATCATTTGTATCCTAAACTCAATAAATACGATTTATTTTATATAGAGATACATTACTTGGGGCATGTGGTCTCCAAGGAAAGCATACCAGTGGATCTAGAGAAGATAAGATATATCATGGAGTGGGAAGCTCCTAGAAACGTGGATGAGGTAAGATCATTCATGGGGCTAGCGAGCTATTATAGGAGTTTCATCAGTAACTTATCTTGGATTGCATATCCTATTACGTCACTGTAGAGGAAAGGTAAGAAATTTGAATGGACAGAGGAATGTGTAACAAGTTTTGAACAATTGAATAATTTGTTGACAAATGCTCCAATGTTAAATATTGCAGACCTGGAAAAATAGTTTATAGTGTGTATAGATGCTTTCAAGAGAGGGCTTGGTGGATTCCTTATGTAGGAGGGATAAGTGGTATGTTGCGAGTCACTGAAAATGAATGATCATGAGAATAAATATCAAACACATGATCTTGAGTTAGAAACAATCATTCATGCATTGAAGATGTGGAGGCACTATCTTCTTGGAAGGAGGCTTCTATTGATGAGTGATCACAATGGGTTGAGCTACTTGTTTGACCAACCAAATATGAATGATAGGAAAGCTAGATGGTTGGCTAATGAGTTTGAATTCACGACCAGGTACATTGGTTGTTGATGCTCTTAGAAGGAAAATATAGTGAATCTCATTGGAGCTATGACTTCCTATGGTCGATACTTACAGGAACGGATTTTATAGGTAGGTGAGAAGGATGACAGGTTTAGAGGGATCATGCACAGGTTACAAAAGAGTACAGGTACATGTACAGGTATAGGTACAAGTGCAAGTATAGGTGCATAGGATGTGGACTATCATCTCTCATTAGATAGCTTGATCATATTTAGGGATAATATATATATTCCAGATAGTAGTGAGCTTAAGAAGATTATCTTGGGGGAGTTTCATGCGAAACCATATTTAGGTCACCCAGGCTACCAAAAGACATTGATAACAATGAATAAATTTTATTATTGACTGAATCTGAAGAAGGATGTGGCAGAGTTTGTGGATATATTTTTGGATTTTTAGTAGGTTAAGGAAGAGTGCAGGCATCCAGGTAGACCACTACAACCGATTTTGATTCCAGAGTGGAAACGGGAGGCCATTTCCATGGACTTTATCACATGTTTACCGAGAACATCTAGACATCATGATTACATCATGGTTGTGATGGAAAGGTTGACGAAGGTAGCACACATCATTCCAGTGAAGACTACGTATTCAGCTAGTGATATGGCACAGGTGTTCATCATAGATGTTATCAGATTGCATGGTGTTCCAAAGAAGATTTTGTCAGAAAGGGATGCAAAATTCACTCCCAAGTTTTGGAAGGATTTGTTTGCAAGTTTAGGTACAAAGTTGGCCTTCGATACAACTTATCATTCACAGACAGATAGAAAGGCTGAGAGGGTCAACAAGATATTGGAGGACATGTCGAGGATGTATGTGATGCATCAACAATGAAAGTGGGAAGAGTACCTTCTTTTGTTTGAATTTTCTTACAACAATGGGTACCAAGAGTCACTGAGGATGATTTTATTTGAGGCAGTCTATGGGCAGAGTTATAATACCCTTATTAGTTGGAGTGATCCGGTGAATGGGGTATTGATTGGAACAGACATGTTAGTAGAAATGGAATGGGAAATGCAGGTGATCAAGAAGAATCTAAATGCAACACAAGACATACATAAAATTTATGCAGATCAGAACAGGTTATTTAAGAATTTTCGGGTTGGGGAACATGTGTACTTGCGCATCAAGCCCAAGAAGAGGTCCTTGAAGATTAGTTCATGTGTGCACCTTAGTTTTGTGGACCTTACAAGATTCTTGAAATAATTGGACCTGTAGCCTATCGAATTGCAATGACTCCTATAGTGAAATTCTATGATTTTTTCCATGTGCCATTGTTTAATAGGTATGTTAAATATTTTGATCCTGTAATTGACTAGTTTGTATTGCAAGTGGATTCAGATGGAGAATTCAAACTGGAAACTCAATGTATATTGCAGAGAAAGGTGCTCATGATCCGGAATCGAGAAAACGAGCAGGTTAAAGTGTAGTGGAAGCACTTGGGGCCTGATGAAGCTACATGGGAGATGGCGGATCAGATGCGGGCTATGTATCCTTGTTTATTCACAGGTTGAGAGAATGTTCTTGATATGTGTTTCAGTATATGTTTTGATGTGTTGTTTCATATATGTACATATGTATATGGATTTAAATACTGCCATGAGATGTGTTATAAAGCTCAAATAAGTGGTATGGTGTCATGTCATTATGGTTGTCATGTTGTTATGTTTGTCATGTTGGTTTTCTTCTCAGCAGGTTGGTCATTGAAAATAGTGCAACAAGCTAAGTTATAAAGCTCCATTGGCAGTATGCCTTGCTATCAATAGTATTGTTGGTTATAAGTGTCATTGAACACCAAGGAAGGTGTTCCCCCAAGGTGTAGGGTTCTATAATAGCGCTGTTGAAAATTCCATGTTATAAAATTTAATAAACAAAAAATAATAATCGCAGATTATGTGACACTTATTTCAAGCTAAATGTTGCGCAAAACATCCTAGTGTGGGTGTTCATTTGGTTTATTATGGTTAAGGAAAATTTCAAAGGCAATGAAAAAGGCATTTGGAAAGGGAAAATGACAGTAATTGGCATTTTATTTATGAAATAATGGAAATTAGGAGAAAAGGAAGGTGAAAGGTCAATGGTTCCATGTGAGGAGGAAAATGAAGGAAAATAATGGAAAATGAAGAAAATAGAGGCCTAATTGATAAAAATGATTATGAGGATTAGTTGGTACCTTTTTTTAGTGTAACCTTTTGTCAGTTTACCTTTAGTTAGTTCAGTTTTGGATCTCTCTCTCTATTCTTTCTCTCTCACACTCTTGGACACTTAAAGTTTTCTTGGAGCATTTCAGCATTGGATCAAGAAATAAAAAGAAGGAAAAGAGGAAGCAAAGATCAAGCAAGGAAGAGGATGATAAAGAAACTACAAAGAGTTTACTTGTAGGTATCGATTTGCATGTGTGATTTCCTCACTAGATTTGACATGCACGGTTATGCATGCGTGTTCTTGGTTCTCTTACTGTCAGTGGTATGGGTTTTTCCAGGTGTGAAAATGTTCTTCAACCTTGCCTTGTCATTTCCAGATAGCCATGTTGTGATGGGGTTCTCATGTTTTGGTTGAGATGGATTGTTGGATGGATTCGAAACTAAGTGAGGTGGATCTCTGATTGAAGGAATACATGGCCTAGTGATCCCTAAACCAGACTATGGATTGAGGTATATACATTGGCCTAGTGACCCCTGAAGCAGACTATGATTTGCGGTAAATATAGGTATTGTGTGCCTTGGTGGGCCTAGGAATCCTTGACCGGTCAATGGTAGGATATATTTGTAAATCTTAGAGGTGGTTTCCCTTTATCAGCCCTAGGAATCCTTGCCAATGAATGGAGGGATATACGTTAAATCCCGGAGGGTGGTGTCTCAGTTATGGCCTAGTAATCCCTAGATCATATAGTGGATTACGGAAAAGCCTAGAGACTAGGAGACAAGAAAACACCTCACGGTGTAGGTGGAGAAATCCAGTGGCATCCATGCTTCTTTATGTCCTAGTGATCCATTCGAGATTGTGGTAGAGCCAATTTCTATTGATGAGGGTGAGGTGGTTTAGCCTCGGGAAGCCTTGGTTGGTTCTTTTGGTTTGAGTCCCTCATTCATGCTTGGATTATGCCACAGGGGTGATTGGATGAAGAGAGATTTTGCTCACCCAATCTATGGTCGGGCAGAACATGATAGTCCATACCAGGTTCGATTTTTCATTCATGAAAAAGAGTTCCTTTCCTTGGTATTTTATGTGTAAATGTACTGGATTATATGTAGCATTTATGGTTGTTGTATCCTTAGTATTTATGTTGTTTATATGTTGGTTATGAATGTGTTTTATGACAGTGAAAATATATGGTTCTCCTCATGTTTTTATTTGTGACATGTTTGATGAAATGCCTCTCATGGCTAATAGGGGTCTAGTCAAGTTTCTATTCAATAATTTACATTGGCATCATTGTCTTTGTGCTTCATTTCATTTCTATAAATTTCATGAATTTTTATGAGGTGACTTGGTCCTAGCCCTAAAATTTAGCCTTAAATACTGCATTCGCTGGCATAATACTGGAAGAAAAAGGATGCAGTCACAGCCATGCATGCTCATGGGAGCGACTGGGGCTCTCAGTCGCTTGGAGGGTTTGACAAGGGAGCAACTAGAGCTCTAATTTCTTGAATTGTTTGTTGAGATTCAACAAGATGATGAGCTTAGTGAAAATGAGTCACCTTCACTAAGTGGGCCCATAGGCTATTTTTGGTGCAAGTCTATTTTTAGACTATGTCTATTTTTAGACATGGTGATCATATTTCAGAAGTTGCAGGATGCTATTTTTGGATGGTTGGTCAAGTTGGAAAAATAGATGAAATTATATTTTTAGAATATTGGGCGAAGTCTATTTATAGATCGTCGATCTAAAAATATAAGTGTCGATTATTATTAGCTCTTAATAATAATCCGACAATAAACATCAACTTATTCTCTTAAAGCACTTAATTTCAGTGCACATATTTGGAAAATCAGTGGGATGAAGGAATTACACAATTCCTAGGGTTTACTGGTGGTTCATGCATGGAGGAATCAGTTAGAACTAAAGTGGAAAAGTTATGACAGAGTTGGAAGAGTATTTCATGGAGTTGTTATTCAGTTTAACTCAGTTAATGGAGTTAAACTCACTTGAGCTAGTTGTATCTAGTCTAACTCGAATGATACACTAGTGAGAGTGGGAGTGAATTAATTAGTTAATTAATTAACAAATAATAACTCATTAATCAACTAAACAAATACAACAACGCTAACTACAAAGGCATGTCGAGCCCTGAATGGAGACCCAGTGGAGAGATAGGTGAAAGGGCAAGATGAACTATCCGTTGTGACTATAGTGATGCATGGATTGCACCACACACACATTGGATTTGCCAATGAGGATTGCGCAGTCAAGGTAGGGGTAATTCGAATTCATTCAGAGCTATTCTTCAACAAGGATTACGCAGTGGAGGCAGGCTAGCAGGTGGCAAGAAATCGTTGCATGGATTTGCAGATTTCTTCTGATTAGTGTGTGACGATCGATTGTACTGAGAACTTGATGAACTAAGATTTGTATGAGATTGTTACATGATCTTGCTGATACATAATATATGATAGTTGGGGGTTTTTAGCTTCAGACTTTCCCGTTAAACAACTGTGTTATGTGCGATTGTTTTTATTGCTTCATGTGTTTGCAATTGATTTTAATTTCCTCAAAATATTAACAATGGAAGGATTCTGTATTTAGCAAGAAGATAAAATATTGTTAGATCAGGAGAATCTGGATATATACATGCATCTTGTATATAGTTTCTACATTGTTGAGTTCCCTCTGTTAAATTTTTGCAACTAGGACCAAATTCCACATTGAACAACTCACATGATTAAAATAACAAGTCAATTAGATTCTTATTCTCGAGAGGATCAAAATCGTTCTATAGATTTTTCTAAACAGTTAAGAGAAAGTTAAGTTACGAATTATTTTTATTATTTTATGAGTTGGGTAAATTTCATGTTGATTTGTTCAAAGCCCCAAGCGGTCCCTCATTAAGTTATAAATATAAGTGAGTTCAAACTCATTTTCACACATTCGCTCGTGAGATCTTCTTCATGCTACTTTGGTTATTGGTCGTATTATTTATTTATTTATTTATTTTTATTATTTTTATTTTTATTTTTTTTCTGGCTCGTACAGGTACGTCACAAGAGGCTCGCGCAGTGGATCGAGATCACAGACAAAGGCACATTTCAAATCTAGGTTTTTTTGGATCTGGGCTGCGGGTAGGAGAAATTGAGGTAATGGCTCTGCTGGGTTTGGGCCGCGAGATGAGCTTGTTATTGTTGCATATCATTTAGTAAAGTCGCTTGTAGGTAGGCTTAAGGGCATGACCAAGTTTCTAGGTGTTCAAGCCCTCAACCACAGGCACAAAACTCTATGGTAGCGACTCAAAGATGATATAACCAGGGGAAGGGCGTGTTAAGGCTGCAGATTTGAGAGTTATTGGGCAGATCAGGTTTGGTATTCTGTCAGTTTCTCACACATTATCATCATTCATCCATCACACATTCACATCAGCGTCAGATCAGTTATTGGCAATCTTTCTAGACTTAGATATAGATCGGGGCAGCTAAGATCACTTGGTATCAGTGATCGGTTGATTTTTTGTTTTGTTGATCTATAGATAAGATCAGATTATTATCCACTATATTATTGTATTGGGCTCATTGTAATCTTGTTATAGCATCATTTTTCACCCTCATGTGATTCATGATTGTCTTTATACTAAACGATCTCATTAAATCCATCAACAAAATTCATTAAAACAAGCAGCAAATTCCCAATATTTAGTATGCTCAGATTTTCCGTGTGTATACGAGAAACTGGCTGTGTACTTTTCATGAATTCCATTAAAGACCACAGTATATTTATAGAAATCTTTTTTCAAAGTTGGCTAATGGTTACTCCAGTAGTTCAACCACCCCAGTACGTGGCCAACTATTTCCAATTGATTGAAACTACTTTGAGGGAGTATAAAAGCCCCTCATGTGCATGGCCTAAGGGAGAGAGAAATTTTATAGACATTATACTCTGTTGGAATCCCAATTCAAGTTTGAATTCCCGTGCCTCCTGCACTTTCCCAGATTTATACAGGAAACCCTTGTTTCATGGAGATTTTCATTCATTTATATGCCATCTCGAGTGCACAAGTCTTGAAAGTATCTTAGCGAGGCAAGGGCGGGACAGATCCGGACGACGGTCTGTTCGAAGATCATGGAAGGATTCAGGTGATCTCTCCACTTTTACTACTGTACATGCTGTTCGTAATAATGAAGAACCATTTTGTTCCTGAACTTGTGTGTTAATATCTATTCGCATATGTGAAAAGATTGATTATTAAGCATTTATTATGGTTTATATAATGTTTCACATGGATTGCACTAACGTTTAGGAGAAGTATATGCTGTACAACTAGGTTTCTGTGCACATTCTTTCTTGTTTTCCAGGTTGAAGGAGGAAGAAGGGTTGCTGGGGGTTTGGACCCTATAGGATCTACATTGAACATAGGACTACGGGTGATTTCTACTATCGTTGTTATCTAGTTTTTAGCATTCAAGTGTGGTTGTGTGTGAGTCCTTCTGAATAGCATGCCCTGCTCTGTGGAGGTTTTGACCCAACAAACCTCTAGGGTGTTTTTCCCGAAACAGAACTGGCGACTCCGCTGGGGACCACATTCTTGTGATTCCCCTGTTGGGTGGTTTCAGCTGTTTGAAAGGTTTCCAACAGTTTTAACTTTTATTTCCAGTCCAGTTAACTCTTTCTCAGTCAGACTGAAGACCTGGTTCCTTATCCAAGCTTGATCTTTTTTATTTTTTATTATTTACCTTTTCATACGCGGGTTTGTATGTACACAGATGTGTATACATGCAGTTTTTGTTAAATGGAGTCGCATATACGCGGGTTTCCTTTAACACAGTCATGTATGCACGCTTGTTTCAAAACTGTCAAGTAGCGTATGCCTGGGTGAATTTTGGAATTTTTGATTTCTTGGATTTTTATTCCTGTCTGCCTGTGGAGACCTATTCCTGTAGTGTCTTTGTATCCTCTGGATTGTGTTGAAAGTGGTCTTTGGTCTTTTATCTCTCTTGTTTGGTTGAAAACTAGCTTATCTGGAAAATCTTGTTTCTTGTGCTTGCATTTTTGGTTCGAGTACCAAGATCTCTTCCTGGGGATTCTTGGCTGTTCTGCTTCATCAGAACAAAGAGCCTCTACTCATTTACTCTTTCCTACCTTTGTGTCTTGCTTTGCACTTCGATTTTTGCCCATTTCTTGGTTGGTTTTCTTGAGTTCAGTTGACTAGGTCTTGTTGAAATTTTTGAAGAGTCTTTCTTGGTTCTTTGAAGTTTTTGTTTGCTGCAAGGTTGTACTATTCTTCTAGGCTGAGTTACTGAGTTTCTTGTCTTCTTTTTCTCATATAAATCTTGCTACTAAGTAGTCCTATAAGATGTGGAGCGTTTTTTAAGTTTTTGCTTGAAATTCAGAGTTGTTTGGCTTGGGATTTGATAGTTTTCTTGGTCTCTTCGAGCTCTTCTTTTTTAAAAATTCAAAAGCTCAAAAAACGTTTTGTTTTGTCATTTGCTTTTGTTTTTCATTTTTGTTTTCATTTTTTTATATCTTTTGAAGATTTGTTGAGATTTCTTCCCTTTGGTTTTTGACTTGATTTTGGAAAGGAATTGTCATTGGTTTCTTCCTCTTGTTTCAAGTGATTTTGGTGTCTTTATACTAAGAGTTTCTGATTTTGGGAACTAGCTTTGTGGACAACCAAAAAGAGATAAAACTGAAGGATCTTTGGGAAATTTCTCTCTACTTTAGTAGATTTTGCATCTTAGAATTTGCATGCTCTTAGTGATTTGCATCAGGTGCACTTAAGCATTTAGTCATTTTCATAGTTTTTGTGAGTGTGAAGTTTGTTATCTGAAAATAAAAATTTTAGTCTCATAGAACCTTTGTAGAAATTTATTTTCATTGAAAGGCAATTACTTCATTTTCATGTAGTTTGGTTTTTATTAATTTCTTTTCTGCGTCAAAACACCACAAGTTTCATTTCCGTATCCCTTTGACTTAACATAATAACCGATTAAAATAAGCGCTATAATTTAAAAGCAACTAGCAAGTTTTTATTAGGTGTCATACACCAACTAGCTAGGTTGTAGGGCCTTGGATTAGGTTAGTGGAGAGTTAACTCTCCAAGGCCGCTCAAACAAAACATATAAGTTGATTAATTGAGCGAAATCCAACTCTGTTAGGTGGACCGGGAAATCTCTCCTCCAGAGAGTCAAGCGCGAGGGGAAGTGAAGGCTGAGAACAGAGATACCCCCTCTCTGATTTGCTGAATCTGACCTCAAGACTGTTCCACCCAGCTTTTGACACAGATTGGTGCCCATAGTTGCCACTCCTAGGTTCCAAATAGGTGACTGCGGGGGGGAATACCCGTGGTACCTGAGGTAGACGTCGTATCACTTCCAGTAGTACTTCTGGGGGGTGCCCTTGCGAAGCTTGGGTACTTGTGCCAGAAAAGGATGTTGTTAGGAGGTCGGCATAACTATTTATGTTACCTTTGCTAATAGGCCTGGGCCGTAATTATCCCAGACTACTTTCGGGAGGTCCTATATTTCGCTTTCTTGTATTTTGGTGTCCAGTCCTAATCACTCAGAGTGGAAATACCTGAAGGTTGCTTGCTTGATTGTATCTTAGGGATTTTTTGTAGTGAGTGCTCTTTGCTCCTAGCTTGCCTAGCTTTACACTTTTTTGAGTCTAATTAAATTTTTTTAAAGTGGCTGATCAAGCGCCTTATCGATCGAGGAGAATCTAGGGGTTATCTCCTGAGAGTCCAAAGCCTTCTTCAAGAAGGCGTAGGAGTAATTTAGCAGGTGATTATCACCCTATGACGTCTGACGCAGTGGAGAGAGATCCTCTACAAGGGTTTGAAGGTTTCATAGCTGGTTCTGGTGTTGGTTCCGAGAGGAGCGCTCCGCTCACCTCGAGAGTCTTATTTCCGCAGGAAGAAGAAGTACAAGTAGAGGAAGTGTCTCAACCCTCTGAGTCACTTCCATCTCCTCTTCCTCCTGATTATCCATTCATTGTTGAATACATCGGACCTGAGTCAGAGAGACTCGAAGATCCTCCATATTATTCATACCTTTCGATGGCCACGACTGGGAACACGGCTTCTGTTGTGAGTGCTGCAGGCATTCAGACTCCTGCTTCTGTAGAAGGAGGAGGCACTATTGGTATATCTTCGATTGCTTCTAGTACTGATGTGTTTGGCTCTGGTTTCACCCAAGCACATGATTCTCATTCTGGTCCCTTTTGTTTTGGAATGCCCACTAGTGGGATTCCTTCTTTTTCCTTTTCCACTGCTGCAACTGCATCTATACCCATGTCTTCCATGGCTAGTGGATCAGCTTCTTTTCAAGGGTTCCCCTTTGGAACTGGGCATATTCCTAGTTCGAATCCTTCTTTAGGGTCCTTTCCGTTCACTTCTCAGACTCAGATTTTCAACCCTTGGTCTGGAGATCAGAATTCGACCACTTTTATAGGTTGGAACCCTGTATTCACTACAGCGGGGGCAGGGAATCAGTTTTACGCTGGTCACCAAGGGAATGCTTCTTTCCCTTCATCGAGTGCTTATCAGACTTTTTCCCCTCTTTCTAATGCCTGGAACCCCTATCAGAGGCTTTCCTCTTCATTCAACACTTCAGGAGGGGGAACTGGTCTGGTCTTTGGTAACTCTGCGTTGGGAGGAGGTTCTTCTCCTTTTTCTACGAGTTCTTTCTGGCAACCTGGTGCCTTATCAAATCCAGGGTATTATTTTCAGAATGTAGGGAATTCATCCCATCAAGGATGGAATCCTCAGGCTCCGCCTCGTTTACCTTTTCTGGCAACGTTAAACTTGCCAGATTTGTCGAAATTGACGAATGATCCGATCCGGTACAGTCCGGGGTGGCCTCCGGTTCCCACCAAACTTCCTTCAGACATTCCAAAGTTTGAAGGAAAGAATGGAGAGGATCCGGCTGATCACATCACCACCTTCCATTTATGGTGTTCTTCTAACTCCCTGATCGATGATTCGATTAGGTTGAGATTGTTTCAACGCACCTTAACTGGAAACGCTACCAAGTGGTATATTGAGCTAATTGGGGGCAGTTTTGCTACATTTGGAGAACTGGTTGTTACATTTCTAAATCATTTCCAGTTTCCCATCCGTTATGACGCCGGGACTGAACTCCTAGCAATTTTAAGCACGACGACGCAACCCACATTTCTGACCATATTCAGGAATGGCAGAGAAGGAAGAGGCTTATTAAAGCTCATATTCCAGGAGAATTCCTTTTGGAATGGTTTATGAAATCTCTGCAGTCAGACATTTCTAAAGATGTATCCCTGTCTGGGGTATTTTCTGAGGAATAGACTATTTTTAGGGCCCAGCAGCTGGAACTGATATATTCTCAGTCTGGTGTCCTTCATAAATATTTGCCTAATTCTCCTCGTTCCAAATTAGATTTATCCAAAACTAAGCCTGGTCCTCATGGTGATGGACTTATTGGGTCGATCAATAGTGGTGCAGCTAGCCTTCTTACTCAATTGCAACAGTTGTCTATACAATGTTCTCCTTCTAGTCAGGCTGTGCCTGCTGAGTCATCGCCTTCCCAATATTTGTCGGTAAATGTAGTCCAAGCTTCTGATCCCAAAGGAAATCAACAATCCGAAGGGAAGAAGAAGGGACGGAATAATAATAAAAAGGGCAAGAATGGGAAGGGTAATGCAAATAAAACCAACGAGCATGTTGGTGAGGGTCCAAAGGACAAAAAGAAAGTGAAGTTTCCATGCAAGTTGTGTGCTGGAGACCATCTTACTCACCTTTGCCCTAAAATTCAGGATGCGCAGTGCTTTTTAGCTCAGCAGGGTTCTTCTAGTTCCCAGGTCGTGTTGACAAACCCTTTTTCCCAAGGGCAACAGCTAGTTTTTGGCACGAATCAAAATTCAGGGGCTTCCTCTGGGGGCACCCAGGAAGGGGAAATTCCGTCAAACATATACACGATGAGTGCTCACGTGGATATCGCTACGAGATCCCGTGATTATGGCGAAGAAGAGTCTTTGAAAGCTAAGGGTGCTCCTGATGCTATTGAGCCGCTTCATATTACAAGGCCTACTGTTGAGCCTATACCTCAGATGCCCAAAGCATCTACTAAGCGTTCAACGATTAATCCAAACGCTAGGGCTGCCCAAAACTACTCTATTGTGGAAGCTCTGGCGCAGAGTCCTTGTGCCATGTCGGCTTTAGAGGTGCCCCAGTCTTGTCCGGCTCAGCGCAGTGCTCTGCTCACTGCTCTTGGGGCTGTAGATCCAAATAACTCTCTTATGATTACTTTCGATATGACTAATTTTAAGAAGAGACTCCCCCATCATATGGATTTTCATATTAAATCATCATACCGGAAATGCAATATTTTTCGGACGGTCATTGATGAGGGTGCTTCCACATGTGTGATGTCTCTCGCATGCTGGAAGGGGATTGGATCTCCCGCAGCTTCTCCATCTGCTACTCTTCTGACTGCGTTTGATGGTCATTCTCATAGACCGCATGGTATTGTCCCAGCTTTGCCTATCTGTGTTGGGGGCAAAACTGTAAATATAGAGGTTGAGATAGTGGATGCAAGCTTGGACTACAACCTTCTGTTGGGGAGAAACTGGATTTATGAGATGGATGCCATTGCATCTTCATTGTTTCGGCTTATTTGTTTCCCTCATGAAGGGAGGATTGTTACAGTGGACCAACTGGACTATCCTCCTGTAGACCCGAATGCATCTACTGACTCAACTATTCTAAAGTTGGATAATACCAAGTTGCCTACTGAGAATTTAGGATTTGGAATGTATTCTTCCTTGATGGGTACTTTTGATATTCCACCTCCTACAGTTCATATAAATGCAATTTCATCCTCTAGGGCTCCTCTTCGAAGAGAGTTCTTCAGAACTCATTATTTTTCAGACCCTTGGACCTTACCTTCCCCTACAGCCACATTAGCGGAAGGTCAAGTGGGTGGAATGGCATTTCTAATGTCTGCAGTTGAGATTTCTTATTAGTCTATTGTTGACTCTTCAGAATCCATCCTAGCTCCTCTTTCACCGGAAGAGTTGGATGGAGATGTGGCTCCGGCTTGGACGCTTAGTTCTTCTTCTACCCAGGATTACCTTGATACCACTCTTCCATCTAAAGAGGCCATCCTGGAAGCTATGACTGGTATAGATAGACCGTGGGATGATTTGCATCATCGGTCTTACTTTTTACTTGATTTGAGCGAAGTTGAAACAAGTTTTCCAAGTCCTCCGTCTCCTGGTCCTGTTCGCCTAGTCCTGAACCCTTTAGCACCAACACAGGTTTATGCTGAAGGGAACATGGCTGTGATTTCTTTGACTATCCCGGTGAACATTTCCAGGGATCCCAATATTATTGAGAATGTCTTCATCGGAGCTGAATGTTCCCCTGAAGAGATTCAAATTTACACGGAGCTCTTTAAAGAGTATAGGGATGTATTCGCTTGGTCTTATGAGGAAATGCCTGGTATAGATCCATCTATTGTCCAGCATGAGATCAAGACTTACGAAAACGCTAAGCCTGTGAGGCAAAAACTTCGTCCGGTCAATCCTAGGAAGGAAGCGGCTATCAAAGCTGAGGTGGAGAAGCTGCTTAAGGCGGGATTCATTTTCCCTGTTCCTTTGACTGAATGGGTTTCAAACCCTGTTCCCGTAGATAAAAAACAAGGAACAATTCTAGTTTGCATTGATTTCAGAGACCTAAATAAAGCATGTCCTAAAGATAATTACCCCACACCATTTATAGATCAGATCATTGACGAGTGTGCCGGTAATGAGATTTTCTCCTTCATGGATGGTTTCTCCGGATATAATCAGATTACTATTCGTCCTGAAGATCAGCATAAGACTGCCTTTATTTGTCCCTAGGGTACTTTTGCATACAAGAAGATGCCTTTTGGTCTTAAAAATGTTGGGGCTATGTTTCAGCGGGCCATGTCATATGCCTTCCACGACATCAAAAAGATTATCGAGGCGTATTTGGATGATTTAGCTGCTCATTCTCGAAAGAGGATGGATCATCCTGCTCACCTCCATCAAATATTTGAACGATGTCGTTTCTATAAGATTAGGTTGAATTTGAACAAGTGCGTTTTCGCGGTTACATCCGGTCGGTTATTGGGATTCATTGTGTCTAGGGAAGGGATTAGGGTAGATACCTTCAAGGTTGAGGCAATACTTCGGTTGCCTCCCCTGTCCTCTATTCGTCAACTTCAAAGTCTACAAGAAAAATCTAATTTTCTCCGGAGATTTATCGTAAATTATGCTGAAGTTACCAAGGGATTTATGAGATTGTTGAAGAAGGGAGTTCCATTTCTTTGGTATGACTTCGCTCAACGCTCATTTGATGCTTTGAAAAAAGCATTGACCTCTGCTCCTTTATTGAGTCCACCTGATTATAGCAGGGATTTCCTTTTGTATCTGGCAGCAGCAGAATCTACCATTGGTATGGTTCTGGTTCAGGAGGATGATGCTCTTGCAGAGCATGTTATTTACTATCTTAGTCAAGGATTGGTAGGACCTGAACTCCGGTACACTCCGATAGAAAAGTTAGCTTTAGCAGCAGTTCATGCTGTGCAGCGACTCCGGCATTACATTATTCTACGAAAAACTTATGTTTTGGCAGTAGCCAATCCATTTCAGTTTGTCCTCAGTAGGCGAGTGATTGGGGGAAAATACAATAGATGGATTGTGATTTTGCAGGAATTTTATCTTGAGTTTATGTCTGCCAAGTCCAAGAAATCATTGGTTTTCGCGAAATTGATCTCCGAGTTACCCTGTGGGGAAGAAATGATCTATTATGAATCCTTCCCAGATGAACATTTGTTTCTTATCTCTCCACAGGATCCTTGTTATGGAGATATAATTGTGTATCTTCAGACTGCGAAGTTTCCCTCTACTTTTTCGAAAGATTAGTGCCGTAAGTTGTGTCACTTGGCTAAGAATTACTTGATCATTGGTGATGCTTTATACCGTCGAGGGGTTGATTCAATCCTGAGACGCTACTTAACTCTCGAAGAAGCTGAGGCTGTGCTGAATGATTGCCACAGTGGAGCTTGTGGTGGTCATTTATCTAGGCTTGCTACAGCCCAAAAGATTTTGTGTGCTGGGTACTTTTGGCCTTCGATTTTCAAGGATTGTATGGAGTCGGTCAAAAAGTGTCATCCGTGTCAAGTTTATACTCGAAAAATGCGCACTCATCCAGTTCCACTTTTTCCAGTCATTACTGTCGGTCCCTTTACAAAGTGGGGTATTGATTATACTACTTGTAACCCGCCTTCCGCTAAAGGTCACAAGTACATTATTGTAGCAGTAGACTACTTTACGAAGTGGGTCGAGGCTATGCCTACTTTTGGGAATGATGGTGAGACTGCAACTCTTTTTCTTTTCAACCAGGTTATTGCTCGTTTTGGTATTCCTAGAGAGATTGTCACTGATCATGGCAGTCATTTTTAGAATCGCATGATGGCTGAGTTGGCTCTAAAAATAGGTTTCCGACAGGAGCATTCATCTCCGTATTATCCTCAAGCCAATGGGCAAGTGGAAGCCGTGAATAAATCCTTGAAGACAATTCTTCAAAGGACAATTGACAAAGCTAGATCCAACTTGCATATTATGCTATATCCTGCACTTTGGGCATATAGGACGTCAGTGAAAAATACAACTGGCTTTACTCCGTTTCAGCTAGTGCACGGGTTGGAATCCGTATTTTCCATTGAATGTGAGATTCCTTCCCTTAAGTTAGCTATTGAACTTCTTCCTGACACTTCTAGTCTTAAAGAACATCTCCTTCATCTGGAACATCTCGATGAGCAGCGTCAGGATGCCGCCACGATGAATGAAGCGCATAAAAACCGAGTTAAAGTTCAGTACGATAAGGCGGTCAAGCCTAGGGTTTTTTCGGAAGGTGACCTTGTTTTTGTCTATACCAAAGAAAAAGATGCCCTGGGGGCAGGAAAGTTTAAGTCTATGTGGTATGGCCCCTTTATCGTTAAAAAAGTCCTTAAAAAAGGAGCATAGACCTTGGTTGATTTTGAAGGAAACGAGTTGCCAGAGCCCAGAAATGGGCTCTATTTGAAGAATTATTATGCCTAGGCTTCGGCCTGGCTTGTTGCTTTTGTATATAGTAGTTTTTCTTTGTACATATCTGGTTGTTTTTCCATCTTTGATGGGTTGGTGATGTTTTTGATCTCCTTTGGCAGGTTGTGTCGGATGTCATGAGTCATTTTGGTTTTGCCGATGGTGCTAGTAGACACACCTGGAACTTAGCTTCCGCGGCTTGGGTGCTTCATTATCCATCCAGTCAGCTGTTAGTATCAAGAGGGGTCTACATTGGTCCTGCTTCCAATAATATAGTAGAATACACTGCAGTTGTTTATCTACTCTCAGAGGCAATATCTTTGGGTGTTGATTCGTTGGTAGTTTTCTTGGACTCTCAGCTGGTGGTGTCATAGTTGAACAATACTTATCGGGTTCGAGATCCATTTTTTACTCCGGTTTTTCTTGAGGGTACGTTTGTTACAAATATCATTTCAATTTTTAACTTTCATTCATATTCCTTGAGCTGACAATTGGATGGCAGACTCATTAGCTAATCAAGCAATTGATTGGCATATTAATCATTCCATACAATAAAATTTAATCATAAAAAACATCATACATTTTATACATTTGTCACATCACATCAAACATCGCTGTATATATATCATCAGAGTGTTAAAAAATATACAAAAATTTGGATCCATAAGTCATACAAAAAATTGGGCTTATGCCCGATCATGTTCAGTCTCAAAAAATATACAGTTATCTGATACATCATATCTATCTACTCATGTGGTCCCTGCCCAGAATTTTTGTTCCTATAGAACATGATCGTAGTGGCAACGTGGCGGAATAACTGTACCCAGTCGCGGGGTACTCCTACTACCTGCCTCTGGATGGCCTTAGGCAGATCTTCCACTGCAGCCATAGGCACTTGGCGGGTTAACCCCTCCAAGTTCCTCTGTACAACATGGAGGGTTCTGTCTGAGTCTGCTGTATCCGCCTCGCCTCTGCGACGCTTATGTCGTGGGTATCCCTTAGGTCGAACTTGTCCAATATCTGTTTCATGATCATTTTAAAATTGTAAGTCATTTTGAATCTAATCAAAAACATGTTTGTTTTTCACATTTTTTCATACATATTGAAAAATCCAAAAAATTATGTAAGTCAAAAAATTGCAAACTTACCGACTGTGCCCCATGCCGCGCCTGGTGGAAGGACAAGGTCTGGATCGCCTCAGAAATCCATCTGGGCATAGGGATAGTCTTCCACAGTGATGATTTGTTCTCCCCACCAAAGGAAGAACTCATCATCCCAAGTGGCACTACAAGAAAAAAGCACATTGGTGAGGGTCATGCTTGTGACGGACCTTTAAGGTCCATCACCAATGTCACATATGGTGATGGTCCTTAAAAAACCGTCACTGTAAGTGTATATAGTGATGGTCCTTTATGGTCCGTCACCAAAGACATTTTCAATGACACTTTTGGTGAGGGTCGTTAAAGGCCCATCACTAATTTCTTGTAGTGTGGTTCGGGGAACTTCACTTCCCCTCAATCTTTTCATCAAGTCAGCCCATCGGGCAATTCTTGGATCTCTAGGGCTGCTGATAGAAGAGATCACTTTGGGTCTCAGCGCTGGAATCTTCTCGAAGAAGAATGTCATCAAGATTGTACCATATCCAAAATGTTTTGTCTTTGCTTTTCGGATAGAAGTCAATTGTTGCTTCATGTTCATCAGTAAAGCTGTGCACCAATCATATACATGAGTTAAGCATTCCACTGCTATACTCATTTGAGTTCTGGATGCCTGGTGTAGGGAAGCAGATCCTGCCACCCTGCCAATGGTAAAAAGGAGGATTTTCATGTGCAAGTCTCTTAAGTCTTTGATCGCAATTTGAGTTCCAACTTTCTTGGAACCCTCTACATAGTAGACGTGGACGTAATCTTCCACGGTTAACCCTCCTAAAGGCTTACCATGCAAGTCCATTGGCTCCCCTCTCCGGGAGAGTCCAGTAATAAAATATATATCTTCCACCTCGATGCGTATGGGCATCTGATCTATGATGAAGCAGTCTTCTTCCGGTTCCCAATAGTTCACAAGCATTTCGAGCAACTGGACATTACTCTTCATATTTGGCATT
The DNA here is from genome assembly GCA_034641835.2 of Pinus albicaulis. NCBI lineage: Eukaryota > Viridiplantae > Streptophyta > Pinopsida > Pinales > Pinaceae > Pinus > Pinus albicaulis. The sequence continues at coordinate 1,128,425,466 of CM076570.1, forward strand.
TTGAAAAACTTGAGCAATCCGCAGTTTCGAAGAATATTGAGTGATACTTGGTCCTGCATGACTTCTTGATCAATAGCACTGTGTTCACGCTCTCTCCATGATATGGTCATCCTGCAAAATTTCAATAATTCGTTCATTAGCTATGCATTTTTTCATTTTGGGTTGCGCATACGCGACTTTCTTTGTGCACAGTCACGCATATACACGACTTGGTCATTATAAACCCGCGTATGCACAAACCCGTGATTTTTAGCAAGTGATTCTATGCTGAAAATTCCTAATTTTTAACTTATGAACAGACAAAATGAATAACAAGGATGGTTTATGAGCTTACCTGACAAATTCGGTGAAGTTTGACAGTCGGTTGCTCCTGTTTTGACGAAAGAGGCTTTTTTCTCCAGAGCACTTTTTCCCAAATCAGCAATGTAACAATGAACCAAATATGAGGTAATTTGTCTATTTATGACCAAAAAGTTGAAAATTTTCGCAAAAATTTGTTATGCTTATTTTTTCAATCTATCTTAAGCTGCATAACTCGGATGCTTGGAAGTGCCCAGATTGGTATGTTTTCAGGTACATTTTGACGAATTTGAGATTTTTCCCGGTTTTTGATCCATGACTGCTGACCCGTCATGGCAGGTATATGATCTTCACTAGCATATAGGTTAGGGAATCCACTTTCCGTTGCATTTTGCATACTAGCCTCCATTATGATCACTTGCCATAGGGTCGATCCCATCAGGTCATGAGTATTACACCCATTTCACTCGTCGATTATTTAATCATGACTTGATGATAGAACCTTCCTTTACATGGGCTTCTTAGTTAGTTCCTTGCTATCACTTATTGCCCATGCTGCTTTTTATGTAGGCTCGGGAGTCCTCTTTAGTCCCGCCATGACTTATGTGTTGAAGCTTCATTCTTCCTCTTCCTCACTATCATTTTTCTGGCTTTTACCCTAGAGGCTCCTTGGTGTTGTTGAGTTGTATTACTGCATTGCATATTGGCTACTTGTTTATCTTGGCCTTTAGCCGGCTTCATTTGGACTCAATGTTTAAGCCAAATTTTGACCTTGTCTATCTGTACAAGTTAACCATTGCATGCACTTAGCTATCGCGACTTGACACCCTTTTTACCCATGGATGGAACATTCCTTTGAGTATCACTTACCAGTTTCCACCACCTTGCATTGAGCATAGGATCATTCCTATCCCAGGAACTAGTGCATCTGTTTCTTGATACTCATTCTATCCATTGTACCATAGCATTCTTTTATTCTTTTTCAGGCTTATTATATGAAAAAGACAAAAAAATCAAATATAACAAAAAGAGCGGGAACGGGATGTAACTTCGTAATTTGATGGCAGTATAGTATCAGTTTGTCGCCCTTGAACAAAGCACATACACTTATATATTTCCTTCATTTGGGATGGTTTTAGTTTTGACCTAGGTTCAGCCTTTACCTTGTTTCACTGGTCAGTCCTCCCCCGGTTGGTTATCTCTTCCAATCATATGGAGAGTCTGTTCTACCTCCTGAATAACAGACTTATACAGTGTCACTTTTTATTGCCATGGTCATCACGAGTCATGCTTTTGTTCAAAGGAAGTCTAACCAGAGTCGGCCACTCTGCGGTGTCTCTTGACTCATTATTCAGTCGGCCTTCCCGGTCTTGTCAGTATCTTGTTCTATCACATCAGATGTTTTGGTCCTCTGCTCGTGCTGGTTTGAGAAGGTCTCCATTGACTTCTTGCTGGCGGGTTTGTCTCTTATCGACTACGACACATTGCTCTGAGAGCAAACCTAGAGCCGCACCCTAGCCCTATTTCCATCATTGATAGGTGACCTTGTGCTCAGCATTTGATCATCATTATGGGTCTTTGACTAAGTGGTTTCCCCTGTGTTCGACGTCAGCATACATTATCACACTTGGGATTCGTGGAGTACCTTGATTTCCATTTGACCCTATCGGTGGATTTCTCGCCTCTGTGTCAGCTTTCATTATTGGTTGGTTCAGAGGGTTTCTTCCGTGCGCTAGCTTCATCTTGTGCACGTCGGAAACGTACTTCGGTTTTGGTTCCATCACTCTACTTCGTCAGATTCCTTCCAAATCTTGGCCTGCGGGTTACACTCGCGCTGGACTGATGTGGGATGCCTTAATGCCTTCCTTCCAGCAGATCTTTTCCCGCCATTTCAGTGTTGAGTCTCTAATCTTCTCTCAACATTCATACATATTTCCATTATGTCATAACCATTTGGCTCTTATTTCATAGCCATTTGACCTAAAACCCTACATCAGTAACCATTTCATAAATATATGGGTTAGGATCCTTGTTTTCCAAAGTTATTTATTTTATGTATTTTAAGTGAATTTATGATTAGAAACTAGAAAATTAACATAGTTTCATATATCTATATATGTGTTATGAGTTTTGTGACATGTGTAGGTCAAAAGGAGACTTCTAGAAGACCCTTATGTGGCACTCTAAGACCAAATTCGAATTTGGTTGGAGAAGATTATGGGATCAAAAGGATATGTGTCTCACTTGCTTGTTGTATTGAAACTCTAAGAGGATATGTGTCTCATTCCTCAAGTTGTGTTAAAACTCTAGAAAGACATGTGTCTTATCATTTCCTATTTTGATTGTAACACTAGAGATGGAGGGAGAGATTCATGGACTCCCATTAATGAGATGTCTCCTCATATTTTGTATAAATAGGAGAAGCTTTCTCCTATCATGGTAATGAGGAGGTAATGAGAAAGTAATGAGAAAGTAATGAAGAAGTAGATTTGTAACTAAGTTCAAGATGGAATGGGATGTATATTTGTGAGTTCTTTTTAATAGAGAAATTCAGTTCTTTGATGGTGTTTTGATTACAATTTTAAGGAGCTGAAGGACTTCACCAAATTGGTAGCAGAGGGCCCCTGCTATCCAAGGAGGCTTTTACATGTTTTCTAGATAAGTTGCTTTCAATTCTGTTTTGTCATATTTCCTTACTTAGATTGTTTTTTGAAATCATAGCTTTTAGCATAATTTTTCATGGCAGCCCGGGCATTTGCATATCTTTTGACTAATGACATGGAATCAATATTGTTCTGCTGCTAATTTACTTTTTGTTTAATTCCAACACTGCTTTGTTTATTTCAGTCTTGCACATTTGTTTCAGTAGTTAGATTTAGATATATTAAATTGCTCATGTCATTTTCAGTTACCTCCGAAAGCCACAGCTGGACTGATGGTGAGGGATTGAATTATGAGTGTGTAGTTTGATATTAGTTTACTTTCTGCAAGTTAGATATATTAAATTGCTCATGTCATTTTCAGTTACCTCCGAAAGCCATAGCTGGACTAATGGTGAGGGATTGAAGTATGAGTGTGTAGTCTGATATTAGTTTACTTTCTGCAAGTTAGATATATTAAATTGCTCATGTCATTTTCAGTTACCTCCGAAAGCCACAGCTGGACTGATGGTGAGGGATTGAAGTATGAGTGTGTAGTTTGATATTACTTTACTTTCTGCAAGTTAGATATCAGATTGCTCAAGTTGTTTATGGTTACCTCCGAAAGCCATAGCTGGACTAATGGTGAGGGATCAGAATATAAGTTGATGTAATTTTATTTATATTTACTTTGTTGCAATTCTTGGATTTCTTTAAGCTTAGTTTCTTTTGTGTTTAGACAGCAGCAAGGATAATTTGGTTTTCATGCTCAATAGTTCACTGCTTGATTTATTAGGCTAGCAGCACATTTTCATTTCCTTTCAAGTTTTGTCATTGTATGTTTCAAATTCCTTTTGAAGTTTAAAGTTGGTAAATCATTATAAAGGATATCATTGCCTTGAATATCCATAACCATACTTGTCTTTTAGAATTTCATAAAAATCCAAAAACGACAAAAAGTAAGAGATAGGTTATCTTGCACATATAGTGCGCCACACTTCGTCACTTTAATTACGAACTTCGGTTGATAATTTATGTTGTAATCATCACACACACGAAATTGACCAAACATTTTGATACCGTTGTCGGGGAAGTGTAACTAGGTAGCTCTGCATTTACATCAAAAAAAAAAAATTAATAATTCTTAAGTATGCTCTCCTCCTGCACTTTGTGTGATCTGGAGGATCAAAAAAAGAATTGTTATGTGAAAAAGAAAAAAAAAGAGGAGACAATAAAACTTCATCATTTCAATTGATTCAACAATTTAAAAAAAAAAAATTGTTTTCATGAAAAACTTTGATTTCAATAAATTGTTTTGTTTAATGAATATATATGTGTATTTTTAAATTTTTGAAAATATAACATATATAATTTTATTAAACAAATCAATTTAAAAAAAAAAAAATGAAAAAAAAATAAATAAATAAAAAATGAAATTGTTTTGTTACTAAGATATATGTATATTTTTATTTTTGAAAAAATATATATAATTTTAATAACAAATCATTTAAAAAAAAAAAAAAAAAAAATTAATAAATTGTTTTGTTTAGTAAATTGCATATGTATATTTTTAATTTTTCAAAATTTAACATGTGTAAATTTTATTAACAAAACAAATAAAATAAAAAAATCATTTTGCTTAGTAAAATATATATGTGTATTTTTAATTTTTAAAAATATAACATATAGTTTTATTAACAAAAACAAATTAAAAAAAATAAAATTGAAAAACAAAAACAAAAAAACAAAGCCATGACCAACGTTTTGTTCTGCAAACATACCAAAATCCCTCATGCAAATCCTTGGAAAGAATGTTATCTTCTATTCGCTGATCAATCTATCTACTAAGGCATAAATTTTCCAATCTCGTGGATTGCTTCTTTCGTTCACATTTGGGTTTGAGTTAGCTGGTGCTCTAATTTTCATGGAAAGATGTAAATCAGCTTGTGATTTTTATCTTTGAGTAGCAATGCAATTTTATTGCGAGCCCTGCATTTTCACAAACAACTTAAAATCAGTGCTGCAGAGGCCTGAAAATGTATTGGCTGCCCAGCTTCAAAGACAAGAGTCCATGCAAAGACATTCTTCTCCACAACTGCATGCACTTATTCAGCAGCAGAGAATGATGCAGCGGTCTCACCTTCAGCAACAACAGCAGCAGTTGCGACATCACATGCAACAACATAACATTCCACCCACATCTTTGACAAAGCAGCCTGCAATGGAGAGTGGATTGTGTGCCCATAGACTGATGCAATACCTATACCATCAACGACATCATTCTCTTGATAACAATATTGGAGAAAATTTGTGGCAGAAGTTCTTTGTTCCTAATGCAAAGAAGAGATGGTGTCTATCTCTGTATGGAAATGTTGGGCATCACACACTCGGAGTTTTCCCTCAAGCTGCAATGGATGTGTGGCAATGCGAGATCTGTGGATCAAAGCCAGGGCGAGGATTTGAAACAACTGTGGAGGTTCTTCCAATATTGTGCAAGCGGTGGTTACCAAAATCACAGCAATTAACTCAGGCACGTAGAATTGATTTTGTTACAGCGCACTCAGAAAACGCAACTTTTATTAACACGTCATTTTTAAACACGTTTTATGATCAAACTAGGATGAATTTTGAAAATCCACGACATGGTTTTTTTCGCCAACGTGGTCAATTAGATAACCCAGAAACCATTTTACGAAATTCGTGGCGTTCTAGGAGAATTTCTCGGTTCTTTGGAGCCCATTTTTGCCTGCCGCGTGAGGAAAAACGGTTTTTTCTGAGTGAAGAATTTGAAAACGGCACTCTGCATTGATAATTCGGTTTCCTGATTTCTAGGAAGAAGAATTCTGATCAAAATCAAACTCTTATCATGGCATTCAATCCACATTCCACTCATTTTTGAATTCAATTCAATTTCGTTTTCTGAATGTTGGATTTTATTAATTCTTCTTCCTTGCATTGTCTGAACGGCTGACACTTCTGACTTTAGAAAATCAAGCTCTCAAGAAGTGTAAAAGCATTCTTCATGCAAATTCAGATAAGATCAGCTGATGAACCGATGTCGACTTTCTACAAGTGTTGCAATAATCAATGCCAGTTCAGGTGGCGACAGGATTGAGATCTGCTGTACTACATTGCATTGTTTATTCTTCTTATATAAACATTGAGTGAAGCTTCATAATGGTTCTGAGAAACTATGTGAAATAGAGTTAGTTTTATGGATGATATCTATGGAATAACAGTTTATGGTTATCTGTCAAAACTTTCGATGGGGATTTCTGTCAAACTGAGTTCTCAATGGAAGATCCTCATGAACCATTCTCTGTAATCCACTTATCAGTGTTCACTGCTTTGGTGTTTACTAACAGTGGTAGTTAGTACCTGTAGATGTGAAATGCCTTCCCATTCAAGAATACCACTTCTCTTATGCCAGGAGCATGCATTTACTACTGAAAAGTCCATGAAAATATTAACTCTGTTCACTTTAATGCCGCATGCAAAATTTTCTGTACCCTTCGTAATGTAGTCTTTTACAACATGGTAGCTTTTTGGGCATCTGATGATGCTAAAATAATTCCTCATTGTAATACAAAACATGGATTGGTCAAGGAAGTAATGATGTTTGGTTATTAAAAAAAAAAAAATTGTATTTTTCAATTTTGTTATTTTAATTTAAAAAAATAAAAAAATAAAAAAAAAAATCAATAATTTTGAATCAATGAAATGAACAAGTTATTTGCTCGTTTTTCTGAAGGTATTGATTAAATTTGAACTGATGATGAATGATGAATGGCTAACTTTTTATTCAAGATTTTTAGCTACAGAAATCGTCGACATTCTGCAGCTGAAGTCCAATTCCGCAGCTGTTCTTCAATTCCGCAGCTGAAGTCCAATTCCGCAGCTGTTCTCCAATTCCGCAGCTGAAGTCCAATTCCGCAGCTGTTCTGCAATTCCGCAGCTGAAAAACCTCATTGTTCAAATCAGCCTAACTTTCTCATACAAAATCAGATTTTGATTATTTAAGTATCGTTGGAAAGGTCTCAACAAGATCTATACAATGAGAAATCCATCATTAGAGTTTGAAATGGCAAATAATGAAATAAATTGTTGAAAAGAAGCTACATTCAACTTGAGGCACTAATTCCAAAACATGTATAAATTCTTTTGATTTTTTTCCTTTGAGAACTTGTTTCATTAATACAAATTCTTAGTTTTGTGTGTAAATATCATAACTAGAGAGATTGATCACCTCTCTCCCTTTGATAATCTTACATTCCATTGTAGAAGAAGTATTAGTTTTTTGCAGGTTCCAGGAGGAAAGACAAATGACTACAAGAGAATGGTGTCTCTCTAAGAGACCAATTTGTTTCATAAGAGGATGATCAACAACAAAGAGGAGGAAATATGCTGATGCAAAATCAGATCCAAACACTTGAAAAACTTTCAGATACTATTGTCTCCATCACATCCATACCTCATAATAAACCATTCACCTCATTTCACTTCATATTTTCCATTTACATTCACATCCACTTTCCTTTTCTCTTTTTCCATTCATAACCCATAAATAAAAGCAAGAGGCTCATTCACATGCTTATTGCCCATTGCTATTTCTACTTTCCATTTTCATCTTCCATTTCCATCTTCCATTTCTTGTCATTTTCATTCCGCAAATAAGCCCTGCTTCAATGCAAACTATTGAGTCCATAGTCCTTTGAGTCTAAGTTCTTTGTAAAACACCTTGAGGCTTGCATGCCTTAATGGCAAGTTCTCATGCTGACAAACAATGAGAATACATTAATGTCTCTTGTTTGTCAGATCTTCTAGGTGACTCGACATCAGCAAAATCATTCGTACCTAGCAAGATGTGTTTGGGCATCTTGACTCTCATTGTCATCAATGGTGAGAGTTCTCGTGTTGACTAGTGGCATCCATTAATGGCCACTAAGCCAACAATTTCCTACTATGTTCGACATCAGAACATCTTTTCACATAGTAGGAATTATGCCAATGAGTTTTGAAGACATGAAGACTATTATTTTCAGCATTTTGGAGCAGATTTCAGCAATTTTTAGTAGAAGAAATAAAAAGTCATCTCATCTCTTTATCCATGACTCCTCTTGTTCAGCCACTTGAAGAAGAATATGATCAGAATTTTGCAGCCACCACACATACACAACTCATCCACATTTAAGGTAAGTGAAGGTATGTTTTTTTCTAATTTTTAGTCATGTAATTCATTAGAATGCTAAAATTGTAACTTTGGAAAAATTCATCACTCCCTTTTTCACATTGTCATATCTTTAGTTGGGGGGAAGGGACATCATTTCATATCCACATGTCATACACTATCACACATTTTCATTTCATTTCCATACACATATACTTCCCAACTAACTATTGTTGCAACATGATCCAAAATATTATATGCCTTGCAAATGATCAATTCATTGATGAAGTAATTGATTCTAAATGTTTTCATGAACTTTGATGCAACAAAGAAAATAAAGCATTGTTACACAAGAACCAATGCTTCAAAAAAAAAAAAAAAAATGGTTGTTACACAAGAACCAACCATTGAAAAAAAAGAATGTTGCAATCAAATGTATTATACTTTGCCAAAAAGAAAAAATCAAGAAGCAAAGTTTGGAATGAATCTATATGAGTCAAAACTCATAAAAGATCAACTCATGGACAAATGAATCATTGCAATGGTTGCATGAGGACATGCAACAACTTCAGTTGGGGGGTATGTTGAGTCTCAAAAATGTTCTCCATATTCATACATATTTCCATTATGTCATAACCATTTAGCTTTTATTTCATAGCCATTTGACCTAAAACCCTACATCAAGTAACCATTTTCATAAATATATGGGTTAGGATCCTTGTTTTCCAAAGTTATTTATTTTATGTATTTTAAGTGAATTTATGATTAGAAACTAGAAATTAACATAGTTTCATATATCTATATATGTGTTATGAGTTTTGTGACATGTGTAGGTCAAAAGGAGACTTCTAGAAGACCCTTATGTGGCACTCTAAGGCCAAATTCGAATTTGGTTGGAGAAGATTATGGGATCAAGAGGATATGTGTCTCACTTGCTTGTTGTATTGAAACTCTAAGAGGATATGTGTCTCATTCCTCAAGTTGTGTTAAAACTCTAGAAAGACATGTGTCTTATCATTTCCTATTTCGATTGTAACTCTAGAGATGGAGGGAGAGATTCATGGACTCCCATTAATGAGATGTCTCCTCATATTTTGTATAAATAGGAGAAGCTTTCTCCTATCATGGTAATGAGGAGGTAATGAGAAAGTAATGAGAAAGTAATGAAGAAGTAGATTTGTAACTAAGTTCAAGATGGAATGGGATGTAGATTTGTGAGTTCTTTTTAATAGAGAAATTCAGTTCTTTGATGGTGGTTTGATTACAATTTTAAGGAGCTGAAGGACTTCACCAAATTGGTAGCAGAGGGCCCCTGCTATCCAAGGAGGCTTTTACATGTTTTCTAGATAAGTTGCTTTCAATTCTGTTTTGTCATATTTCCTTACTTAGATTGCTTTTTGAAATCATAGCTTTTAGCTTAATATTTCATGGCAGCCCGGGCATTTGCATATTTTTTGACTAATGACATGGAATCAATATTGTTCTGCTGCTAATTTACTTTTTGTTTAATTCCAGCACTGCTTTGTTTATTTCAGTCTTGCACATTTGTTTCAGTAGTTAGATTTAGATATATTAAGCTGCTCATGTCATTTTTAGTTACCTCCGAAAGCCACAGCTGGACTGATGGTGAGGAATTGAATTATGAGTGTGTAGTTTGATATTAGTTTCCTTTCTGCAAGTTAGATATATTAAATTGCTCATAACATCTTCAGTTGCCTCCGAAAGCCACAGCTGGACTGATGGTGAGGGATTGAATTATGGATGTGTAGTTTGATATTAGTTTCCTTTCTGCAAGTTAGAAATATTAAATTGTGCATGACATCTTCAATTACCTCCGAAAGCCACAGCTGGACTGATGGTGAGGGATTGAATTATGAATGTGTGGTTTGATATTAGTTTACTTTCTGCAAGTTAGATATCAGTTACTCAAGTTGTTTATGGTTACTTCCAAAAATCATAGCTGGACTAATGATGAGGGATCAAAAGACAAGTTGATGTAATTTGATTTAGATTTACTTTATTGCAACTTTTGGATTTCTTTCAGCATAGTTTCTTTTGTGTTTAGACAGCAGCAAGAATAGTTTGGTTTCGTGCTCACTAGTTCACTGTTTTGATTTATTAGATTAGCAGCACCTTTTTCATTTCAGTAGCACATTTTCATTTCCTTTCAAGTTTTGTCATTGTATGTTTCAAATTCCTTTTTCAGTTTCAGGTTGGTAAATCATTATAAAGGACATCATTGCCTTGAATATCCATAACCATACTTGTCTTTTAGAATTTCATAAAAATCCCAAAACGACAAAAAGTAAGAGATAGGTTATCTTGCACATATAGTGCGCCACACTTCGTCAGCTTATGAATCCCTGGTTGATAATTTATGTTAGCAATTTATGACACACTAAATTGACCAAACACTCCGACTCATTGCTCTGGGAATAAGGTCTAGAGTCTTTTTGTCAGTACCTTAGGGTTTGCAGTCATCAGTGGCAGACTCTTCGCTATCGACAGTGGGGATTCATCATTGCCTCCTGATTGGTAGATTCTTTCAAGTGTTCGACTTCAACTCATTCATTCACACTTGTTAGATTGTACTGGGGCACCTTGACACTCATTTTCATTATTGGTGGGTTGTCTCGCATTGGTTAACGGTATACATTATTGACCGGTAATCCAACGATTTCTCACATGGTCGACTTCAGCTCATTTATTCCCATTGTGTAGAATTGTGCCATAGTTATCGGTGAAGACCTCGGGTTGCATCAACATTTCTCAGTTCACTTTTGACATTCCATTCAGTTTCTGCCAGTGATGCCGTTCACCCTTATATGTTGCAGTGTCAGTACAGCAGCATCCTATATGTTGGCTCCCGAGTTGCATGATTGTACCGTTTATTCCACCTCTTATGATTTGGTACTTGGAGATTCAGTTACTTATATGATCAGACATCCAGTTTCAGCATAATTGATCAACTTTCTATATGTGATACTTAGACATTGATTCTAACTTGTACTTCCGGGCCATGATCAGATGATTCATTGTGTACTTTCAGTTCAGCTATACTTGTATACATGTTGGATCTATTCTGTACTTTCGATATGATGTATTTTCAACTGAGCATGGGTATGCCCGCCTCAGCATGAGTTGACTCTCTGTTTTCTTTCATTGGTTTTTTGGCAGGGTGAAATCTGGTGAAGTCCTCTCTTGTCCTTGCAAAGTTCTTTCTATGTGCATAATACATTTCGGCCATCATGTACCCCTTTTGACCTCATATATTAGGGGGCATCTGTTATAGCATCATTTTTCACCCTCATGTGATTCATGATTGTATTTATGGCTTTGGGCACCCATTCCCACAGACTTGAACACAATTCATAAAAAACAGTGTTAAAATTCCCATACACGGGTATGCCCAGACTTTTCCACGTGTATACACGAGTCCACATGTACTTTTCCGTGTATGCCATTAAAATCATTAAAAAATATAGAAAAATTCCCTATTTTTGGGCTGGGTTGATGGTTACTCCAATAGTTCAACCACCCCAGTACGTGGTCAACTGTTTCCAACTGATTGAAACTACTTTGAGGGAGTATAAAAGCCCCTCATGTGCATGGCCTAAGGGAGAGAGAAATTTTATAGACATTATACTCTGTTGGAATCCTAATTCAAGTCTGAATTCCTGTGCCTCCGGCACTTTCCCAGATTTATACAGGAAACCCTTGTTTCCTGGAGATGTTCATTCATTTATATGCCATCTCAAGTGCACAAGTCTTGAAAGTATCTTAGCGAGGCAAGGGCGGGATGGATCCGGACGATGGTCTGTTCGAAGATCATGGAAGGATTCAGGTGATCTCTCCACTTTTACTACTGTACATGCTGTTCGTAATAATGAAGAACCATCTTGTTCCTGAACTTGTGTGTTAATATCTATTCACATATGTGAAAAGATTGATTATTAAGCATTTATTATGGTTTATATAATGTTTCACATGGATTTCACTAACATTTAGGAGAAGTATATGCTGTACAACTAGGTTTCCGTGCACGTTCTTTCTTGTTTTCCAGGTTGAAGGAGGAAGAAGGGTTGTTGGGGGTTTGGAACCCACAGGATCTACATCGAACGTAGGACTACGGGTGAGTTCTACTATTGTTGTTATCTAGTTTTTAGCATTCAAGTGTGGTTGTGTGTAAGTCCTTCTGAATAGCATGCCCTGCTCTGTGGAGGTTTTGACCCAACAAACCTCTAGGGTGTTTTTCCCAAAAAAAATCTTTGCTGAAATATTTTGAAGACAATCTATAGAAGAAGAATATTTGAAGGGGTTTCCCCCACAGTGGGGTTTTTCCCTAGTCCTGGACCAATTTCTATGTCTCATGGTTGTGATATTGTCTTCTCTTTCGTTGCATGCATTGTTCTATCTTCAGTTACAGTTTATGGTTACTTATATTGTGCAGATATGAATATATTGTTATTAAAAATATAATTTTGGCTTAAGTAACTAATACAACATAGAAGAAGATTGAAAAATTAACACGATATCAGAGATAAGTTGAAGGAAATTTTCAAGAGAAGATAAGCAAGGAATCTTGAGTGCAGATCTACAAGTTTAGAAGTTAGATATACAAGTATAGATTTTAGATCTACAAGGCTAGATAACAGATCTACAAATCAAGGTCAAGATGTCTTCCTCTACCTTTAAGGAACATGAGAAAATGGGTGACGCTTCTAACTCTGTTGCATGGAAAGTCATATTAGAGATTATTGTTGATAACAATGATATGCTGGAATATATTCAAGGAAATATTCCTGAACCTTCAAAAGATGCTTTCGCTATCATTAAAAATAGGTACAAGAAAGGTGAGTCTAAATTAAATCAAATCTTAGCTGATGGGTTACAAGATCACTTACTTGCTTATGTTAGGAATTTGAAGAAGTTTAAATATATGTATGATAAAGTAGACAAAATGTATGAAGTTAATGATCTGAATGAAATTATTACGCTGAAAGATCAACTCAAGGATGTGAAGATGAAAAAATAGTGAGACTGTTCTATATTACATCATGAGGATCTCTCGTCTTAAAGATCAACTGTTGAGGGTTGGTGAAGATGTGCCAGATAAAGAGTTTGTTGTCATGATTCTCACAGGTCTCCCTCCTGTTTGGGAAACCTTCATTACTACTGTCAACAACAAAAATATCCTTCCGTAATTTAATGAAGTCGTTGTGAAGCTGACTCAAGAAGAATCCATAATGATAGCAAGAGGAAGGATTCATAAACATGAAGAAGGAGATCCTGATGCTTATGTTTCCCATAACAAAAGAAATAAATTTAAAGGAGGCCCATCTAAAAGAACTCCTCATAAGAACTCAAAACTAAGAAATTCCAGATCACTTGCTCACATTGAATGCTACAACTTCCACAGGAAAGGTCACTTTTCCAGTGATTGTCCAGAAAAGAGAAAGAAGCCACGTTACAACAACTATGATAAAATAAGAAAAGACAACCCAAGGATAAACCATGAAAAAAGTATGAGAGGAGAATAAGAGACTCATCAAGCGACTGTGAAGAAGACCATCCATCTCAAAAAAGGTCAAAATATTCCAGGTGTTAAAGTAATACTGTGGATAAAAATGAATATATTCTTATTTCTGCACTTACTAGTTCTTCTCAACCAGATTCATGGGATAGTTGTCTAGTTGATAGTGGGGCTGCTCATCACTTTTTTGGTTATAAATAAGTCCTCTCTAACCTATTAGAGAGGAGACTAAGTTAAGGATAATTTTTGGAGATAACTCTACTAATCCTGTAAAAGGATTTGGGTCGGTTAAATTTCAGTTAAACACTAGGGAATCAGTATTGCTAAATGATGTCATGTATGTGTTGGGTCTTATGAATTTTTTATTTCTATATCTAAATTAGAAGATAAAGGGATGAGGGTTGCCTTCAGCAATGGTAAGGTCCTAACTTGGACTGTTGATTCACATATAAAATACGCAGTTACATTAGGACTGAGATTCGAGGGACTCTACAAGGTCACAAGAAGGCCACTCTTTGCATTGGCATATAACACCAATCATCTCAGTAAATTATGTTGATTTTATAGGATTGGGAAGTGTTCCAGGTATCAAATTTTAAGGAGAGGCTTGGACAACAGTATTCCAAAGAACCCAAAAATCGTTTGTGGAAATTTCACTTGGATTTTTCTTTATTAAAATAATTAATTATTTTAATGTGATCCCTAAGTCTGAACATAGGGAAATTAAATAATTAAAGGGTATTGATAAAGCAAAGTGTGAATATTCTAAAAAACAAAGATCAATTCATCTTTTAATTTGAGCCATTGATTAAATATATAATCTGGGCCATTGATTTATCAGCGAGAATACTATAAGAGAAGGCTTGAGGGTCATTTGGAAAGAAATTCGGGCACATTCTCAGTACCCAAAGGAAATTGATTCTGAAGTAAGAGAATTCGATTTCAAAGGGTGAGTCTGTAGAGGAGGGGTTGTAAAGACATAAGGAGGAGGGAGAAGTCGGCAGAGATGGAGAAGAAGGAAGAAAAAAGAAGAAGTGAAGGTAACACTGAGCAATATCACTAGCCCTCCATGTAGACTTACACAGTCCAGGAAGTGACTGCATAGAGGGGCTACGGAGATTGACGTAGAGGATGCAGGAGGTCATCCTGTGTGTTGAGAATTCTTCTGGAATGTTTTGAAAATTCATATCAGGTGTAGGCTAATGATTCTACTCATCATGAATTCTGTAAATGATCTTTTCGCTGCTGAAGATTAATACAAACCCTCATCTGCTGCACTGGTTTTCCCACATTGGGTTTTTCCGGGGACAATTTTCCAAAAATAACTGTGTTCATGTGGTTGTTTCTATTGTTCTATATCTGTTTTAATTTGTTCTTATGCTTTTTATTAGAGTGAATATTGTAGATGTGTTGATTTCAAAATTTACTAAAGAATCTGTAAATAGCTTATCATAATAAGTAGGTGAAATAAACCAACTTCTGCAGTAACAATTTTCAGAGTGAAAATTTCACATGGTATTAGAGCTAAAGGAAAAAGACAAGAAGGGGGGTTATGAAATGGAACAAAGATCTGACGTTAATACAGTTCGGAAGCACCCACAAAGTACTCTAGAGCACATAGAGAAACAAAGGGAGCATGACATATCTGTTTTGGCATCCAGACTAGAGGAGGATTTCACTTGTGTGTCAAGCATGACCTCTCTAGGAGTTTGGTATATTGACAGTGGAGCATCTTTTCATATGAAAAAAGTTCGAGAATGTTTTTCAAGCTACCGAGAAGAGAAGATGAATTTCCAGATCACAATGGGAAACACAGCCAAGTGTACCCACGTTGGAAGAGGTACCATAATATTTCCGACAAAAGTTGGCAACAAGATTCGGGCCACAAACGTTCTACATGTACCAGGTTTGGGGATGAACTTACTCTCAGTGTCTTAGCCCCATAACAAGGGTTATGACATATACTTTATTGTAAATGAAGTTTATGTCAAACACCCTAGCTGGAAAAGGAAGGCACAAATTGGAGTGAGGAGCCATAAGTTATATAAGCTCTAGCTTGAGTCCCCAATGGCACTAATCGACAGTACGGATGAAAGGGATCTGAATGAATTATGGCACAAAAGGATGGGGAATTTACATCATGTAGCCTTGAAGATTATCAATAAGACTGTCATGGGAGCTCCAAAACTAAGCACAAGGAAAGATGAGGTCTGCAGGGGGTGCGTACTAGGGAAGTATGCTAAGGCAACATTTCCAAGAAGCAACAATAGGGCCAAGAGTGTATTGGAGTTGACACACTTAGACATATGCAGTCCAATGTCCATGACTACTCTCAATGGTGCAAAGTATTTTACTACCTTTATTGATGACCATTCCAGGAAAAATTGGATCTACTTTCTTTCAACCAAAGATGAATTATTTGCTCACTTCAATGAATTCAAGGCTTTGGTAGAAAATTTGACTAGAAAGAAGATCAAGAAGCTACAATTAGATAATGGTGGAGAGTATATTGATAAATACTTCACCAATTTTTAAGCAAAGGAAGGCATTAAGAGATAATAGACAACTCCATACAATCCCGAGCAGAATGGTGTTGGAGAAAGGAAGAACAAGACGAGCAAGCAGAAGAGAAGGAAAATCCACCCCCTACCATTGGGAGAACACGTAGAGAGCTCCAACAAATTTTGAGGGATGCATAAGAGTTTGTTGGAGTCCCTAGAGATGAGAAGAGGGTACGTAGGCAACCTGATAAGTACCAAGCACTGGTAGCACGGGTCAGAGAACACTCTAGCTTTCGGGAGGCATCTCAACATTAGGTGTGGCTATATGCCACGGTGGAGGAGTGTAGCTCCATCATAACTACTGATGTATGGGAGGTAGTCCTTAGACCTCATAACAAATCGGTTCTAGGATCAAGGTGGATCTACAAGATCAAGTATGTTGCAGATGGCATCATAGAGAAATTTAAAGCTAGGTTTGTGGCTAAGGGGTATGCACAGAAAGAAGGGATCGGCTATGTAGAAACCTTCGCCCTTGTAGCTCGGTACACTTCAATAAGATCCGGCTTCTCTCTCACAGTGCAGATGGGATGGGATATTCACCATATGGATGTCAAGACAAAGTTCTTCAATGGGGTGATAGAAGAGGACACATGAGCAGAATACTCATGTATGCAGGCTTAAGAAATCCCTTTACGGGCTAAAGCAAGCCCCTAGAGCATGCTATGGGTGTATCGATAGCTACCTGCAGAAGTTGGGATTCGTCAAGAGTGATGGAGATCCCAACCTCTACTATCTGAGAGTAGGGGATGATCCACTAATATTGGTATTATATGTAGATGATATGTTCCTTACTGGATAATCTAAGCTCATCAAATAATGCAAGGAGAATTTGGCTACCAAATTCGACATGAAGGAACTGGGGCAGATGCACTATTTTCTTGTTTTGGAGGTCTCACAGCAGAAGAGAGAAATTTTCCTTGGGCAAGGAAGATACACTACAAAGATCCTGAAGATGTTTCAGACGGAAGAGCATAGACCCATGGCTATGCCAATGATTAAAAACTGAAGAAGAAGATAGACGCGTCAGAGGATGATAAGGCTGACCCTACCTTTTATAGGCAACTCATTGGATCATTGATGTACCTGGTCAACACTAGACCAGACATCTGTTATGCAGTGAATAACCTCAGTCAATTCATGGTGGAACCAAGGAGGGCTCACTGGGCAGCAACAAAACATGTTCTCAGATATTTGAAGGGGACAATTGAGTGTGGGTTTAAGTACACTAAGGGAAATGAAATCCATTTGAGTGAGTTCACTGACGCAGATTGGGCTAGAAGCACAGTGGATTGCAAAAGTAACTGTGGTTACTATTTCAGTCTCA
The DNA here is from genome assembly GCA_034641835.2 of Pinus albicaulis. Classification (NCBI taxonomy): domain Eukaryota; kingdom Viridiplantae; phylum Streptophyta; class Pinopsida; order Pinales; family Pinaceae; genus Pinus; species Pinus albicaulis. Next base: position 1,128,442,990 of record CM076570.1, read on the forward strand.
GATAAGGAATGACTTCCTGGTGCAGTACGAAATAGAAGTCTGTCGCACTAAGCTCAGCCGAGGCATAGTATGGAAGCAAGCACAACTTCGTGCGAGGCCATATGGCTTCATAAAATTCTCTTGAACTTACTCAAGACGAGGATGGAAATGACCATAATTATGTGTGATAATGAGAGTTGCATCAAGATCTCTGAGAATCTCGTATTTCATGACAGATCGAAGCACATTGACATTCAGTGTCACTTCATCAGATACTATGTCCAACGGGGAGCTGTACAGTTGAGGTACACTCCTACAGGAGAATAGGTGGCATATATCCTCACCAAGGCTCTAAATAAGATTAAGTTTACTTACTTCAGAGAAAAGATGGCAATGGTCGAGAACCCTTTCCAGTAAAGGAATGGGTGGTCTACAAAGACAACGGGAGCTATATTATAGATGAGGAAGTTGCAGAGATAGTGTCACAGGCATCAGTATAGAGGGCGACATTGCAGAGGTGAGAGGCAACAACTAGGACATCAACAACGCAGCAGATTCTTTAGAATCATAGCAATACATTTGGTACCTTGCTCGAACGCTTTCCTTGCTAAGAGGGAGTGTTGATTTTATAACATCGAGAAGTGTTTCAGGTCTCAAATTTTGAGGAGAGGCTTGGACAATAGCATTGCAGAGAACCCATAAATCATTTGTGGAAATTCCACTCGGATTTTTCTTTATTAAAATAATTAATTATTTTAATGTGATCCCTAGGTCTAAACTTAGGGAAATTAAATAATTAAAGGGTATTAATAAAGCAGAGTGTGAATCTTCTAGAAAATGAAGATCACATCATCTTTTAATCTGAGCCATTGATTAAATATATAATCTGGGTCATTGATTCAAGAGCAAGAATATGATAAGAGAAGGCTTGAGGGTCATTTGGAAAGCAAGCCAGGCACATTATCAGTACCTAAAGGAAATCGATTATTTTAGTGTTAAAACACATATATATATACATGTTGAAGCATTCATAAACCCCAATCCATTAACCATGGATTAGAACATAACCGTGGTTCCCTTGACCGGATCTACAAAATACTAGGGGACAGAAAACCATCATGCCCCAAAACCATATGAAAACCCATGCAAAAACCATAGGTGGGTCCTCCCATGTAAAATAGGGTCCAAAAAAATTATTTCGGGGCACTTCCCTAGACCCCGTGCATGGGGCTACTCACCCCTTACAAACCCTTGGATAGTGGGGGTTGCAAGAGGTCATCCCATGTGTCGAGAATTCTTCCAGATTGTCCAAAAAATTCATATCAGGTGTACGCTAATGATTCTACTCGTCATGAATTCTGTAAATGATCTTTTCACTGCTGAAGATTAATACAAACCCTCATCTATTGCACGAGTTTTCCCACATTGGGTTTTTCCGGGAACAATTTTTCAAAAATAACTGTGTTCATGTGGTTGTTTCTATTGTTCTATATGTGTTTTAGTTTGTTCTTATGATTTTTATTAGAGTGAATACTGTGGATGTGTTGATTTCAAAATTTACTGAAGCATCTGTAAATAACTTATCATAATAAGTAGGCGAAGTAAACCAAGTACTGCAGTAAGAATTTTCAGAGTGAAAATTTCACATGGTATTAGAGCTAAAGGAAAAAACATGAAGGGAGGTTATGCAATGGAACAAATATACGACGTTAAATATAGTTTTAAAGCACCCATGCAATGCTCCAGAGCACATAGAGAAACAGAGGGAGCATGACATATCTGTTCTAGCATCTAGACTAGAGGAGGGTTTTGCTTGTGTGTCAAGAATGTTTTTCAAGCTACCGAGAAGAGCAGATGAATTTCCAAATCACAATGGGAAACAAGGCCAAGTGTAACCCTGTTGGAAGAGGTACCATAATATTTCAGACAGAATTTGGCAACAATATTCGAGCCACAAACATTATGCATGTACCAAGTTTGGGGATGAACTTACTCTCAGTGCCTCAGCCCCATAACAAGGGTTATGCCATATACTTTATTGTAAATAAATTTTATGTCAAACACCCTAGTTGGAAAATGAAGGCACAAATTGGAGTGAGGAGCCATAAATTATATAAGCTCCAGCTTGAGTCCCCAATGGCACTAATCGACATTACGGACGAAAGGGATCTGAATGAATTATGGCACAGAAGGATGGGGAATTTACATCATGGAGCCTTGAAGATTCTCAAGAAGACTGTCATGGGAACTCCAAAACTAAGCACAAGGAAATATGAGGTCTATAGGGGGTGCGTACTAGGGAAGTATGCTAAGGAAACATTTCCAAGAAGCAACAATAGGGCCAAGAGTGTATTGGAGTTGATACACTTAGACATATGTGGTCCAATGTCCATGACTGCTCTCAGTGGTGAAAAGTATTTTACTACCTTTATTGATGATCATTCCAGGAAAACTTGGATCTACTTTATTTCAACCAAAGATGAATTCTTTGAGCGTTTCAAAGAATTCAAGGCTTTGTTAGAAAATTTAACTAGAAAGAAGATAAAGAAGCTACAATCAGATAATGGTGGAGAGTATATCGATAAATACTTCACTATTTTCTGCGCAAAGGAAGGCATCAAGAGATAATAGAAAACTCCATACAATCCAGAGCAGAAGGGTGTTGCAGAAAGGAAGAACAAGACCATTGTAGAAGCTACAAGGGCAATGCTATATGACCAAGACATACCCAGATTTATGTGGTCAGAAGTCTAAAATACAACTGTGTAAGTACAAAACAGGGTGCCCCATAGAGCATTGGGGAAGGTGACCCTGAGAGTGTGTTCACAGGTAGCAAGCCCAAGGTGATCCATATCAGCATATTTGGCAATGTAGTGTATTGGCACATACCCGATGAGAAGAGGAAGAAGTTGGATCAGACTGCAGAGAAGGTTTATGTTGTCATTTATAGTGAAAATTCGAAGGCATATCACATCTATATTCTGGAAAATAAGAAGATCGTAGTAAGGCGGGACGTAAAATTCATGGACGAGAGAGCCTTCTAAAGATCCCGAGAAATGGCTATAGATACGTAGGCTGAGGAGGATCCACTAGTTTAACTTCAATGGCCTAAAAAGGATGGCTCAAGTGCCTCTCCACGGCACAAGGATTCTGAGGAAATTTATTCTGAAGAAGAGCAAGAAGGAGAGAAGGAAAATCCACCCACTACCAATGGGAGAACAAGCAGAGAGCTCCAACAAATTCTTAGGGATGCATAAGAGTTTGTTGGAGTCCTTAGAGATGCGAAGAGGGTATGTAGGCAACCTGACAAGTATGAAGCACTGGTAGCATAGGTCAGAGAACACTCTAGATTTCGGGAGGCATCTCAACATCAGGTGTGGGTAGATGTCATGGTGGAGGAGTATAGCTCCATCATAACGAATGATGTATGGGAGGTAGTCCCTAGACCTCATAACAAATCGATTGTAGGATCAAGGTGGATTCACAAGATCAAGTATGTTGCAGATGGCAGTATATAGAAATTCAAAGCCAGGTTTGTGGCTAAGGGGTGTGCATAGAAAGAAGGGATCGACTATGAAGAAACCTTCGCCCCTATAGTTCGGTACACTTCAATCAGATCCATTTTCTTTCTCGTAGCGCAAATGGGATGGGAAATTTACCAGATGGATGTGAAGACAAAGTTCTTGAATGGGGTAATAGAAGAGGACACATGAGAAAAATACTCATGTATGGAGGCTTAAGAAATCCCTTTACGGACTAAAGCAAGCCCCTAGATCATGGTATGGGTGAATCGATAACTACCTGCAAAAGATGGGATTCGTCAAGAGTGATGGAGATCCAAACCTCTACTATATGAGAGTAGGGGATGATCCGGTAATATTGGGATTATATGTAGATGATATGTTCCTTACTAGATCATCTAAGCTCATCGAAGAATGCAAGGAGAATCTAGCTACAGAATAACACATGAGGGATCTAGGGCAGATGCACTATTTTCTTGGTTTGGAGGTCTCATATCAGAAGGGAGAAATTTTCCTTGGGCAAGGAAGATACACTACAAATATCCTAGAGATGTTTCATATGGAAGAATGTAGACCCATGGATATGCCAATGATTACAAACTGCAAAAGAAGATAGACATGCCAGAGGATGATAAGGTTGACCCTACCTTGTATAGGCAGCTCATTGGATCATTTATGTACCTGGTCAACACTAGACCATACATCTGTTATGCAGTGAATAATGTTAGTCAGTTCATGGTGGAACCAAGGAGGGCTCACTGGACAACAACCAAACATGTTCTCAGATATTTGAAGGGGATAATCGAGTATGGTTTGAAGTAAACTAAGGGCAATGAAATCCGTTGAGTTGGTTCACTGACGCAGATTAGGCTGGAAGCACAGTGGATCGAAAAAGTATTGTGGGTATTGTTTCAGTCTCAGATCAGGAATGAATTCCTAGTGTAGTAGGAAAAATAAGTCCGTCACACAAAGCTCAGTCGAGGCATAGTATATGGTAGCAAGCACAACTTCGTGTGAGGCGATATGGCTTCATAAACTTCTCTTGAACTTACTCAAGACGAGGATGGAAACGACTGGAATTATGTGTGATAATGATAGTTGCATCAAGATCTCTGAGAATCCTGTGTTCCATGGTAGGTCGAAACACATTGACATTCAATGAACTTCATCAGAGACTATGTCCAACGGGGATTTGTACAGTTGAGGTACACTCCTACAGGAGAACAGGTGGCAAATATCCTCACCAAGGCTCTGAGTAAGATTAAGTTTACTTACTTTAGAGAAAAGATGGGGATGGTCGAGAACCCTTTCCAGTAAAGGAACGGGTGGTCTACAAAGACAGAGGGAGCTACAGTACAAATGAGGAAGTGGTAGAGATAGTTTCATAGGAATCAGTACAGAGGGGGGCATCGCAGAGGTGAGAGGCAGCAACCAGGACATTGGCAGCACAACAGATGCTTTAGAATCAGAGCAGTACATTTGGTACCTTCCTTGAACACTTTCCTTGCTAAGAGGGAGTGTTGATTTTATAACATCGGGAAGTTTTTCAGGTCTCAAATTTTGAGGAGATGCTTGGACAACAATATTCCAAAGAACCCATAAATCGTTTGTGGAAATTCCACTAAGATTTTGCTTTATTAAAAAAATTAATTATTTTAATGTGATCCCTAAGTCAAAATTTAGGGAAACTAAATAATCAAAGGGTATTAATAAAGCAGGGTGTGAATCTTCTAGAAAATGAAGATCAAGTCATATTTTAATTTGAGCCATTGATTAAATATATAATCCGGGTCGTTGATTCAAAAGAAAGAAGATGATAAGAGAAGGCTTGAGGGTCATTTGGAAAGCAAGCCGGGCACATTCTCAGTACCCAAAGGAAATCAATTCTTTTAGTGTTATGACCCATGTATATACATGTTGAAGCATTCATAAACCCCAATCCATTAACCATGGATTAGAACATAACCGTAGTTCCCTTGACCGGATCTACAAAATACCAGGGGGCAGAAAACCATCATGCCCCAAAACCATGTGCAAACCCATGCACAAAACCATAGGTGGGTCCTCCCACGTAACATAGGGTCCAAAAAAATTTCCGAGGGTGCTTCCCCAGACCCTGTGCATGGGGCCACCCATTCGTTACAAACCCCTGGATAGTGGAGGTTACAGGAGGGCATCTTGTGTGTCAATAATTCTTTCGGATTGTCTGATAAATTCATATTAGGTGTACACTAATGATTCTACTCATCATGAATTCTGTAAATGATATTTTCACTGTTGAAGATTAATACAAACCCTCATCTGCTATACCAGTTTTCCCACATTGGGTTTTTCCGAGGATAATTTTCCAAAAATAACTGTGTTCATGTGGTTGTTTCTATTTTTATATATGTGTTTTAATTTGTTCTTTGGTTTTGATTAGAGTGAATATTGTAGATGTTTTGATTTCAAAATTTACTGAAACATCTGTAAATAACTTATCATAATAAGTAGGCGAAGTAAACCAACTACTGCAGTAACAATTTTCAGAGTGAAAATTTCACATGGTATCAGAGCTAAAAGAAAAAGACAGGAAGGGAGGTTATGCAACGGAACAAAGATCCAACGTTAGTAAGTTCGGAAGTGCCCACCCAGTCCTCTAGAGCACATAGACAAACAGAGGGAACACGACATATATGTTCTGGCATCCAGACTAGAGGATGATTTTGCTTGTGTGTCAAGTACGACCTCTCCAGGAGTTTGGTATATTGACAGTGGAGCATCTGCTCATATGACGAGAGTTCGAGAATTTTTTTTGAGCTACCGAGAAGAGCAGGTGAATTTCCAGATCACAATGGGAAACAAGGCCAAGTGTACCCCCGTTGGAAGAGGTACCATAATATTTCAGACAGAATTTGGCAACAAGATTCAGGCCACAAATGTTCTGCATGTACCAGGTTTGGGGATGAACTTACTCTCAGTGTCTCAGCCCCATAACAAGGGTTATGACGTATAGTTTATTGTAAATAAAGTTTATGTCAAACACCCTAGCTGGAAAAGGAAGGCACAAATTGGAGTGAGGAGCCATAAGTTATATAAGCTCCAGCTTGAGTCCCCAATGGCACTAATTGATAGTAAGGACAAAAGGTATTTGAATGAATTATAGCACAAAAGGATGGGGAATTTACATCTTGGAGCCTTGAATATTCTCAAGAAGACGATCATGGGAGCTCCAAAACTAAGCACAAGGAAAGATGAGGTCTGCAGGGGGTGCGTACTAGGGAAGTATGCTAAGTCAACATTTCCAAGAAGCAACAATAGGGCCAAGAGTGTATTGGAGTTGATACACTTAGACATATGCGGTCCAATTTCCATGACTGCTCTCAGTGGTGCAAAGTATTTTACTACCTTTATTGATGACCATTCTAGGAAAACTTGGATCTACTTTCTTTCAACCAAAGATGAATTCTTTGAGCGTTTCAAAGCATTCAAGGCCTTGGTAGAAAATTTAACTAGAATGAAGATCAAGAAGCTACAATCATATAATGGTGGAGAGTATATCGATAAATACTTCACCAGTTTTTGTGCAAAGGAAGACATCCAGAGATAGTAGATAACTCCATATAATACAGAACACAATGGTGTTGCAGAAAAGAAGAACAGGACCATTGTAGAAGCTACAAGGGCGATGCTATATGACCAAGACATGCCCAAATTTATGTGGGAAGAAGCCTATAATACAAATATGTATGTACAGAACAGGGTACCCATAGAGAAATGGGGAAGGTGACCCCTGAGAGTGTGTTCACAAGTAGCAAGCCCGAGGTGAGCCATATCAGGATATTTGGCAGTATAGCGTATTGTCATGTACCCGATGAGAAGAGGAAGAAGTTGGATCAGACTGCAGAGAAGAGTTATCTTGTGGTTTATAGTGAAAATTTGAAGGCATATCACATCTATATTCTGGGAAAAAAGAAGATCGTAGTAAGGCATGATGTAAAATTCATGGATGCGATAGCCTTCTGAAGATCCCGAGAAATGGCTACATATACACATGTTGAGGAGGATCCACTAGTTTAGCCTAAATGACCTATAAAGGATGACTCGAGTGCCTCTCAACGGCACAACGATTCCGAGGAAAGTTATTCTTAAGAAGTGCAAGCAGGAGAGCAATCAAATGCACCAACTACCAGTGGGCGAATGAGAAGAGAGCTCCAATAAATTTTGAGGGATGCATAAGATATTGTTGGAGTCCCTAGAGATGAGAAGAGGGTATGTAGGCAACCTGACAGGTACCAAGCACTGGTAGCGTAGGTTAGAGAACACTCTATCTTTTGGGAGGCATCTCAACATCAGGTGTGGGTAGATGCCATGGTGGAGGAGTATATCTCCATCATAATGAATGATGTATGGGAGCTATTCCCTAGACCTCATAATAGATCGGATGTAGGTCGATCAAGGTGGATCTACAAGATCTACTATGTTGCATATGGCAGGATGGAGAAATCTAAAGCTAGGTTTGTGGCTAAGGGGTATGCACAAAAAGAAGGGATCGACTATGAAGAAACCTTCGCCCCTGTAGCTCAGTACACTTTAATCAGATCCGTCTTCTCTCTTGCAGCACAGATGAGATGGGATATTCACCAGATGGATGTCAAGAAAATGTTCTTGAATGGGGTGATAAAAGAGGACACATGAGCAGAATACTATCTGAGAGTAGGGGATGAGCCACTAATATTGGTATTATATGTAGATGATATGTTACTTACTGGATCATATAAGCTCATTAAAGAATGCAAGGAGAATCTAGCTACCAAATTTGACATGAAGGATTTGGGGCAGATGCACTATTTTCTTGGTTTGGAGGTCTCGCAACAGAAGGGAGAAATTTTCCTTGGGACAAGAAGATACACTACAGATATCCTAAAGATGTTTCAGATGGAAGATTGTAGACCCATGGCTATGCCAATGATTACAAACTGAAGAAGAAGATAGACACGTCAGAGGATAATAAGGCTGACCCTACCTTGTATATGCAACTCATTGGATCATTGATGTACCTGGTCAACACTAGACCAGACATTTGTTATGCAGTGAATAACCTCAGTCAGTTCATGGTAGAACTAAGGAGGTCTCACTAGGCAGCAGCCAAACATGTTCTTAGATATTTGAAGGGGAAAATCGAATATGGGTTGAAGTACACTAAGGTCAATGAAATCCATTTGAGTGGGTTCACTGACGCTGATTGGGCTGGAAGCACAGTGGATCAGAAAAGTACCTTTGGGTACTATTTCTCTATCAGATTAGGAATGAATTCCTGGTGCAGTAGGAAACAGAAGTCCATCGCACTAAGCTTAGCCGAGGCATAGCATATGGCAGCAAGCACAACTTCATGCGAGGCCATATGGATTTGTAAAATTCTCTTGAACTTACTAAAGACGAGGATGGAAAAGACCGGAATTATGTGTGATAATGAGAGTTGCATCAATATCTCTAAGAATCCTACGTTTCATGATAGGTCGAAGGACATTGACATTCGGTGCCACTTCATCAGAGACTATGTCCAATGGGGAGCTATAAATTGAGGTACACTCCTCGAGGAGAACATGTGGCAGATATCCTCACCAAGGCTCTTAGTATGATTAAGTTTACTTACTTCAGAGAAAATATGGGGATGGTCGAGAACCCTTTCCAATAAAGGAATGGGTGGTCTACAAAGACAAAGGGAGCTGCAGTACATATGAGGAAGTGGCACAAATAGTGTCACAAGCATCAGTAGAGAGGGCGACATCGCAGAGGTGAGAGGCAGTAGCCAGGACTATAGCGGCACAACAGATTCTTTAGAATCAGAGTAGTACATTTTGTACCTTGCTTGAACACTTTCTCGCTAAGAGGGAGTGTTGATTTTATAACATCGGGAAGTGTTTAAGGTCTCAAATTTTGCATAGAGGCTTGGAAAATAGTATTCATGTTGTGAAACTAGCTCCAAAAATAGAAGAAAAGGGATATCAACGCCTTAGAAATAAGCCACTTCGAGGGGGCAACCTCCAATACATTACATGAATGAACAATTCTTGGATGATACAAATTACAAAACCTCCTTTCTATATATAGGAGTCCATGGGGCCATAATGTAATCCTAGTGGGGCCACAATGTAATCCTAGCCGACCTAACAATAATAATTTAAGGGTACAACAATAACAATATGGGGGTTACAGGGGTACAATAATAACAATAAGGGGGTTACACTAACAATAATAAGAGACTATACTAGTAATATAGGGACCTAACATGCCCCTCTCCTTCAAAAATTGTTGTCCTCAATGCTTGAGTAGCTCTGGGTGCTTCTGTATAAAATTTTCATCCTCCCATGTAGAATCTTCAGTGGGTAAGTTCTTCCACTTGGTGAGATACTCTGAAATTGATCGATTCTGTAACTGCCGAGTTCTTGTTTCTGTGACCGCTTCAGGTTCCAATATGATTTTTCCTTCCTCATGAAGTTCTGGAAATATTGTTTGAACTGGAATATTTTCACCTATAACCTTCTTTAAGCATGAAACATGGAAAACTGGATGCACTCGTGAAGAAGCAGGAAGCTCCAATTTGTATGCCATAGTACCAATCTTTTGCAGCACCTTGTAAGGACCATAGTACTTTGGCGATAATTTATTATCCTTCTTAGCTTGCTTGAGGGACATTTGTTTGTATGGTTGTAGCCGTAAAAATACCCAATCTCCTACATCAAAACTTCTCTCGCTGCGATGTTGATCTGTCTGTTGTTTCATTCGATTTTGTACCAAATTCAGGTTATCCTTTAAGAGTTGGAGAACTTCTTGCTGATGCTCGATGTGATCTTCCACTGCTTTAACCTTCGAATTTTCTCTTAAATATGATGTGATGGATGGTGGATGATATCCATAAAGTGCCATAAATGGGGTCATTTTTGCTGCAGTATGGAAGGAAGTGTTATACCACCATTCAACGAGAGGTAACCACCTGACCCATTGTGTTTGTTTATCAGATACAAAACAACGAAGATATCCTTCCAAACATTTATTTACTATCTCAGTTTGACCATCAGATTGAGGATGATAAGATGAGCTATGAGCTAATTGAGTACCCAAACAAGAAAATAACTCCATCCAAAAAATTACAGTAAAAATGGGATCTCTGTCTCTCACAATAACCTTGGGTTTCCATGTAGCTTTTGAATTGTGTCCATAAATGTAGTAGCAACTGTACTTGATTTAAATGGATGAGATAATGCACAAAAGTGTGCATACTTGGTAAGTCTATCAACTACCACCATGATGACACTCTTTCCTTCGGACTTAGGTAAACCTGTGATAAAATTCATTGAAATCTCCTCCCAACGTTGACTTGGAATGGATAAAGGTTGTAGAAGTCCTGGGGTCTTAATTGTTTCCACTTTATTCTGCTGGCAAACCAAACATTCCGCCACAAACTTTCGAATATCAGATTTAAGGCCATCCCAAAAAAATTCTTTCTTCACCCCGTGGTAAGTTTTTAAAAATCCTGAGTGTCCTCCTAGAGGAGAAGTGTGCAATTCCAGAAGAATCTTTTGTTTTAGTTGGGAATTCTTACAAAGATATAAGCGATCTTTGTACCATAAGGAATCATTTCTCCAACTAAATGTATCAGATGTACTAGGATCTTGCTGCAACTTTTGAATGAGTGTCCATACATCTTTGTCCTTCTTCCATTCATCTCTTGCTTCGGTTATCCAATCCGGTTGGATAATAGAAATGGCACAAAGCAATGCTTCCATCTCTTCATTCTTTCTTGAGAGTGCATCTGCAACAACATTAAGCTTTCCTTTTTTGTAGATTATTTCAAAGTCATAACCCAACATCTTTGTGACTCATTTTTGCTGCTCTTCTGAAGATAGTCTTTGTTCCAAAAAGTGTTTAAGACTATCATGATCAGTTTTTACCTTGAAGTGTCTTCCCATTAGGTAAGTTCGCGATTTCTTTAGTGCATGCAGTATTGCTAACATTTCCTTCTCATAAATAGGTTTCTGTAAATACTTTCCTTTGATTGGACGACTTTCAAAAGAAATGGGTCTTCCTTCCCGCATTAAAACTGCACCAATTCCATTTCCTGAGGCATCACATTCCACAATAAAGGTTTTTGTGAAGTCTGGCGTAGCTAAGACCGGTGCTAGGCATATTGCCTCTTTAAGATGTTCAAAGGCCTTAGTTGCTTCAGGAGTCCATGAAAATGCATCTTTCTTCAATAATGTTGTTAGAGGTGCTGCTATTCTCCCATAATTCTTAACAAACTTGCGATAATACCCTGTTAACTCGAGAAATCCTTGCAACTACTTTATGGTTGTGGGGACTTTCCATTCCTTAATGGCTTTAATTTTGTTAGGGTCTACTTTAACACCCTCGTGAGATACAATATGACCTAGATATTCCACCTCTTGTACTCCAAAGAAACATTTGGATTTTTTTGCATATAATTGTTTCTCCCGCAATAGTTTGAGCACCCTTTCAACATGTTCAACATGATCCTTCCAAGACCTGCTGTAGATTAGTATATCATCAAAAAATACTAGCACAAATTTTCTAAGGAAGGGTTTGAAAATGGAATTCATCAACCCTTGAAATGTAGAGGGTGCATTGGTAAGGCCAAAAGGCATGACCAAAAATTAATAATGACCCTCATGAGTTTGAAATGCTGTTTTTGGAATATCTTCAGTCTACATTCTAATTTGATGATATCCTGAACAAAGATCCAACTTGGTAAAATAAATTGCTCCATGTAATTCATCCAATAATTCATCAATCACATGAATGGGAAATTTATCTTTAATGGTGAGCTTATTGAGCTCCCTATAATCCGGACACATGCACCATGATCCATCCTTCTTGTGTACCAATACTAAAGGAGCAGAGAAAGAACTTTGACTAGGTTGAATTATACCTGCCTCTAACATTTCTGCAATCATATGTTCAATTTCTCTCTTTTGGACATAAGGATATCTATAAGGCCTGATGTTTGGAGGAACACTTCCTGGAATCAAATGAATAGCATGATCATGATCGCGAATAGGTGGGAGTCCTTTGGGAGTTTCAAACATCTTGGAATGATTGTCCAAGAATTGTTGGAGATCTGCAGAAATAGATGATTTTGATGTTGGAAATTCTAGTGAGCATAATTGTGTAATTACGCCTCGTTGTTATTTCTTTAGAAGCTTTGTCATGACATTAGAGCTTATTATCTTTCCTGGCTTCCCTGCAATACCCCGTAATTCAACTTCCTTTTCTTCTAAAAGAAATTTCAAGAAAATTTCTTGAAAATTAAAAGCTATTGTCCCCAAAGATTGTAACCATTGTACTCCTAGTACAACATCAGCACCTCCCATAGGAATGGAATGCATTGGACTATTCAATACATATTCCCCCATGGTTAGCTTGATATTATGGAATTTTCCAGAGAAATTTATAGTTCATCCATTTGCAACCATCACTTGACATTCTGGTGCTGGGTATAGGAAACAATTCAATTCCTTGGCTACCTTACAATGAATAAAATTATGGGTGCTACCTGAATCAATCAACACTATTACCTTTTTCTTCTTGATATGTCCTTCTATCTTGAGAGTTTGAGGAGTGGTAATTCCTGCTAATGCATTACACGATATGGTTAGACTTATTTCTTCCTCTTCTAGGGCTGGTTCCTGGTGTATATCCTCTTCTTGTTCATTTTCTTCTTCCTCTTCACAATCTATGTAAAATAATTTCTTCTCAACACACTTATGACCTTTAGTGTATTTGCTATCACAACTGTAGCAAAGCCCTTTTTCTCTTTTTTCTTCCAATTGTTGTGGTGTCAACCTTGTAGGTTGTGGAAATCTAGGAATAGCAACACTTCCTTCTTTATAGAATTGAGTGGTAGGCTTCCTTGTCGCCATAATTTTACATTCAACTTTTCTTGCCAACCTGAATGCCTTCTCCAATGAATCAGGTTCCAAAACACGAACTTCGTGTTGGATGTTATCCTTTAGAGTACCTAAGAAGAGATCAATCCTGTGTTCCTCTGGAATATTAGTTACCCTTATATTCAATTTTTGGAAGTCCTCAATGTGCTGCCCCACTAAACCCTTTTGTTTGAGGTTTATCAATTGGCTAAAGAAGGTGTTGCTCTTTGTATCCTCATAATGTGCTATCATTTCCTCCGTAAAAATTGACCAAGTGACAATTTTTTTACGGGAGCAAAGCCATTGATACCATACAAATGTATTTTGTTCTAAATGTAAAGTTGCAATGCATACCTTTTGTGTGTTTTGCACATTATGGAGATCAAAATATTGCTCCATTTATAGTATCCATGTTACAGGATCCTTTCAAACTTCCTTATATCCATTTTTGGACTATGGTGGTTCTTCCCACTAACATTAGAGTTTATGAAGTCACGATTAACATTTATTTTGTTCTCATCATAAGTTTCCTCTACTATCTTTTCACCATTAGGAAACATTTCTTGTATCAACTTTGTCAAACCTTCCATGTCTGCTTTAGATCATTCTTCATGTTTTCCATGTTGTCTTTTATTTTTTCATCGATCTTAGCTTCCATGTCATCCATTTTAGATTCCATTCCATCTATCTTAGATTCCACACCTTTCTTCAAACCATCCATCTTCGCTTCCACGCCTTTCTTCAAAAAATCCATTTCATTTTTTGTTGCTCTTTGCGAGAGCGAAATTTGGTGCACTTTCTCTTGTAGTTTTGATAGATCATGTTGCAATTCTTCATCTTCATCAGTCATAGTAGAGCCTTCAGAAGGCTTAATGGGTGTTGAATTATTTTTACGGGGCATTTTTTTTGAACCCAATACTGATATATATTCTACAATATGCCCTTGGAATCAATTCAAATTGATTCTTCAAACAAGACTTATGCAATTCGTAAAACAAAATACACACATTTTTCTTGCTTTTGAGAAGCTCGATATTGAAATTGGATTATATTTGTGATTGTGGATCTTCAATATTTGAAATTGGGCATTGAGGTAGCCTTCTGAATTATCTTTTGAATGCCACAGGTCTGACTTGATTTGGATTCTCCAGGGCAAAGTTATGTCCAATCTCCCACAATTACCTAATTATGGACTGATTCAATAGAGTGAACTTGTACGACTTGCCACATGTCACTGTTTTGTCTTTTAGCTCTAAAATTGATAGAAACGAAACTAAATTCTGTGTGATTTCGACCACTTTTTACGGCACTCCAATCCGATGCTCAGAGAGAGAGTTATGAATATTTTCCCACGATCACCTCTTTGACATGAAATTTAGGAACTTGAAAAAGCACTACATTCCACAGATCATATCTCTGAAAATATTGCGAACCAAGCTCTGAAATGTTTTGACGAGTTTCCTCAGGATTTCAGCTTCGTGCCCTAAAAATTTCAGATTCTGAACCTTCGTAGAAACAAAGTTATAGCGCAAATACCACGATGACCTGTTTAGATTAAATTGAGGAGCCTACAAAAAGACCTAACTTCCACATATCATATCTCTGAAAATGTTATGAACCAAACTCTGAAATGTTTTGACGATGTTCCTCAGGATTTCGGCTTCACACCCTAAGAATTTCAGCTTTTGAAACTTCGTAGAAAAAAATTTATAGCGAAAATGCCACGATGACCTGTTTGGAGCAGCAAAACCCTAGAATCCAAAGCTCTGATACCAAATGTTGTGAAACCAGTTCCAAAAATAGAAGAAAAGGGATATCGATGCCTTATAAATAAGACACTTCAATGGAGAAACCTAAAATACATTACATGAATGAAAAATTTCTGGATGATACAAATTACAAAACCTCCTTTCTATATATAGGAGTCCATGGGGCCATAATGTAATCCTAGTGGGGCCACAATGTAATCCTATCCGACCTAAAAATAATAATTTAGGGGCACAATAATAACAATATGGGGGTTACAGGGGTACAATAATAACAATAAGGTGGTTATACTAACAATAATAAGGGACTATACTAGTAATATAGGGATCTAACAATTTCAAAGAACGCATAAATCGTTTGTGGAAATTCCACTCGGATTTTGCTTTATTAAAATAATTAATTATTTTAATGTGATCCCTAGGTCTAAACTTGGGGAAATTCAATAATTAAAAGATATTAATAAAGTAGAGTCTGAATCTTCTAGAAAATGAAGATTAAGTCATCTTTTAATCCGAGCCATTGATTAAATATATAATCTAGGCTGTTGATTCAAGAGCAAGAAGACGATAAGAGAAGGCTTGAGGGTCCTTTGGAAAGAAATTCGGGCACATTATCAGTACCCGAAGGAAATCGATCCTTTTAGTGTTACAACACATATATATACATGTTGAAGCATTCATAAACCCCATTCCATTACCCATGGATTAGAACATAATCATAGTTCCCTTGACCGGATCTACAAAATACCAAGGGGTAGAAAACCATCATGCCCCAAAACCATGTGCAAACGCATGCAAAAAACCATAGGTGGGTCCTCCGACGTAAAATAGGGTCCAAAAAAAATTCCCGGGGCGCTTCCCCAGACCCCATGCATGGGGCTACCTGCCTCTTACAAACCCCTGTATAGTGGGGGTTGCAGGAGGTCATCCTGTGTGTCGAGAAATATTCTGGATTGTCTGGAAAATTCATATCAGGTGTACGCTAATGATTCCACTCGTCATGAATTCTGTAAATGATCTTTTTGTTGCAGAAGGTTAATATAAACCCTCATCTGCTGCACTGGTTTTCCCACATTGGGTTTTTTCCGGGGATAATTTTCCAAAAATAACTGTGTTCATGTCTTTGTTTCTATTGTTCTATATGTGTTTTAATTTGTTCTTCTGATTTTGATTAGAGTGAATACTGTAGATGTGTTGATTTCAAAATTTACTGAAGCATCTGTAAATAACTTATCAGGATAAGTAGGTGAAGTAAACCAACTACTGCAGTAACAATTTTCAGAGTGAAAATTTCACATGGTATCAGAGCTAAAGGAAAAAATAGGAAGTGAGGTTATGCAATGAAAAAAGGATACGACGTTAGTATAGTTCGGAAGCGCCCACGCAGTCCTCTAGAGCACATAAAGAAATAGAGGGAGCATGACATATCTGTTATGGCATCCAGACTAAAGGAGGATTTCACTTGTGTGTCAAGCACGACTTCTCAAGGAGTTTTGTATATTTATAGTTGAGCATCTGCCCATATGACAAGAGTTCGAGAATTTTTTTCGAGCTACAGAGAAGAGCAGATGAATTTCCAGATCAAAATGGGAAACAAGGACAAGTGTACCCCTATTGGAAGAGGTACCAAAATATTTCAAACAGAATTTGGAAACAAGATTCGGGCCACAAACATTCTGCATGTACCAGGTTTGGGGATGAACTTACTCTTGGTGTCTCAGCCCTATAACAAGGCTTATGATGTATACTTTATTGTAAATAAAGTTTATGTCAAACACCCTAGCTGGAAAAGGAAGGCACAAATTGGAGTGAGGAGACATAAGTTATATAAGCTCCAGCTTGAGTCCCCAATGGCACTAATCGACATTACGAACGAAAGCGATTTGAATGAATTATGGCACATAAGGATGGGGAAATCACATCATGGAGCCTTGAAGATTATCAAGAAGACTGTCATGGGAGCTCCAAAACTAAGCACAATGAAAGATGAGGTTTGCAGGGGGTGCAGACTAGGGAAGTATGCTAAGGCAACATTTCCAAGAAGCAACAGTAGGGACAAGAGTGTATTGGAGTTGATACACTTATACATATGCGGTCCAATGTCCATGACTGCTCTCAGTGGTGCTAATTATTTTACTACCCTTATTTATCATGATTCCAGGAAAAATTGGATCTACTTTCTTTCAACCAAAGATGAATTCTTTGAGAGTTTCAACGAATTCAAGGCTTTGGTAGAAAATTTAACTAGAAAGAAGATCAAGTAGCTACAATCAAATAATGGTGGAGAGTATATCGATAAATACTTCACTAGTTTTTGTGCAAAGGAAGGCATAAAGAGATAATAGACAACTCCATACAATCCAGAGCAGAATGGTGTTGCAGAAAGGAAGAACATGACCATTGTAGAAGCTACAAGGGCGATGCTATATGACCAGGACACGCCCAGATTTATGTGGGCAGAAGCCTACAATAAAACTGTGTATGTACAGAACAAGATAGAGAATTGGGGAAGGTGATCCCTGAGAGTGTGTTCATAGGTAGCAAGCCCGAGGTGAGAAATATCAAGATATTTGTTAGTATAGCGTATTGCCACGTACCTGATGAGAAGAGGAATAAGTTGGATCAGACTGCAGAGAAGGGTTATCTTGTGGTTTATATAGAAAATTTGAAGGCATATCACATCTATATTCTAGAAAACAAGAAGATCTTAGTAAGGCGGGACCTAAAATTCATGAATGAGAGAGCCTTCTGAAGATCCCGATAAATGGCTACAGATACACAGGTTGAGGAGGATCCACTAGTTTAGCCTTCATGGCCTACAAAGGATGGCTCGAGTACCTCTCCATGGCACAAGGATTCTGAGGAAAGTTATTCTGAAGAAGAGCAAGCAGGAGAGCAGGAAAATCCACCCAATACCAGTGGGAGAATGAGAAGAGAGCTCCAAAAAATTCTGAGGGATGCATAAGAGTTTGTTGGAGTCCCTAGAGATGAGAAGAGGGTACGTAGGCAACCTGATAGGTACCAATCACTGGTAGCACAGGTCAGAGAACACTCTAGCTTTCGGGAGGCATCTCAACATCAGGTGTGGGTAGATGCCATGGTGGAGGAGTATAGCTCCATCACAATGAATGATGTATGAGAGGTAGTCCCTAGACCTTATAACAAATCGGTTGTAGGATCAAGGTGGATGTACAAGATCAAGTGTGTTGCAGATGGCAGCATAGAGAAATTCAAAGCCAGGTTTGTGGCTAAGTGGTATGCAAATAAATAAGGGATCGACTATGAAGAAACCTTCGCCCCTATAGCTCGATACACTTCAATCATATCCGTCTTCTCTCTTGCAGCGCAGATGGGATGGGAGATTCACTAGATGGATGTCAAGACAAAGTTCTTGAATAGGGTGATAGAAGAGGACACATGAGCAGAATACTCATGTATACAGGCTTAAGAAATCCCTTTACAGACTGAATCAAGACCCTAGAGCATGGTATGGGTGAATTGATAGCTATCTATAGAATATGGGATTCATCAAGAGTGATGGAGATCCCAACCTCTACTATCTGAGAGTAGGGGATGAGCTACTAATATTGGTATTATATGTAGGTGATACATTCCTTACTAGATCATCTAAGCTCATCAAAGAATGCAAAGAGAATCTAGCTACTGAATTCGACATGAAGGATCTGGGGCAGATGCACTATTTTCTTGGTTTTGAGGTCTCGTAGCAGAAGGGAGAAATTTCCCTTGGGCAAGGAAGATGCACTAAAAAGATCCTGAAGATGATTTAGATGGAAAACTGTAGACCCATGGCTATGCCAATGATTACAAACTAAAGAAGAAGATAGACACGTCAGAGGATGATAAGGCTGACCCTACCTTGTATAGGCAGCTCATTGGATCATTGATGTACTTGGTCTATACTAGACCAAACATCTGTTATGCAGTGAATAACCTCAGTCAGTTCATGGTGGAACCAAGGAGGGCTCATTGGGTAGCAAAAAAACATGTTCTCAGATATTTTATGGGGACAATCAAGTATGGGTTGAAGTACACTAAGGGCAATGAAATCCATTTGAGTGGGTTCACTGACGTAGATTGGTCTGGAAGCACAGTGGATCAAAAAAGTACCGTGGGTACTGTTTCAGCCTCAGATCAGGAATGACTTCCTGGTGTAGTAGGAAGCAAAAGTCCATCGCACTAAGCTCAGCCGAGTCATAGTATATGGTAGCAAGCACAACTTCGTGAGAGGCCATATGACTTCGTAAACTTCTCTTGAACTTACTCAAGATGAGGATGGAAACGACTGGAATTATGTGTGATAATGAGAGTTGCATCAAGATCTCTGAGAATCATGTGTTTCATGACAGGTCAAATCAAATTGAAATTCTGTGCCACTTCATTAGAGACTATGTCCAACGGGGAGCTGTACAGTTGAGGTACACTCCTACAAAAGAACATGTGGCAGATATCCTCACCGAGGCTCTAAATAAGATTAAGTTTACTTACTTCTGAGAAAAGATGGGGATGGTCGAGAAACCTTTCCAGTAAAGGAATGGGTGGTCTACAATGACAGAGGGAGCTGAAGTACAAATGAGGAAGTGGCAGAGATAGTGTCACAGTCATCAGTACAGAGGGCGACATCGCAGAGGTGACAGGAAGCAGCCAGGACATCAACAACGCAGCAGATGCTTTAGAATCAGAGCAGTACATTTGGTACCTTGCTTGAACACTTTCCTTGTTAAGAGGGAGTGTTGATTTTATAACATCAAGAAGTGTTTCAGGTCTCAAATTTTGAGGAGAGGCTTGGACAACAGTATTCCAGAGAATCCATAAATTATTTGTGGAAATTCCACACAGATTTTTCTTTATTAAAATAATTAATTATTTTAATGTGATCCCTAGGTCTAAACTTAGGGAAGTTAAATAATTAAAGGGTATTAATAAATAAATGTGTGAATCTTCTAGAAAATGAAGATCAATTCATCTTTTAATCTGAGCCATTGATTAAATATATAATCTGGGTCGTTGATTCAAGAGCAAGAAGACGATAAGAGAAGGCTTGAGGGTCATTTGGAAAGAAAGTCGGGCACATTCTTAGTACCTGAAGGAAATCAATTATTTTAGTGTTAAAACACATATATATATACATGTTGAAGCATTCATAAACCCCAATCCATTAACCATTGGTTTAAACATAACTGTAGTTCCCTTAACCAGATCTACAAAATACCAGGGGGTAGAAAACCATCATGCCCCAAAACCTTGTGCAAACCCATGCACAAAACCATAGGTGGGTCCTCCCATGTAAAATAGGGTCCAAAAAATTTCTCGGGGCTCTTCCCTGGACCCCTTGCATGGGGCTACCCACCCCTTACAAACCCCTGGATAGTGGGGTTTTCCTGCCCCCCCAGCACAACCAACAGGGAGGGGATATCGCCCCCCTGTGACCCTCCCATACGTGCGACTATTCGTGGAAAGAATATAAAACACAACCAAAAAAATAAAAGGTATCTTCATGGGTTACTGTGAAAAATCCAGGGCTTACAAAATTTACATTCCTAGTCAAAGGAAGGTTGAAATTAGCAGAGATGTAACCTTCGATGAAGATGCAACACTTTTTGTTAGGTCCCTATATTACTATTATAGTCCCTTATTGTTGTTAGTGTAACCCCCTTATTGTTATTATTGTACCCTTGTAACCCCCATATTGTTATTATTGTGCCCTTAAATTATTATTGTTAGGTCGGCGAGGATTACATTGTGGCCCCACTAGGATTACATTGTGACCCCATGGACTCCTATATATAGAAAGGAGGTTTTGTAATTTGAATCATCCAAGAATTGTTCATTCATGTAATGTATTGGAGGTTGCCCCCTCGAAGTGGCTTATTTCTAAGGCGTTGATATCTCTTTTCTTCTCTTTTTGGAGTTGGTTTCACAACACTTTTTAAAGCAAGAGATCTTCCTCCACCTCCCAAGGAAGATGATGTTGATAAGGACATTCTATATATTCCATCTATTCGCGAGTCAGGAAATGATGATACACCCATGGAATCTATGGATATTGTGAAAAAAGGATGTATGGGATATTGTGCCAAGACCACATGGGAAGTCTATTATGACTTCAAAATGGTTGTTCAAAATGAAGCATGGAATTGATGGCAGCATTGAAAAGTATAAAGTGAGGTTCATAGCTCATGGTTTCTCGCAGAAAGAGAGAAGATTACAATGATATATTTTCTTCTGTGGCTCGATATACAACTATCCGCTCAATATTTTCCCTTGCTGCTAGTCAAGGATGGGCACTTCATCATATGGATGTAAAGACCTCCTTCCTCCATGGTATGTTACAGGAAGAAGTCTATGTGGAACAACCACAGGGATTTGAAGTGGAAGACCGCGCAACATATGTTTGTAGGTTGAAGAAATCACTGTACAGATTGAAGCAAGCTACCCGAGCTTGGTATGATCTCATTGACAACGATCTAATGAAACTAGGTTTCACTAGAACTAGTGTTGATCCAAACCTCTATTTTAAGGTTGTTCATGGTATGCTTTTAATTCCAGTTCTATATGTTGATGATTTCTTCTTAACAAGAAATGAACAATTAATAATAGGATGCAAGAGGAAGCTAGCCTATGAATTTGAGATGAAAGAACTCAGTCTCATGCATTACTTTTTGGGCCTTGAGGTATGGCAATGGCTTGGTGAAATATTTATCTCTAGGGGAAAGTATGTGGTAAATATGCTAGAAATATTGGTATGACCGAATGAAAATCAATGGTCACTCCAATGGAAATGAACTTCAAGAAGTTGTGTGGTAAAACAACTGGACCTGATATAACAAATCCATCAAAGTATAAACGATTGATTGGGGCTATGATGTTCCTTATGAACACCCATCCAGATATATGTTATGCTGTCAACACATTGAGCCAGTTCATGTCTAATCCCCTTCATTCGCATTGGATAGCAGCCATGCATGTAATGAGATACTTATATGGATCAATCGCACTTGGTTTGAGATACTCTGCTAGAGATATCCAACTTCATGGATTCATTGATGTTAACTGGGTAGGTAATGTCATCGACATAAAGAGTACATCTGGATGTTGTTTTAGCATTAGTACTGCCATGATATCCTAGATTAGCAGGAAGTATAATTTAGTAGCGTTGAGCACCACAAAAGCAGGGTACATTGTTTCTAGCACAACAAGCTGTGAAGCTGTGGTTAAGGAAGCTCTTTGGTGAGTTCCTTGGTCAAGTGTTGGAAAATACAGTGATATATTGTGATAATAAGAGCGAGATTCATTTAGCATAGAATCTTGTATTTCATGATAAGTCCAATCATATCAATAATCACTTTATCTGCGACATGGTGCAAAGAGGAGCCGTTAAATTCCAACACATTGTAACATATGATCAGATTGCATATATTATTAGCAAGGAATTATCGAAAAGGAGGTTCTTGGTTTTCAGAGATCGTCTTGGACGGATGGATGTACCCCCTCTGGATAAGGGGTAGTGCTAATCGAGGACAATGAGCAAGCTCTTACTACCCTATTTGGGCTCTCGGGGTGAGGTATTGAGATGAAGGGCTCCTGGGGTTGTGGGATCTCTGGAAAATATGGAACTTACCTATCTGTTACCTAGGGTTGAGAATATTGATCCCATATCTTCATAGGGTTGAATAATGTTGCTCGCCTATCTGGTCTTTGCAGACTATACCACAATTTTCATCATACTCACAAGCAAGTCTTGTTGAGAATACCACTCCTCGTTTGGTCAACGAGTTGAAAGTGTACTTGGGGTGTACAACCCAAGTGGATTATGATGTAGGTGTTCTACCACTTTACTGATGAGAGTCATTGATGGGAAGATCAGTAGACGACAGAATTGGGTTGAGAATGTGATCCCTGATGATACTCTAGGGTCAGAGATGTGCTCCCCTGTGAGATGAGTTATCCTATTGCTAGATGCGGGTACAAGCTATTGCTCCCCGATTATTCTCCTTATTCTTAGATTCGAGAAAGTTTCAGTAGATTGAGTTGAGTTGTAAGGACACCTTGATGCAGAGATCTACAAGAAGAGATTGCAAAGTGAAATTCTTCCTAGTTGAGAGGGAGTGTTAATTTTTGCAACTAGGACAAATTCCACATTAAATAGCTTATATGATTAGAATAATAAGTTAATTAGATTCCTGTTTTCAAGAGGATCAAAATCGGTCTAGAGATTGTTCTAAACAGTTAAGCGGAAGTTAAGTTATGAATTAATTTTATTATTTTATGAGTTGAGTAAATTACATGTTGATCTGGTCAAAGCCCCAAGCAGTCCCTCATCAAGTTCTTAATAGAAGCAACCTAAAGATAATTTTCACACATACTCTCATGAGATCTTCTTGACGCTGCTTTAATTATTGGTCGTATTTTTGTTTTCTGGATCACACATGTAGGTCACAAAAGGCTCGCGCAGTGGATCGAGATCACATATAAAAGCACATTTTAGATTTGGGTATTTTGGATTAGGGCCGTGGGTAGGGGAAATTGAGGTAGAGAATCTACTACAGTTTGTACTGCGGGATGAGCTTGTTGTGGTCATGACTCATCTAGTAAAGTTGCTTGCAGGCAGGCTTAAGGGCGCGACCAAGTTTCCAAGTCTTCAAGCCCTTAGCCGCGAGCACAGAAATCTGTGGTAGCGGCTCAGAGCCGATATAGCCATGGGAAGGGCGTGTTAAGGCCGCAAATATGAGAGTTATTGGGAAGATAATATTTGGTATTCTATCATTTTATCACGCAATATCATCAGTCATACATCACGCAGTCACATCAGCGTCAGATCAGTTATTGAAAGTATTTCTAGACTCATATCTAGATCGAGGCAGCGAAGATCACTTGGTATCAGTGATCCATTGATTTTGTGTTTTGCTGATCTATAGATCAGATCATATTATTATCCACTATATTATTGTACTGGGCTCATTGTACTATTTGCTAAAATATTTTGAAGACAATCTATAAAAGAAGAAGATTTGAAAGGGTTTCCCTCACAGTGGGGTTTTTCCCTAGTCTTGGACAAATTTCTGTGTCTCATGGTTGTGATATTGTCTTCTCTTCTGTTGGATGCATTTTTCTATCTTCAGTTACAGTTTATGGTTATTTATATTGTGCATATCTAAATATATTGTGAATTGAAATATAATTTGGGCTTAAGTAACTGATACATCATAGAACAATATTGAAAAATTATCACCCTCAAGGGTTGGCCACCTGAAGAGATGGGGTAGCTCCTAGAGGTTCTGTTGCAGGTGTAGAAGGTTTGTGTTGTTGAGTTTTGTCAGTTCCAATTCCTTAAGGTGGCCTAGGAGGTTGAATCATATCATAGTAGCCTCTCATCACATGTTTACCCCAGTGGACTGGTATATTTGGGTAAATGTGGGAGGAGGGTGTTACATATTATTTGAGAGAAACAAGATCCAAAGTGTTATTATTTTGAGAAGGATGGAATTTTTCTCTATAGCTTTGTCCCATTTAAGTAAACCACTTTCTTCTTTATAAGTTTAAGGATCTTCAGTGTTAATGTGATTGGGCCTAAGATTTGAATTGTTTGGATGCATTGAAAGTGAGTCTAGCAAGAATAATTTGGATCACCATTTCAAGCATCAACAACACCCCTTGTTTTTTGGACCCATTTTGGAAGAGAATTAGTTGGAGGTGAAATATAATCAAAGTGAACTTCAGGAGGAGGAGTTGGTGGCTCCTTTTCTTACTCATCAATTGAAGAAGGATCAAAATTTAAAAAATATTTTCAAATATATAAGTGGATGAAAAGAAAAATGTTAAACAAAAATATGTAGGCATGCATTCCAAGGAGTGTTGATGAAATAAAACATATCTCCAAATGATATCCTCTAAGGTTTGAGAAAAAAATATTGTATATGTGTTAACATCTTTAGATTAGCCAACAAAGCTACATTATTCATTTTAAGGTTCCATGGCTTTGTGTTTTTAATCCAGAATATGGGCCCAATATTTTTGACTAAATACTTTGAAATAACCCAAAATCACAATTTATTGCTTTAAACCAAAGCCAAGGGGCTAAGATTTTAGATTTAACCAAACATTTTTCCTTTTCTTCAAGTGCATAGTTTTTACATTCAACTATATCATTTTGTTATGGTTTTTAGGGCATCATATGTTGCATATGTATGACATGTTTGATACAAATGAAATTTTTATTGACATATTCCCCACCATTATTGTTGAAAATTCTTTTAATTAAATGTTTAGATTGGTTTTCAACAATTTTTTTGAAAGAGAAAAAAATGGTAAATAACTTCACTTTTTAGTTTTACAAAATAAAATTATATGCATCAAGTGTGGTCATAAATGAATGTGAGAAATGTACCACACATTTTCAAATGGAGAAGTAGAGAATCATACACTAAAATCATTGTAAACCAATTGTAGTGGTGCTTGCTCTTACCATGATTTTCTTAAAAAAATGAATTTGTGTGATTCTTACCAAGTATAAAACCATAACATGCTCCATGTGATCATAAATGGATGTGAGAATGCACCATGCATTTGAAAATGAAGGATTGGAGAATAGTCCAACAATGCCACTATGAACCAATTCTAAGGATGCTTATCCCCATCATGCTTTGCTAGATGGAAATGGATACATTTGATTTTTACCAAATATAAAACCATACACACACCATTATTTCAAAACATAAGATGCTGGCCACACACCATTTCGTGCTTTTAAGAGTCACTACAAGAAGTGGTAGTTCAAATAATCAAGCCATTCATGCCAACGTTTGCTCAAATCATTAGTGTGATAAATGAAAACAATGGTAGGAAATGAGGGTTAAAGGTTGTTAAATTTATACATTTCTAAAGAATCAATATCATGTTGAGAAGAAATGACATGAGTATGTTCAATTAGATTTTGAATTACAACTTGTGTAGAGAAAACTCAATAATTTTTCCATAAGTTGAATGAGTGATTTGGTAAAATGAAATTTTTTTTGTTGATATGGAAGGAACATATAAAGAATTATTGGCTTTCCCATTAGTTAGTTCTATATTTCCCACTCTTACAACATCTAAAGAGGATCTATCACCAACAAAAGTTAGTCAGTTAATACAATCATAAATGCCTTTTTTTTATATATTATTAGCAGCGTGATGATAGGCTTCTAAATCTAGCATAAAATCCACTGAATATTAATATTACATGCCATATAAAAAATAGCATGAGGTTTAGAGGGAGAAGAAGTGGAAGAAAGAGTTTAATTGAATGTTGAGTTTCTTTGTGGCCACTTTGAATGAGTGCATATTCTTCCAATAATGTGTATCAAGATTCCCATGTTTACTAAAAAACTAACTGGTCATGAATGACTTCTTCTACTTTTTTTTGACTCCCTTATTGGACTATGGAAGAGGACTCACTAAAGGAGACTAAGTGGCATAGGGAAATTTGGATCCTTTTTGGTGCTTATTCAAGGGCTTGTTTCCCTTTTTTCAAGAAAAAAACGAATAATTTTGATTGGAACCTATATCAAATACACATGTTGGGTAATTTAATTGAATCTTAAATTACTTTCATTTATATGTCAATCTAGGTACGTGAGCTTGCAAAGTACACTACACCATATGTGCTAGGAGATTAGATTCCAATATTTATACATAACTGAAATGAATTGGAAAATTCAAAAGGAAATTAGATTCTTTAATATAAACTATGAAAGTACTATGTTCTTTGAAAGACAATTAATGTTAAACTATAAAAAAATAAAGATTATTGATCTAAGAAACTATGAGATTTTACCCTATGAATGCATGGATATTTTGTTCTAAAACTTACAAACTTTAATCTATGGAATCATGAACATTTTAATCTAAGAAATCATAAGAATTTAATCTATGGAAAGCATGCATATTTAATCTATGAGAAGCAAAAACAATTAATCTATGTAAAACTTGAAATACTTGTTGAAATGACAATTATTTATGAATTAAGCTCAGCATGTGAAGTAAACTATTCTATTGCAAATGAATTACTACTTTTGTTTGAATGAAATAGAAATTATTGATAAATTAAGTGGAAAAAACTATTATGAAAAATCAATCAATAAGTATAAAACAAACCATGCATGAGAATAACCTAATAGAGATTCTATTTAAAGCTAATTTAAGAAAGTAAATTTTGTATTTTTTTGTTATTTCCAAGCGCTCAATATGTAAGAAAATAGAGGCAGATTAGTAAACAGAGCGAAATGAATTCAAGATAAAATAACAAAACATTAAAATGAAACATAGTTTTTATCTTAAGCACAAAGTATAAAAAAATTAAATGAAAGAAATGGAAAACATCTATATTATTCTCATAAATATCCAAGAAGCCCTCCTGGCGACTGTGAGGTGTTGAAAACTCATATCAAGAAAAGAGTTTTTCTAATCAACAATCAGATGAATGCCATAGAAAAATTTTCTATTGCCGGATTGTGTAAAACATAGTTTCAATATTGCAGTGATAAATCAGACTTCCCAACACTCTCATTTTCTTCTAGCTAAAGCATTCATATAGAGTTGACATTGTAACTTCATTGATATACTTATGGCTAAGAATCATAACTGAAAGAAAAATTCATTGCCATGAATTTCTTGAATCCTAGCTCATTCCAACTTATTTTTTCTTGATTGGGAGTTGACTGTGAAATTACAAAACCATTTTCTCACGCAATATACAAAATAGGTCTCCAAAGAACCCAAAAAATA
This sequence comes from Pinus albicaulis, assembly GCA_034641835.2. NCBI lineage: Eukaryota > Viridiplantae > Streptophyta > Pinopsida > Pinales > Pinaceae > Pinus > Pinus albicaulis. The sequence continues at coordinate 1,128,470,965 of CM076570.1, forward strand.
TCTCAAATGATAACAAATTTGATAAAACTTCTTAAATGGGAACCTAATTGGGCTTATTCTGAAAAAAACATGTTTTTTTATTTTTCTTTTCCAAAATTCGTTTTCATTTTCTTAGAAAACACGTTTGAAGTTGATTGGTCAAATCTGTTGTGTTTTTCCTTTTATCTCTTGCTGGAGTTTCACATGTGTGATATGGGTGGAGTTTTACCATTACAAATCCATATTGGAGCTTCTAGAAACCAAGTCCAACTGTTGAATTTCCTTCTAGAGTGGTGCTATTACCTTAACCATGGAGATAGCTACATAATTGACTTGAGCTACAGAATATTGATCTGGCCAAATTTTCATTAGTAAAACCAATCAAAGTTCTTCTTAATTCATTAAAAATAATAGAAATAATAATAATAAACCATGTAAACATGTATGCGGGAATCTGGTGCATTTATGGAGAAATATGGTTAAAAATGATGACAATGGGTGAATGGAATGATCCGACAATGGATGGTTTCATCAATAAAATCATGACAAGTTGGAGGCCCAACAACAACCATGTGCAATAATTTCTCTTACTCCATTGTTAAATATTTACTAAAATGTTCAAAAAAAGCATGATATAATTCACACCTAATGCATATCTAAAAATAAAAAAGTAGAGATAAAATATGAAAAGGAGATTATGATAGCCAATATTTCTTGATCATTGGCCTTAGATATTCCACAATCACTAAGTTGAAGTCTCAAGAGTTTGAATTTGGAAATATAGTCTCAAAATTTTGAGAACTTTGTGAGATTAAGTGCAATGGCTTGATTTTACAACCAATGTTAATTTTTGGTTTTTTTTTCAAAGGGATACTCAAATTCTAACCATGCTTCTTGTACTATATCAAAGGTTCAAACATGCAATTTCAAGTCCTCAGAGATGGACATGCTAATGGGGCATCTTTCTTTAACATTGTGATTTATTCATATTCTTCTCAATATTTGTTGTTGTAGGATATAACCCAATTATGTTTTGATAAAGACCTTTACTTCTACATAAATCCTCCATATATGACTTCTAGGAGTAATAATGGGTGCTTGTAAAATGAATCTCATGAGGGTTTGTATTCATTATAGAAATTACAAATTAAAATGTAGAATGAGATGAAATGAAGTATACCCCTATTTAGAGCTCAAAATATTATCTAACTTAAAAAAATGGGACTGAGACTATATGATGAAGTTATGTCCCTATGAAGCTTCCAAAACAAGGATTAGACTTGATTTTATGTTAAAAAATGCAACTTCAACAACATCAAACAAAAAATTTAACCAAAATCAGTGACATCATTATGAAATTAATTAAAAACACTCAATTTGTATAAAACCACACTAAAAAAGGTTGAACAACATATCTAGAGTAGTTTGGAAAATCCCTTCAAAATCTACATGTGAGAACATCAAAGTTATCAACTTCATGAGAACTATGACATCAAAACAAGAACTCTAACTTGAAAACCCCTATTTTTGTGCAAAAAACATAAAAAAGATGCCTCGAATTGAAAAATTAGTGATATTGCATCACCCTTTTTAGGGTTAAAATTCCAACATTTTTAACACATGACTTAAAAACCAAAATTTTGATTACAGAAAACCTTAAAATCCCATCATTTTGTGACCATGGAATTAAAACAAAATATCACGAGTACAAAAAAACTTAAAATTTCAACAATTTTCAACTATAGCATTGAAAAAGATATATCATGACTTGAAAAACAATAAAAATAAATACTTAAAGAGTGGTTATACCAAGAAAAAATTATTTATTTTTAATGTTCAAATTATAGTTGGTTTGAAATCTTAGCATATGACAACTTGACCCTTTTCAATGTGGCATTAAAATAGCAATATTTTTTTTAATTGTGGCCTATATAAAATCATCATTAATGTACACAAAATCATTAAAACCACTTTTAAAAAACCACACAATGAAAATATTTTATGTTTTTTAATTAAAAAATGAAAAATTTAATCTAAAATAAAAAATATTTTTTTTTTAAAATGTATTTTTCTGAATTAAATATTTAATAAAAAATTAATAAAAAGTTATTCAAAACCGAAATTTTAAGAACAAAATTAAACCCAAATATAAAATAAAATAAATATAGTAAATTAAAAAATAAAAGAAAAAACTAATTAAAATATAAATATAAATAAGAACGAGAATAAAATGAAATAATATGATGCTTGCAAGGTGTGTTGATGTTCCATAGGGTAATGCCTGACGAGGACATATTTCACTCACTACACAAGTTTATTAGACTATAAATTGATGTGGTAGCTTGTTAACTAGGCATTAGGGTTGTCATGGTAGTAGTTGGTACTTTGACTAGGAAAAATAACTATACGACCCATTGAAATGACACTATATAAATGTGCTACATGTCACTTTTGGAAAGGTGGAAGTTGATGTCATTGTGCTTGGTGATGCTATATGGCTATTAGTTTATATGAAACTATTAATATGGAAGGCCATGTGGGGCTTAGTGGATGGGTGCACGCCATGGGTGTAAGGTGTCAAATATGTGGGCCACTAATGTGAAGGTTGATGGTAGGTTGGGAGTGAGAAGGGGTTGGAAGTGGTAGGTGTGGAGTTTGTCAGTACTTATAAGACAACAATAGGAGGTATAAGGGAGGAAGGCGCCAATTGATGAGAGGTATAAGCTATCAATAAATTGTAGGATAAAAAAGGGTGCACCAAAAAGAGGGTGAGGGTGTATGAAAAGGGGAGTACAACTTCAGAAAAGGGTTACCCTTCAAGCACTAGCTATAAAAACACCCAAATCACCAAAAAAATAAGCCTATGGAAAATTGTTTTCTTTTTTAAACCATAATGACAATTTTTCATTTATATGCAAGTATTTACTTGGATCACAACTTAGAAATAAGGTAGTACATAGCTATATCTTCAAAAAAATTCCTAAGCCCTCTTATCCAGCAAAAATTCAAAATGTTCCAGAGAGACTCCCAATTGGACAAGAAAAATGGGGTTTTGTTGGTATACACCTTACAAAACTGACCCTACAAAAAAAAATTTACATATATTATTACTAAATGATAATGTAGTCCTTAATAACTATGAAATATCAATACATTTAGCTCTAAGGAATAGGAGATGGCCTAATTCGGCCATTGATTTTTAAATCTCCCAATCTTAATTTATACCCTTTATTAGCACATAGGTTTGCATCATTATTGAGATCACAAAGAACGTTGAAATATGCTATCTAAGAGAATCCTTCCGCTACTTTCCTAATTATTTTCATAAGACTTTTGAATGATTTATCCCTTGGAGAGGAACCCCTCACCAAATGTTAAATAGTAAGGAGAGAGTCTCCCAAAACAATGAGAGAAGCCACGTGATTTTCTTTGGTTAACTAAATCCCTCGATAGAGGGCCTAATATTCCGAACTTGTTTTTTTTTCGTGCATCCTAAGCCCTATGAATATTCGGCAACATTAAATTCTCCAGGACCATATAAGACCCTTCTAACTCCTGCCATGCCCTTTTCTTTTCTTTTCTTTTTAAATAAATGTAAAATCTCAATATTTTTTAAAAAGTTCAAAAATAAAATTTACAAACCTTTGTTATAAATGAGTAGAATATGTAGATTTATAGCATTTAGAGCTCATTTTTTATGAAACAATAAGCATTCCTAGCTAATTTAGTTTCTCTAGATGCAATCTTGCAGCTAGATCAATACCAAAAACACAAAAAACATGTGTATATGAAAAGTAACCACATATTCAATTTATAAAATCAACATGTTTGGTAATTGAAATTTACTTTATAAAAACTTCAATACCATGTTTGAAATGAAACATGGTCACCTGATCATAGTATTAAAGAGAGCACATGAATGAAATGAGAAATATTCTAATAAAACCATCGAAAAGGAAACATTCATAAAGCAAAGGGAAAGCTCAATTATTTCTCAACTAAATCATGTACAATGATGACCTATATCCTTTTTAGAGAATATTCTCACATACTAGCTGCTCACTTATTCACATTCCATTCACATAAGTCAATTAGCCATGCTTGAAAGAGGGAGATGTTTTAAGTTAAGCTTATGCGGACGAGAGAAAATGTACAACCAACAGTAAGGGGGTTTCCCTAGTGTGGAGTCCCTATAATATCACACACAATTTGGGATAGGATACCCATCCGACCTATGGGCCCAACTTCCACCATGCATTTTTTAATCTTGGTTATCAAATGTAGAGAACTTAATGCGAGAGCAAGTGTGAAATGACTAGATACTAAGGAGGAAATCAACCCACAATTAACGAACTTGTATAACATTGTACAAGAACAAAGAAATAAAACAAAAAAAATATGCCTCAAGAGGAATATGTTAGTAAGACCATCTGAAACATAATAGTAAGAAATTACTATAGGTTAACCAAAAATTAGTTCAAAATTAGTTACTAACATAGCGTAGAATAAGAGATCATAGATCCAAAGCAAACATATTAGCCACACGCCAAAATTTAGGTCATTAACTATGACCAATATGAAAGAACAGACACACACACACACACATAATTGGAGTATTATATAGCAATTAAAATAAATATAGGAATGCATAGGAATCTATGCAAAAATGAAGAACTTCTCGTTAATGATGTTGTAAATCTAAATACTAATGCCACAAGCCCACATAAATCTAATTGTGGAATGATGGATGATCATATCATCCCCAAGACAAAACCCTAGCCTCACCACCACTCGGCCTAAAATCTACCAAGAGTGAGAATGTTCCGACTACCTAAGCATAATAGCTATCTAAATGCTAGCAGAGCTTCAATGCTAAAATTCCCCCCTTTTTAGAGGCACGGGGATATATTTATACAAATGGGTTATGTGATATTTCACCTTCCCCAAAACTCTTGGACTTCCTTATGACTCTTCTATTGATAACTATTATATGAATTTGATATCCTTTATTCATTATATTAAGATCCTATAAAGATATTTTTAAAAACCTATGTTTTATTACTTGTATCAAAATTGGTCATTTCCACAATTGGAGCTGCTCAAAGGACCCTGTACCTATCACCCTATGATATTATCCAAGGCAATGCCATCAAACAATGCATCTGCAAGACTAGGTTGCTGGCATTAGGAGTGGAAGTAGGAATCTAGGAACCAATCTTTCAAGCAACCTACTATACCCTTATGCTGCAAGATTTTTCATTCAAATAATAGTTTCTATGTAATTCTTGTTGACATATTCCCCACCATTATTGTTGAAAATTATTTTAATTAAATGTTTAGATTGGTTTTCAACCAATGTTTTGAAAGAGAAAAAATGGTAAATAAATTCACTTTTTAGTTTTACAAAATAAACTTATATGCATCAAGTGTGGTCATAAATGAATGTGAGAAATGTACCACACATTTGAAAATGGAGGAGTAGAGAATGATCCACTAAAATAATTGTGAAACAAGTGTAGTGGTGCTTGCTCTTACCATGAATTTCTTAAAAAAATGAATCTGTGTGATGCTAACCAAGTATACAACCATAACATGCTCCATGTGATCATAAATGGATGTGAGAATGCACCATGCATTTGAAAATTAAGGATTGGAGAATTGGCCAACAATTCCACTATGAACCAATTCTAAGGATGCTTATCCTCAACATGATTTTCTAGATGGAAATGGATACATGTGATTTTTACGAAGTATACAACCATACACACACCATTATTTCAAAACATAAGATGTTAGCCACACACCATTTCGTGCTTTAAGAGTTGCTACAAGAAGTGGTAGTTCAAATAATCAATCCATTCATGCCAACGTTTGCTCAAATCATTAGTGTGATAAATGAAAAAATTCGTAGGAAATGAGGGTTCAAAGTTGTTAAATTTATACATTTCTAAAGAATCAATATCATGTTGAGAAGAAATGACATGAGTAGGTTCAATTAGATTTTGAATTACAGCTTTTGTAGAGAACACTCAATAATTTTCCCATAACTTGAATGAGTGATTTGGTAAAATGAAAACAATTTTGTTGATATGGAAGGATCTATCACCAACAAAGTTAGTCAGATTATACAATCATAAATGACTAAAATTTATTTTCTATTAATAGCATCGTGATGATAGACTCCTGAATCTAGCATAAAATCCACTGAATATTAATATTACATGCCATATAAAAAAGAGCATGAGGTTTAGAGGGAGAAGAAGTGGACGAAAGAGTTTAATTGAATTGTTGAGTTTCTTCATGGCCACTTTCAATGAGTGCATATTCTTCCAATAATGTGTATCAAGATTCCCATGTTTACTACAAAATTAACTGGTCATGGATGACTTCTTCTACTTTTTTTTTACTCCCTTGTTAGACTATGGAAGAGGAGCCACTAAAGGAGACTAAGTGACGTAGGGAAATTTCGATCCTTTTTGTTGCTTATTCAAGGGCTCGTTTCCCTTTTTTTCATGAAAAACAAATAATTTTGATTGGAACCTATATCAAATACACCTGTTGGGTAATTTAGTTGACTCTTAAATTACTTTCATTTATATGTCAATCTAGGTAGATGAGCTTGCAAATTACACTACACCATATGTGCTAGGAGATTAGATTCCAATATTTATGCATAACTGAAATGAATTGGAAACTTCAAAAGGAATTTAGATTCTTTAATATAAACTATGAAAGTACTATGTTCTTTGAAAGACAATCAATGTTAAACTAGAAAAAAAATAAAGATTATTGATCTACGAAAACATGAGATTTTTCCCTATGAAAGCATGGAGATTTTGTTCTAAAACTTACAAACTTTAATCTATGGAATCGTGAACATTTTAATCCAAGAAATCATAAGAATTTAATCTATGGAAAGCATGCGTATTTAATCTATGAGAAGCATAAACAATTAATCTATGTAGAACATGAAATACTTGTTGAAATGCCAATTATTTATGAATCAAGCTCAACATGTGAAGTAAACTATTCTATTGCAAATGAATTACTACTTTTGTTTGAATGAAATGGAAATTATTGAGAAATTAAGTGGAAACAACTATTATGAAAAATCAATCGATAAGTATAAAACAAACCATGCATGAGAATAACCTAATAGAGATTCTACTTAAAGCTAATTTAAGAAAGTAAATATTTTTGTATTTTTTTGTTATTTCCAATCGCTTAATATGTAAGAAAATAGAGGCAAATTAGTAAACAGAGTGAAATGAATTCAAGATAAAATTTAAAAAAAAAAAACATTATAATGAAACACAGTTTTATCTTAAGCACAAAGTATAAAGAAATTAAATGAAAGAAATGGAAAACATCTATATTATTCTCACAAATATCTAGGGGGCCCTCCTGGGGACTGCGAGGTGTTGAAAACTCATATCAAGAAAAGAGATTTTCTAATCAACAATTAGATGAATGCCATGAAATTTTTTTCTATTGCTTTATTGTGTAAAACATCGTTTCAATATTGCAGTGATAAATCAGACTTCTCAACACTCATTTTCTTCTAGCTAGAGCATTTATATAGAGTTGACATTGTAACTTCATTGAGATTCTTATGGCTAAGAATCAGAACTGAAAGAAAACTTCATTGCCATGAATTTATTGAATCCTAGCTCATTCCAACTTCTTTTTGCTTGATTGGGCATTGATTATGAAATTACAAAACCATTTGCTCACACAATATACAAAATAGGTCTCCAAAGAACCAAAAAATATCTCAAATGCTAACAAATTTGATAAAACTACTTAAATGGGAACTTAATTGGGCTCATTCTGAAAAAAACCATGTTTTTTTTCCAAAATTCGTTTTCATTTGCTTAGAAAACATGTTTGAAGTTGATTGGTCAAAAATTTTGCATTTTTCCTTTGATCTCTTGCTAGAGTTCCACACGTGTGAGATGAGTGGAGTTTGACCATTACAGATCCTTATTGGAGCTTCTAGAAACCAGGTCCAAGTGTTGAATTTCCTTCTAGAGTGGTGCTATTACCTTAACCATGGAGATAGCTACATAAATTGACTTGAGCTACAGAATCTTGAACTGGCCAAATTTTCATTAGTAAAACCAATCAAAATTCTTCTTAATTCATTAAAAATAATAGAAATAATAATAATAAACCATGTAAACATGTATGCGGGAATTTGGTGCACTTATGGAGAAATATGGTTTAAAATGTTGACAATGGGTGAATGGAATGATCCAAAAATGGATGGTTTCATCAACAAAATCATGACAGGTTGGAGGCCCAACAACAACCATGTGCAATAATTTCTCTTACTCCATTGTTAAATATTTACTAAAATGTTCAAAAGAAGACATGATATATTTCACAACTAATGCATATCTAAAAATAAAAAAGTAGAGGTAAAATATGAAAAGGAGATTATGATAGCCAATATTTCTTGATCATTGGCCTTAATGATTCCACAATCACTAAGTTGAAGTCTTAAGAGCTTGAATTTGGAAATATAGTCTCAAAATTTTGAGAACTTTGCGAGATTAAGTGAAATGGTTTGATTTCACAACCAATGTTAATTTTTTTTTTTTCAAAGGGATACTCAAATTCTAACCATGCTTCTTGTACTGTATCAAAGGTTCAAACATGCAGTTTCAAGTCCTTAGAGATGGACATGCTAATGAGGCATCTTGCTTTAACATTATGATGTATTCATATTCTTCTCAATATTTGTTGTTGTAGGATATAACCCAATTATAATTTGATAAAGACCTTTACTTCTACATAAATCCTCCATATATGACTTCTAGGATTAATAATGGGTGCTTGTAAAATGAATCTCATGAGGGTTTGTATTCATTAAAGAAATTATAAATCAAAATGTAGAATGAGATGAAATGAAGTATACCCCTATTTAGAGATCAAAATATTAGCTAACTTAAAAAAAATGGGACTGAGAGTATATGATGAAGTTATGTCCCTATGAAGCTTCCAAAACAAGGCTCAGACTTGATTTTATGTTGAAAAATGCAAATTCAACAACATAAAACAAAAAATTTAACCAAAATCACTCATATCATTATGAAATTAATTAAAAACACTCAATTTGTAAAAAACCACACTAAAAAAGGTTGAACAACGAATCTAGAGTAGTTTGGAAAATCCCTTCAAAATCTACATGTGAGAACATCAAAGTTACGAACTTCATGAGAACTATGACATCAAAACAAGAACTCTAGCTTGAAAACTTCTATTTTTGTGCAAAAAACATAAAATTACACCTCACATTCAAAAAGTAGTGATATTGCATCACCCTTTTTTAGGGTTAATATTCCAATATTTTTCACGTTTGACATTAAAAACCAAAATTTTGATTACAGAAAACCTTAAAATCCCATCATTTTGAGACCATGGAATTAAAACAAAAAATCATGAGTACAAAAAAACTTAAAATTTCAAGAGTTTTCAACTATAGCATTGAAAAACATATATCGTGACTATGCAAAACAATAAAAATCAATACTTAAAGAGTGGTTATACCAAGAAAAATTTATTTATTTTTAAGGTTCAAATTATAGCTGGTTTGAAATCTTAGCATATGACAACTTGACCCTTTTAAATGTGGCATTAAAATTGCAATATTTTCCTCGAATGCGGGTGACAAAACTGACACGCTGGACAATCACATCCCACATTCCATGGGGGATGGATATCACTTGTGCAGAGCCTCACCTGCTGCGGATCCTAAAACCGCTAGCTTCTCTCATGAGACTCACATAATCAGCAATGATGACGAGAGGATAGGCACTATGTCAGCATGTCCATAGCATCACCTCGCATCTATCACCATTAATGACCACTATGATTAAACCGTTTTGCATCCATCCCCTTTCCCTCGAGCTTGCTCATGTAATCAATCACAGCACGCAGATGCGTGTGAAGCTTACTCATTGCTTCCCTCCTCACACATACCCCCACCCCTTTAAAAAGATGAGCTATCAACCCCTTTCAATACTCATAATGTTATCTCTGCCTTTCACCTCCTTAACTCTGATTTGGCCTCTCCCTAACTTCAGACAGCTACGAAGCTCTACTCTCAACGTAGCACTGCACAGTCTCCTTTGTTCTACTGCACCCCTCCCTGCGCACCTTCCCCCCAGCTACTCCTACCCCCTTAGCACCAACTCTGCTTGCCCTTTCCTGAACTGCTCCCCCTGACCTCTATGCGCAATGGCTCCTAGAATTTGTCAATAAAACCATTCGAGGAAGACAGAGAGGGGCTCTCACTGGCCATTATCATCGTGGCAAGGAAAATCATCTAGAGTCGATGGAAGGCTCCTCTTCCAGTACTTTAGTGAGACAGAGTCCCGATCCAGAGCATATTGCAGAAGCCCCTGGGAAAGCTGCGCAGAGAGGGAGACGCGGCCCGTGGAAGTCCATTTCTCCCTTGACACACCTATAGCAGCGCAAAATTGACCCACTGCCTATTCAAGAGGAGGAAGATGCGGATTTAGACATTTGGGTGATGGACTCTAATGGCATCTGGATGCGTGTTCCTGACGACATAGATCTAGACTCCCCCATCCTCTGCGCACTGCTCCACAAGCTCAAGCGTACAGTGGCCGACACGGAGGAAGCTACTGTGCAGGCTCCTGCTTAGCCCATTGAGGAGGAGGTCCCCAACAGTGATGATGAAGACGAAAAGTGAAGCCTGCACAACTCCATAGTTCTCCTATGTTTTTTGTCAAGCTTGCCATTAGTGCCTTTTTGCTACTATTTACTTTATGCTTCTTAGATATGCCAACGCTACTGCGCATAATGTAATTTCTGTTTTAAGTTTTGTTTGGGTTGGTTTCCTCCCCCAAGACATCCTAGAAACCGTGTAACAAAGGCTAGGATTGGCTAAGCGCAGCTTACCAACCCAGCTTGTAGCATATGTAACTTTATGTTTTAAAATTAATAGAATAGCCTAACTTACCGAAAAAAAAAAAAAAATTTGCAATATTTTTTTAATTGTGGCCTATATAATTTTTTTTTTTTTTTTTTTGACAGAAACGATTAATATGATATATTGATTCCTGGCATGAATGCCTTAATTCAGGTTACAAGGTGCAAGGGCAATGCCCATATTTTCTCTTTGGTCGAGAACAAAATGGCCCTTTCACTTATGAGCCAGAGCTTTTTACAAACAAAAGTATGACCAATCTCCACTGTCTTCCCGAATTTGAAGATACAAACAAACTGCTCCAATAATAGACAGTAAAGCATTAAACCAGAAAGTTAGGGTATGGGATCCCATCCTTCATCTCCATCTCTTAGGAGGTCTCCTAGGGAGAGAAGAACAACTTTGTTGGCTTCGGCATCAACCTCTTTGTTGTTCTCTCTCTTTACATGCAAGAAATTCAGGCTTTGGAATTCGACAAAGATCTAATTCTGCTCATCAATCTTGATAGTCTTAGATCAGAAGGTGAAGATCTATCCACTATGGATTTAATTATGGACTGGGAGTCACCAAAGACAGTGGCATCTTTGATACCAAGAAATTTGAGTTGCTTAAGACCTTGGAGAAGGGCTAGCACTTCGGCTTGAATGCTGGTGTTATAACCCACACCCCAGTTATATCTGAGCACAGTTCTACCTTCCGCATTTCTGAAAATACCACCTGCTCTGGAAATTCCTGGATTTCCTTTTGCAGCTCCGTCAAAGAAAAGGATGGAACATGCCAGCTTTGTGCAAAACTCAGAAAATTCAGTTGCATTGACCTGAATTTGCCAGTCTTTGAGAGTAGTGGGAGGCCTTACAATGTCTTTGAAATTGAGGTCGAGCATAGCAATCCATTTAGAATCCTGTTCACTCAAGTCAGCCCCGTCCAGGTGATATCCCAAGTTGTCTTTTAGCTGGCTAATTATTTTGACCAAGACAATCTTGAGATCATTCTTTTTATCTCTGAAAATTCTCTGATTTCTTTCAAGCCATATTTGCCAGCATATTACTTTAGGGAGTGTGAGCCAGGTAGCCTTGATATGGTTGTTCTTAGGAGTGATTCCAGGGTACTTAGACATCCAGTTTGAGAACAGATCGGAGATGTTAGTGGGATAGGCGAACTCGTTGCCCCATGGGCCTCAGAGTGCTTGCCAAATCTTTGCAGCAAAATTACAGTTGAGCATCAGATGGGTGGTAGATTCTTCATTTTCTCCACACAGCGAGCATATAGAAGGCCCCAGGTAACCCCTTTTCTGAAGCGTGTCATCAGTCAAAATCCGCTTATGGCAAAGGAGCCAGAAAAATGTGTCTATTTTTGGGATCGAAGGCTGTGACCAAATCCCCTTCCAAGGCTCTGGGTCAGGAGGGACATGAGGGTGTCAAACCAGCTTTTTGTATCCCTGCGAGACAGTGTAACGCCCAGGAGTCGAACCCCATCCACGGGTGTCAGATTTTCTGTTGTTTATTGAGGCCTTGCCATTTAAGCGGGCTAAGAAGATTGCACATTCGTTAGAAAATTTTTGTGGCACCTCCAGCTTAGCCCAATTTTGCCAAACGTTGCCCTCCCATTGAGAAATGTCCCACAGAGCTTTTAGGCCGGCTCTGTTCATCCATTCTCTCAGCGTGCCCAGGGAAATATCATCTGCCAGGGGATCGCTGCCCATGATACGATCCTCCCAAATTCTTATATGTTTGCCATTTCCTGGGGATCCAGTGCGCATGGAGGCTGATTAAAGGGTATGCTTTAGCGCAGATTTTGTGGATCATCGAGCCAGAGTTAGAAATGGGACTGTCAAGACAACGTTTTCTCTACCCCCGGAAGTATTTTTTCCACAGCACTCACTGCGCCCATCCCGGATTTGGGGCAATAACCCTCCATAACAACTTTTCTCCCAAAGAAAAATTTTGAGTGCTAATACTCTTGAAATTTAGACCTCCTTCGAGTCTAGGCAAAGAGATTTTATCCCAGCTAATTAAAGGGACTTTCTTGTCATTCGATTTTCCACCTTTCCAGAAGAATTTCCTAATGTAATCCTCCATTTTTCTCATAATGCCAATTGGGGCCAGCATAAATGTAGATTGATAGATGGGGAGGCTACTTAAAATAGCTTTTATGAGCACTGTCTTTCCTGCCAGGTTAAGCCAATTGTAGCCCCAAGAATGAATCTTGGTTTTAAACTTTTCCAGCAGAGGTAGCCAGTCTCTGCTGAGGGCACTATTTTGGAAGATGGGGAGCCCCAAATATTTGAAGGATGGCCATGAAGAGGAGGCAGCAAAGCCAAAACAACAGGAGATGGCTTGGAGAGTGCTGTCTGAAGTATTCCAGCAGAAGATATGGCATTTGCCTTCGTTGAGCCTGCTTCCTGAGCCTTCGCAATAACTATCCATCACCTCTTTAAAATTGTTTGCCGAGAGCACAGTGGCAGCACCCAGCAATAGAGAATCATCAGCGAATAACGCGTGGTTTATATTTTTGACACCTCTTGCAATGCACAGACCCATTATCTCTTGATCCTGTTGCTTCTTATTCAAGAGGAAGCTGAGGACAGAAACTTGGAGGACAAAGAGAAGGGGAGAAAGCGGACACCCTTGCCTCAATCCTCGAGAAGCTTTGAAGAAGTCAGCTGCTCTCCCATTAATCAAAGGGGCTATCCAAGGATCACTGATACAAGCCTGAATCCATTTAATAAATTTAGGGCCAAAGCCAAATTTGTGTAAAACATCCATTAGGAATCTGTGTCTCACCCTATCAAAGGCATTTTCTAGATCTAATTTGACAACCATTCCTTTCTCTTTTCGGAGCAGGCTAGAATGGATCGCCTCCTGAACTAGAATGAAGTTGTCCACAATCTGCCTTCCCTGAATAAAGCCTCCCTGGTTCTCCGGTATAATGTCTGGAAGAATGGTTTTCAATCTGTTTGCAATCACTTTAGTGATCAGCTTGTATCCTATATTACACAGAGAGATAGGCCGAAATCTGCTAAAGGTGTTTGCGCCTTTTTCCTTGGGGATGAGGGCAAGGAACGCCGAGTTGGTGCTTCCCCCAATTTTCTGACAGTCTTGTGATTTCCGAACCATTCTACATAAATCTTTTTCTACAATCTGCCAACAGGTCTGAAGGAATCTGTCAGTGAAGCCATCAGGACCTGGGGCCTTATCTGGCTCCATTGCAAAGAGGGCATTTTTTATTTCAGAGTTAGTGACTTCTGCTTCCAAGTACTGATTTTTTCTGGGCGAGATCAAAGAGGGCACCTCATTTACTAGATTTGGATCATTACCCCAGACCCTCCTCTTCACTATACATATTTTTTAAGTGAAGGAAAGCAACTCTTTTAATGATTCAGATATCTCTATGCATGGAGGTCTCTTCGCTTATTTCTAAGATGGAATTGAAACTCTTTCGGGCTTGGGCTTGTTTTTGAAAGAAGGAGGAGTTCCTATCTCCTGCCTTCAGCCAAAGACAGCGAGATTTGACTCTCCAATATTCTTCCTCTGCCAAGCTTGCTTTATGAAGCTTTTGTTGAAGATCAGCCTCCTTGGCTAGGATTTCTTTAGTGATTTCTTCATCTTCCGATCTCGTTTGATGTATCTCGAGATATTCTTGGATATTTTTCCTTTCCACAGTAGGGTTAGGAAGGGATTGGACCCATGATTTTAAAACATCTTTCACTCTTCTGAGTTTTTCCTCCCAAACAAAAAAGGCAGAACCCTTTACTGATTGGATCCAACTTTCTTTTACGAGCTGCATGAAGGACTGTTCCTTGACCCATTGAGGACTGAATTTAAAAGGGATAGGGCCTTGGTCCAAATGGGCCAGGAGCTCAAGTTTAATGGGTCTATGATCGGAGACGCTGCATGGCAGAATATGAATTCTAGATTCTAGACCAAGGAGAAGAAAAGAGCTTTGGACAAGAAATCTATCTAACCTTGCAGCAATATGTCCCGGTCTGAGTCTTTTGTTGGACCAAGTATACTTACCCGAGGAAGGCTTGATGTTGATCAAATCCCAATCCTGAAGCAGGTCCTCCACCCATTCCCGCGCCGGATCCCTTACAATACTTCCACCTCGCTTTTTAGTTAACGATAAAATGAGGTTGAGATCCCTTGCAATTATGATATTTGTCAGATTTTCAGTGTCAGCCAGTCTTCTAATGGAATCCTAGCAGATCTTTTAGCTCCCCTGCGCTGACAGGAGCGTACACATTAAATAGGTAGAGGATCTCATTTGAGTCAACGTGTTGCAGTTTTGAAAACAGCCAATGGGTATTGAAGACCTCTTTAATCCTTGAGTATTTGTTGCCATTCCAAATAGTGCCTAGACCTCCTGAAGCACCTCTACCTGAGACTGCTTAACCTTCAATTTTTTTCCACAGTTTCTTGCTAATATGAAGGAATTCTTTGTCCTCCATTTTGGTCTCCTGGATGAGGAGAATATCAGGAGATTCTGCTCTTATAAGGTTTTTGACAGCTTCTTCTTTTATTCTACTCCCCATACCCCTACAATTCTAGGAGATGATCTTCATTACTTGCTTTTGGGGTGGTGAGCTCCTTTAGAGCTCTGGGACTGGTTTCTAGTCATCTTCGGAGTTCTAGCCAAAATTTTCTCTAGGGTTGGTTGACTTCCTCGGAGTTTGTATTTGAAGGTTTCTTGTTCTCTTTTTTCATGAGCAGATTTTCGGCCTCTCATTGATCTTCTAGCCGAGTTTTGTGACTCTCCTATTTCACCTTCTTCTTCTAAGTCCTCCGAGACTTGCACTTCCTTAGTCTCTTCTTTGTGTATCTCTTTCGATCTGTCTACATTGCTTTCAACTTGCTTTGATCCTGAGGGGGATTCTTTGTGGGGCGATTCTTCCTTCTGCTTCTCGGACTCTTGGATGTCTTCATTTGCTAAACTCAGTTGTGCAAACTTGTTACTTTGCTCTGCCATGAAGGGAGTTTGGATAACAGGGGTAGTCTGAGGGCCCTTGCCATTTTTGTTTCTTATTCTTGGGGCTTCGTGGGCAGTTTTGGTTCTTTTGACCTGATTCCAACCATCCTCCTTGCCTTTCTCCACTTCACTGTTCATTGGACAGCCTCTAGCAAAATGGCCATAGACATGGCATTTCCGGCATTTAAACGGGAGCTGCTCATAGTCCAGCTTTTGGACGTGAGTCCAACTGCCGACCCTGATTTTTATTGCCTCTGGTAGACCAACCTCCAGATCAACTTCAACACAAATTCTTGCACAATCATACTGATCTTTACTATTTTCTCGATCAATAAATTTTCCCAAGGTATTCCCGATGTGCTTGAGGGACTCCCAATTCCAACAATGTACTGGCAGATTGGGCAGCCTTACCCACACAGGAACGGCTGTAGGAACGTCCACTGCTGGGTTGAAATCAGGCATCCACTTGTTAAGATATAGTCCCTGAGGGCCCATGAAATAGGGGCCATTCTGGAAAATCAGGTCCTTATCCTCCTTGTCAGAGAATTCAAACAGGGAGAACCCCCTTCCTAGGAAATACGAAGTAACTCTGTTTTTGATCAGCGGCACCCAGTTCCTTGCAACCCAGCTCTCCGTGGACTTGGGGGAGGGCCAAAGGCTTGTGAACTGACCCACCAAAGCACGTTCAACCAAAGAGAGGGCGACCTGGATCGGACCCTCAGGCGGGAGCGAAATTTCTGGGATATCATCCAATCGTTTCACAAACTTAGCAACCTCGGGAGCTTTCTTCTTCGGCAGAAAGGCCAAGAGCTTGAGAAAGGCATCTGCATCAGGTGGGGGAGGCGGAGGGGGGGTGACCTGGGCAGCGCCCAGGGCCTCCATGGCAGCAAAGGAGCCCAAGCTCAAACGCACTCGGTGCAGGAGCTCAACAATCGCCTACAGATCCCATCATTAGAAAGGGACAATCTCTTCAGCGAAGGAGAAGATAGAGACCCTTCAACGGCCAAAAATGGAGAAATAAGAGCTTCACCGCACAAACAATCCTATGCGCCACGTAACCACAGAGCGTCGCGCAGGAACTCAGGAAGCAGAAGGGTCTGATTTTGTGCGCCGCGCCAGCCTTGAGCGCTGCGACACCCAGCCAAAGCGCCTCGCAGGGAGAGGAACAACGCAATGTCTAGAGGCTTCGTAAAAATCCTATCACCAATGAAAATGCACGGCAGAGCCCTTCAAAACCAGAGGGCCGAGATTGGCTAGCGGCCACAGCGCAGAGGACCAGCTACAGAGGTGGCTAGGTCAGAAAAAATATTTCAAGAAACATTACTCCACGCCCCAATCATTGAATGTACAAGTTATATAAAATCATTATTAATGTACACAAAATTATTAAAACCACTCTTAAAAAAACAAGTAATGAAAATATTTTATGTTTTTTAATTAAAAAATGAAAATCTTAATCTAAAATAAAAAATAAAAAATTTAAAAAATGTATTTTCTGAATTAAAGTTTTAATAAAAAATTAATAAAAGGTTATTAAAAACCGAAATTTTAAGAACAAAATTAAACCCAAAAATAAAATAAAATAAACATAGTAAATTAAAAAATAAAATAAAAAACTAATTAAAATATAAATATAAATAAGAATGAGAATAAAATAAAATAATAAGATGCTTGCAAGGTGTGTTGATGTTCCACACGGTAATGGCTGACTAGGACATATTGCACTCACTACATAAGTTTATTAGACTATAAATTGATGTGGTAGCTTGTTAACTAGGCATTAGGGTTGTCATGGTAGCAGTTGGTACTTTGACTAGGAAAAATAAGTATACGACCCATTGAAATGACACTATATAAATGTGCCACATGTCACTTTTGGAAAGGTGGAAGTTGATGTCATTGTGCTTGGTGATGCTATATGGCTATTAGTTTATATTACACTATTAATATGGAAGGCCATGTGGGGCTTAGTGGAGGGTTGCACACCATGGGTGTAAGGTGTCAAATATGTGGTCCATTGATGTGAAGGTTGATGGTAGGTTGGGAGCGAGAAGGGGTTGGAAGTGGTAGGTGTGGAGTTTGTCGGTATTTATAAGGCAACAATAGGAGGTATAAGGGAGGGAGGCGCAAATTGAAGAGAGGTATAAGCTATCAATAAATTGTAGGATAAAAAAGGGTGCACCAAAAAGATGGTGAGGGTGTATTAAAAGGGGAGTACAACATTAGAAAAGGGTTACCCTTCAAGCACTAGCTATAAAAACACCCAAATCACCAAAAAAATAAGCCTATGGAAAATTATTTTCTTTTTTAAACCATAATGACAATTTTGAATTTATATGCAAGTCTTTACTTGGATCACAACATAGACATAAGGTAGTACATATCTATATCTTAAAAAAAAATCCTAAGCCCTCTTATCTAGCAAAAATTCAAAATTTTCTAGAGAGACTCCCAATTGGACAAGAAAAATGGGGTTTTGTAGGTATATACCTTACAAAACTAACCCTACAAAAAAATTACATATACTATTGCTAAATGTTAATGTAGTCCTTAATAACTATGCAATGTCAATCCATTTAGATCTAAGGAATAGGAGATGGCCTAATTCGGCCATTGATTTTTAATTCTCCCAATCTTAATTTATACCCTTTATTAACACATAGGTTTGCATCATTATTGAGATCACAAAGAAAGTTGAAATATGCTATCTGAGAGAATCCTTCCGCTACTTTCCTAATTATTTTCATAAGACTTTCGAATGATTTATCCCTTGGAGAGGAACCCTTCACCAAATGTTAAATATGAAGGAGAGATTCTCCCAAAACAATGAGAGAAGCCACCCGATTTTCTTTGGTTAACTAAATCCCTCTGTAGAGGGCCTAATCTTCCAAACTTGTTTTTTTTTTTCGTTCATCCTAGCCCTATGAATATTCTGCAACATTAAATTCTCCGAGACCATATAAGACCCTTCTAACTCCTGCCATGCCCTATAAAATGTTCAATTTACCACATATTCAATTTACAAAATCAACATATAAGACCACATATTCAATTTACAAAATCAACATGTTTGGTAATTGAAATTTACTCTATAAAATGTTCCATACCATGTTTGAAATGGAACATGGTCACATGATCATAGTATTAAAGCGAACACACAAATGAAATGAGAAATATTCTAATAAAACCATTGAAAAGGAAACATTCATAAAGCAAAGGAAAAGCTCAATTATTTCTCAACTAAATCATGTACAATGAGGACCTATATCCTTTTTAGAGAATATTCTTGCATACTAGCTGCTCACTTATTCACATTCCATTCACATAAGTCAATTAACCATGCTTGAAAGAGGGAGATGTTTTAAGTTAAGCTTATGCAGTCGAGAGAAAATGTACAACCAACAGTAAGAGGGTTTCCCCAGTGTGGACTCCCAATCAAATCTCACACAATTTGGGATAGGAGCCCCATCCGATCTATGGGCCTAACTTCCACCATGCATGTTTTACTCTTGGCTGTCAAATGTAGAGAACTGAATGCTAAAGCAAGTGTGAAATGACTAGATGCTAAGGAGGAAATAAACCCACAATTAACGAACTTGTAGAACAATGTACAAGAACAAAGAAATAAAACAAAACAAAAAATATGCCTCCAGAGGAATATGTTAGTAAGACCATCTGAAACATAATAGTAAGAAAGTACTATAGGTTAACCACAAATTATTTCAAAACTAGTTACTAACATAGGGTAGAATAAGAGAGCATAGATCCAAAGCAAAAATATAAGCCACATGCCAAAATTTAGTTCATTAACTATGACCAATATGGATGAACACATACACACACACATAATTAGAGCATGGAAAATTTTAGGGGTTAATATTCGCACGTGGGATAATTTTCCATTGTTTTTCCAATAAAAATATTCACCAATTTCCATTTTTTTATAAAAATGATTCGCCCAAATTTTACAATATAAAATTATTTTACGTTAAAAATTGCCAACATTATATAGACAGTATATATAATATCGATATAAATTTGAATAATTTTACAAATACGTCAATAAACATTTTATAGTTTGCATATTAGGGACTAGTGAGATTCACCAAATTTTTAAACTTCAAGATAATTTTCCATCCTTAAAATTTTCTCTGAATTGGAGCATTATTTAGCAATTAAAATCAATATAGGAATGCATGGGAATCTATGCCAAAATGAAGAAATTATCATTAATGATGTTGTAAATCTAAATACTAATGCCACAAGCCCATATAAATCTAATTGTTGAATGAGGGATGATCATACCATCCTCAAGACAAAACCTTAGCCTCACCACCACTTAGCCTAAAATCTACCAAGAGTGAGAATGTTCCGAATACCTAGCATAATAGCTATCTAAATGCTAGCAAAGCTTTAGTGCTAAAAGTCCCCCCTTTTTAGAGGCATGGGGATATATTTATACAAATGGGTTAGGTCTCATTTCACCTTCCCCAAAACTCTTGGACTTCCTCATGACTCTTCTATTAACATTTTAATTTTTTTATTAACGATTATATGAATTTGTTATCCTTTATTCATTACATTAAGGTCCTGCAAAGAGATTTTAAAGAACCTATGTTTTATTACTTGTATCAAAATTGTTCATTTCCACAACTGGAGTTGCTCAAAGGACCTTGTAGCTATCACCCTTTGATATTATCCAAGGCAATGCCATCAAATAATGCATCTACAAGACTAGGTTGTTGGCATTAGAAGAAGAAGTAGGAATCTAGGAACCAATCTTTCAAGTAAACCTGGTATACCCTTATGGTGCAATATTTTTCCTTCAAATAATAATTGCTATGAAAACTCATGGGGCACGTATTCCAGGCTGAATGTTTGGAAAAAATTATAATTGACATCACTTGTGATTAATTAATGGTTATGGAAACTAGAAAAGGAATTGGAAAAGGAAAAGAGGAAATAATTGGCATTTAATTAAGGAAATAAATAAATATAGGAGAAAAAGAAGGTGAAGAGACACAAATTTGCATGCAAGGGAAATTAGAGGAAAAATGAAGAAAATTAAGACATTAATGATAAAAATGCATCAGAGAATCAACTCACATATTTTGGCTTATTGTTTGGTCATTACAACTTTTGACAATTTTGTGGTGGAGTTCTAGTTGATTCTCTCACACTCTCATTCTCCCATACTCTTGCACACTTACAGCATGCTTGAATAATTCTACATTCACTTGGATTGGAGAAGGAAAGAAAGGAAAGCAAGGGAGCGTAAGGGAATAATTGGATCAACAACTACAACTGGGTTTCTTTGTAGGGAATAGGTCGCATGTGTGATTTCCCTACTGATTTTTGGATGCATAGTATATGCATCTGATTCTCGGGTTATGTGTTTTCATTGGCATGGAGATTTTCATGGATTAACAATGGTTTTAGCCTTGCCTTTCCATTTCCTAGATAGTCATGGTGTTGTGGGGTTCCCACTTTTTTTTCTGATTGGTGCTCAAGTTCCCTATGGTTGTGGGTTGGAAAAAAACCTTTGGAATCGCTAGAACAACTTGGGTTGAGTAGAATTCATAGGATAAGACAAATGATTTGGATCCCTTGGTGGGTTGAGTTACTAGTTCTTGGAGCCGCAGGTGGAACAAACACTTTGGAGCCCTAAAAGAATGTGGGTTGAGTTACTAGTTCCTGGAGCCCTTGACAACTTGGGTAGAGACCAATCTAGTGGATTTTAGAGATTTACAAACTGTAGAGGTGGAATCATTGTGGTTGAGGTTTGAGGTGGCTTTGCCTCTAGAATCCCTGGTTTGGTTTTGTTTTGGTTTATTTCATGAGATCCCACATTCATGCTTGGAATATGGCATGGGGGTGATTGGCTGAAAGAGATATTTGGTTCAACCCAATATATGGTTGGGTGGTACGTGGAAGTCCCTGACTTGGTTGGAATTTTCATATGTTAATAAGAGTTATTTTCCTATTGTGATTTATGAGCACATGCACTGGTTATTACGTTGACATTATGGATGATTTTCCATGGATTATATGTTGGTTATTTTCTAGTTACATGCGGGTTATATGATGTATTTAATTTATGTCTCTTCGTATGTTCAGATAATTTATTGAATGGTTGGTGAATGCATGGACTAACAAGTTCTATTGCAGCTAGCCAGAGAGGTATTGGAGCCTTCTTGGTGATTATCAAATGAGATTCATAAGTTTATGATCAAATATGCATTCATGACATGTAGCTTACATGTTTACCATATGTTTGATGAAATGTATATCATGGATTAGGAATTTCTAGGTCAAGTTCATTAGAGGAAATTTCAGCCTAAAAGTGGCCTCCTAAGGAAAACTAATAAAATAACAGTTAAAATAATAAAATAAGAGTTATGAATTTTGGAGGGAAAAGAAGAAAACCATTTTTTAATTGTATTTTTGTCTTATTGCATTATAGGTTTACTCAAATTTCAAGTGTAGATACTCGTTGGATGCATAATTAAATTTTACATCCAACGAGTACCCATCATGTATACTTTTAATAAGACCCACATTATTAAAAATGGAATATACATTAAAAAAACATGTTGAACACACTTTTTTAATGTATCTTCACTTTTTTTTATCAATGTGGGTCTTCTCAAAAGTATGCATGATGGGTACTCGTTGGATGCGGAATTTAATTCCGCATCCAACAGGTGTCTACACTGAAATATAAGTAAACCTATAAGGAGATGAGCCAAAAATACAATTAAAAACAATAAATTTTCTTCTTTTCCCTCGAAAATATTTACATATACCTCTTTTTAAATTTAAAGGATTTTGAATGGTTTACATATTATGACATGTATATTATGTGAAAAATTCATAGGAACTTTTAGGCTAAAATTTCCTCTAATGCTTGCTTGAATTTGAATGGTTAGAATTGTTATCATCTTTTCTATGCTTCTAGAAAATTACAAGCAGTATTGGGTAGTGATATGTAGGATAGCCTCGAAAAGTGGCTTAGATCCTAGAATTTCATGCACAAAACTGGAGGAATTGGGTCATAATTGCATGGAAGAAGGCTTGTGAGTGTGATTATAGGCTTTCAATCACATGGATGAAATTTCAAGGGTGAGACTATGGAGCCAGGTCAGAGAACGGGTTTCCAACTTAGGGGTTGATCACCTGGGGTGGTTGTTAAACTCCTGAGTGATCTGTAGCCACTATGTGATTTCAGTAAGCATTCAGGTTGTAGGCCCCACATCCTTAACTAGAAATTTGAGGTCAAGTCATTTCATAGTGACACTCATCTCATGTTTACCTTGGCGAGCTTTTGAATTTTGTTAAATGTAGGAGGAGGCATTATAGGGTGGTATCAGAGCGGCGTTACATCATTGAAGTTCGGGGTAGATGTGATTGCTATGCAATCATGTTAGTTAATGATATGTTTGTTATGCATGGATGGCTATGGTCATTGTTTTAGTCTTGTGTCATCAAGATCATGTTGAGAAGTTGATATGTTCATGTCATTATATATACATATATCGTGTTAATCTTGATTGATTGTGCAGACGAGATTTCTTCCCTTGAAATTGAATAAGCATTAGATAAATTTTGAGGTCTAAAATGGGCCTCCTAATGAATATTATAAAATAATTGTGGAAATAATAAAATAAGAATAGATTACATCATCAAATTTTAGGAGAAAAAAGAAAAAATTACTTTTTCAACACGTATTTTCAACTTATCTCCCTATGGTTTTACTCAAATTTCGAGCAAGAGCCTTCGTTGGATGCAAAATTTAAATTTTCATCCAACGTGTACCCATGTTTCATACCTTTGATAAACCCTAATACACAAAAAAATAAATACATGAAAAAATGTTATTGAAATCATTTTTTTCATGTATTTCTCATTTTTCATGTAGCGTGGTCCATGGAAAGTATGAAACATGGGTACTCCTTCGACAGGGAATTAAATTATGCATAGAATGAGTGATCCCACTCAAAATTTGAGTAAAAATGCAAGGGAATAAGTTGAAAATGCGAGTTAAAAATGTAGTTTTTTGTATTTTTTATATTTTATTCTTTTCACATTTTACTCCAAAAATGGTGAATCATCCCATGTGGTTATCATCATCATCTTAAATCCTATTAGTTATTATAAGTATGATTTTGGTTGTACATTTTTGTTTGAGGTCCATTTCTAACCTCAAAATTTCTCTAATGGTATGATTTTAATTATGTCTATATTTGGTTTATCTAACGTGGCATGTTTGTAGGAAATAGAAGATCATAGATGACGAGTAAAATAGTGGATTACAATTCACGTGACTCTCCTTATAGATCAGATTAGAAACAAGGAGATGAGTATTCTCCTAATATAGTAGGTGCACTGAGAATTCTGAAGGCATAAATCAGAAGTTGTAAGGAAAATAATGACAGGATAATTGAATAATAGGAAAGACTTTCCAGAGCTTAGAAAAAGCAAGCAGATGTTAATATAGTGATCCTTCAGAGCTTGTCAAATTTGCAAAGACAGGGATATCCAAGAATCACTCATGGATAGAAGGAAAGGATTAATGAGGCATATGGTAGCAATTCTCGATCAGGACATAGGTTGGATAGGAATGACACAGTCAGACGTGGAAGATGGTTGGATACACTTGACAATAGAGGTAGTGCTTATGGATTCTATTATAGTTTTGGTTCAGAGAGACATCACCGTCATAACCACCAACATCCTTATAGAAGGAGTGAGAAGTAATACTTTCTAGATGAGCTCAAGAAAACCAAGCCTCCTACATTTTATGGAGAGATGAAGAAACCAAAATATGTAGAAGCATTGCTACTTGGGATGAAGTTCTTTGAGCTACATGATTATTCAGAGAATATGAAATCCAAAATAACGATTTTCAGTCGGAAAAGTAGACATGTAGTAGGAATATGTGAAGCGTGTCAGAGGCATCAATATAGAGGAGTTGAGTTGGCATGAGTTTAAAATACTTTTCAAGATGAAGTACTTGTCCGAGAGATATTATGATGGAAAGGCTAAGGAGCTCTATGAGCTTAATATGGGTTCTATGACAAATGAAGAGTATACAACCGAGTTTTTAGAGATGTTGAGGTATGTTACCTACATCAAGGTTGAAGAGACAAATGTTCAAAGTTTCATCAGTGGCTACCATTAGAATTCAAGGATTAGATTGAGTATGATGAGCCTCAATCATTAGAGGAAGTCATTGGGAAGTTGAATAATTTTTATGAGCAGTCTAAGCATAAGTTTGACCTAAACATGATTGGAAAGGTAATGAAAATACTAAATGAAAGTGGGTTAAGAAATGAGGAATCCCTCAGGATGCAGGTCAATGGGAGAATGTAGCATTGTATAAGAAGTTCAACGACAGTTGACATAAGTCACAAATTTTAGTCTAAGGAGCAAAAAAAGTTGATGACGGGAATCCTTTGCAGTTCTAGACTTGGGGTGGAGATAATCGTAGGAGAGAATTTTGACAACACGAAGGCAGTATACCTTAGATTTACAGTGCTCAAGAGGCACTGCTAGTTGGAGATGTTGGGCAGAGTATTCCTCAGATTTATGTAACATTGGATAATGGGTAGGTTGATAATTATGCATCCATTATTGATATGTAAGGTAAGATTTGTGATCAATTTGTTTCTATTTTGATTTATCTATATCCAACTATATTTATAATAGTCCTGACCTAGTGGATAAGTGTGAATTGAATTAATAAGTGCATGAAAAATCTTAGTTGGTGCAGTTGGCTACAAGGACCAAGAGAATAGTTCATCATTAGGTGAGATCTTGTGCATTTGAGCTGAATGGTATGTTTACATCAGCACATATAAGTGTGCCTCCTTTGGGTTTGTACAATATGTTGTTGGGCATGGATTTGTTGTTCATTCACAAGACTAAAGTGGATTTCTATGACAAGGCTATTGAGTTCGTGGATGATAATGGGGAAAGAAGAATTTTTATGGTCTGAAGAAGCCTACATCAGTGAGAATGGTCACAAATATCCAAGAAAATCGTATTTGCAAGAAAGCATGTGTATTGTTTGTAGCTCATATTTCCAGTGACAAAGGGAAGGAAGATGAGGATGTTGAAATTATAAAGAGGTATCCTGTTTTGTAGCAATTTTAGGATGTCTTTCTTGTAGTGATTTCAAAGTTTTCTATTCATAGGGAAATGGAGTTTTTTTATTGAGTTGATGTTTGGAGAACCACAAACATATAAGACACCTTACAATATGAGTACTCCAAAGTTGGTGTAATTGAAGTTACAACGTAAGGATATGCTTGATAAAGGATACATAAGGCTAAGTGTGCCACCTTGGGGTGCACTAGTATTGTTTGTGAAAAAGAAGGATGTAACAAGGTTACTATCAAGAACACGTATCCTTTTCTACGGATTGATGAGTTGTTTGATCAGCTGAAGGGAGTAGTTGTGTTCTCAAATATTGACTTGAGATCAAGATATCATCAGGTGTGCATCAAAGAAGAAGATATTTACAAGACCATATTCCATACCAGGTATGGGAATTATGAGTTTGTAGTGGTTCCTTTTTGTCTTACTAATGCTCCAACTACTTTCATGTGTTTAATGAATAGTGTGTTGCTTCCTTATTTGAACAAGTTTTTTATAGTATTCATTGATGACATATTGATAAATTCTAAGAATGAGGAAGACCGTGTAGAGCATTTGGAAACCATGTTGAGATTGTTGAGAGAGAATCAATTGTATGCTAAGATTTGCAAGTGCGGTTTCTTTCATACTGAAGTTCATTACCTGGGAATGTTATTTCCCAGAAGAGGATAATAGTGGACCTAGAAAATATTAAATCTATCGTGGAGTGGCCAACTCCTAGGAATGTGGATGAGGTCAGATGATTCATGGGACTAGTAGGTTATCACAGGAGGTTCATCAGGAACTTCTTATGGATTTCCTATCCTATTACATCTTTGCAATGAAAAGATAACAAGTTTGAATGGACTGAGGAGTGTGCAACTAGTTTTGAGAAGTTGAAGAATTTGCTTATAAATGCACTAGTTTTAAATATTGGAGATCCTGATAAAGAGTTCATGGTATGTACAAATTCTTGTAAGAGAGGACTTGGTGGTGTCCTGATGCAGGAAGGATAGGTGGTATGCTATGAGTCAAGGAAGATAAATGAGCACAATCAAAACTATGTGGCTCATGATCTGTTGAATATTGCAACAAGAAACAGTGAAATTAGCATCCAGAAACATCATTCCTTGATCTTAGTGAAAAATAAGCACCTACACTAGGTAGGGCCCACACAGACTATTTTTAGGTGATATGTCTATTTTTAGAATTTGGATCAAAGTATATTTTTAGCAGTATTATATTTATAAATGGTTAAGCAAATTATATGGATGGATGGGCATCTAAGTTTGGAATGCATGTGCGAATTTGTTTCATGGAATGCATGTCTAAAATTAGAATGCATGTCGATTTTTGTTAGGCCCTTTAACAAAAATTAGACAATAAATAATTATCTATTTTCAATGAGCACTTGGAACAAGCTAACTGAAGTGGAAAATCAGCTAGCTAAGTGGATTTCGAGTTGAAGTGGTTGGTTGGTGGACCATGCAATGGAATTCATTGTAACTGAGTGATAAAAAGTTGTAACAAAATTGGACTAAAAAAAAAATATATTTCTTATGGAGCTTTATAACACAGCTCGTTGCAATATTTAAAATGATCAACCTGCTAAAACATGTCAAATGTGTATTTTACTGGAGCTTTATAACACAACTCATTACGATATTTATAATAAAAACCACATATAATTATTCACATTTGCTTCAACTAGAAAATAACCATATTTTTTATGGAGATTTATGGATCTAGCTTGATACAATATTTACAATAATATACACATATACACATTTGCTCAACCAACAAATAAAAGGATATGATGCCTGCATCCGCAACAAGGGAATTGAGAGGCCTACAACTCCACCATCAAACATAGTACCAGGATTCACCCTCTTCCTAGGAAATCCAAAATCCACTATCAAAGCCAAAGTGTGCATCCAATGTCCAACCCTACAATATTGCACTGATTTCCTCTCAATGAACAGTTATCAGCTCATTGTTCCAGGGCACACTCCCAATGTGCATTTGATTATATATGGAAATGCTAATGACCAAAACAAATCCATCCCTAAGCTTCCCTTTTCTACTACACAGTCCATCAAGAAATTTGGCAACCCCCTTCCATGTAGTCACACATATTCCAAGTTTCGTGGGCATCCCCTTCTCTGTTACATAGTCCCTCGGGCGACCCTTCCCTTGGTAAGTTTTCCTCGCATCAGAAGGTCCAAGAACCAAGGCATATCCCTACCTAAAAACCATCATACCGGTCATAGCGTGCTCATGGAAATAAATGGACACTATTGGGTAGAAGTTTCCCACAATGGCCCTACTCCTAAAGTTCTTTACCAGCATACTGCTTCCTATTCCAATTCATTTTTTGTTGTTGCTAATTCTTGTAGTGAGTTCCAACCACCCAACCGAGCATTTTTCATGCTTTCCTGTACCAAGCACATAATTTCCATTAGATCAAAAAAATTGAAATAAATTCAAACCATACCTCATTGGTAGCTTGTCAATAAGGTACTCTTGCAATTCTATTCACTTCTTTTCACAACAAGTCAAACTAATTCTTTGATCAAATCATCATCTATAAACATATCACAATCGGTTAGCTCAAAATGCAACCATCATATTCAAAATCATAGATCACATGTTACCATCATAACCCATAATCATAGATCACATGCCTAATTAAAACTGAAATAAAATTTTGATACTTATCCTTTAATCGATCCTTAGCTTCTACCTTTATCCTTTCAGTACACACATCAAATCAATTTCCATACTCGACAAGCACCCAATTCCTTCTCTTAAACCACATACACATACACATAGTGTGCATCACACACATACAACCACACATGGAATATGACACCATACAATACATGCACCTAAACCTGACGTACAACGTATACACATACACCCCCTTTACAAACACGATGCATACACCTGCATCTGATGTACGACACAACACATACACTTACACCTAGTGTACAATGCAACAAAATACATACACCCATATCCGGTGTACAATACAACACAATACATATACCTACACGTGGTGTACACCACAATACATATACATACACAATGAATACACATGTCATGATACCACGACTACAAAATGCACATACACATGACCACATGTACCAAAAAAACATGTAAAACATGCACATAATACCACATTTTCACAACACAACATGTACGACATGCACACAATACCACATGTACAACATGTACACAATACCACTTGTACACAACACCACTTGCACAACATGTGCACACACCTACACAACGTGTACATAGCACAACATGTACACAACACCACATGCATGATATGTACACAACATCACCTACACAACGTGTACATAGCATGACATGTACACAACACCACATGCACGAAATGTACACAACACCACCTGCACATAACCCCCCCTGTACAACAGTACACGCCACCACATGTATACAACACCACATGTACATAGCACCATATGTACAACATGCACACCATGCCATATATACACAACACTACATATACAACATGAACAAAAAACCATATATACACAACACTGGATATCTAACACGCACACAACACCAAATGTACACAACACTGCATATCCAACATGCGCACAACACCATCTTTACCAAGAACCACATATCCAAAATGCGCACAAAACCATCTATACATTGCATTACATAAACAACATGTGCACAACACCATATATACACACCATTGCATAAACAACATGTACACAACATGATATATACACAACACTGCATCCCTGAAACATCACATGTGCAACATGTACAATATATATATATATACAACAGTAGTATTGTGCATCCATAGACCACACACTAACTCTACCAAGAAACCATGCTTCTAATGTCTTTCCATCATTCATGTTGTTGTAGCTCCTAGAGATAGCCTTGAGTTGTATAAAGAACAGTTCCTAGGACATCTTAAATGCAAGGAGCATATGACTCAACTGATTGTAGTTGACAATGCTAGGCTCTCATGCAACTATCACTCGGATGAATGGTTTAATAAGGGTGGAACCAAGACCCCAAAGTTAAACACAACAACTAAGAAAACTGCAGAAACTGAGTATAAACTGCAATAAGTAAATGCATTAGATAGCTTTAAGACATAATGCTGTAAAGGGAGCTGACTTCTAAAATGAGTACACAGATATCAAGTTATATGTGAGCGATGAATATGACAGAAGATGGAATAGGATACCAAATATAACCGAGCTTATTCAAAGATAAGAGTCCATATATAGTGGGCCTATGCAAAGATAAGAATCCATATATTTGGGCTTGTTCAAAGACAAGAATCCATTGTAATTAGTATTAGAAGAATGGCGGTAGAAATAGGAAATGAAACAAAGTATCATGCCTGAGCCTTATTTAAAGTGCTATGGATGAGTAAATATGAGTATCTGCTGTGATAAATTCATATTTAAACATGGGAGCACTCGCATTCCAGAACATTAGATACAAGAAATGTGGAGAGATACAAAATGAACCTTTGTATTAAAAAAAACATGGAGAAGAGTTACAAACTGTGAATCATCCAGAGTGGAATCCCCAATCCCAAAAAAGCTTCTTATTACTGAGTCCCTACGGGATCTTCAACATCTACTATCAAATTTCATACAAATTACATATAGAACACTCGAACTAGTCAGTCCTTTGGAAAATCTGGAACCTTTTCTTAGTGTTTGCTTCCTGTTTTTATAACCACTGATTCCAATACGTGAGAAGATATTTTCGGAAAATATCTTCTTCGCGTGCTGGTATGTTGTTGCAGGTCAAAATCAAAGACAAAAATGATGATGAGGTAAAACTACTTCTCATCATCTTACAACGCAGGCCTAAATCTGTTTCTAACTGAAATGTAAAAACTGCAGGGGTGAAATAAGGATTTCACCCGAAATGAAAAAATGAACAGAACATGAGGTAAAAAGGCTACACAGGCCCATTAATGGATGATCATTGCTGATTGATGAGGTGGAGCCGCTGCTGCTGCTGGCGAAGGCAATACCGTTAGTTATGGGAAGGAATGGCCTTTTGTACTGGAGGGTGCGGTACTGCTGGTAGTGGATGAGTTGGCCTTCTGCTGATATGTGTGTTTAGGCCTTTAAATTCTGATTTGGGGCTCATTGATATAGATTTAAGCCTTCTTTAATTATCCTTTGCTTTAAAACTGAATCTTCATCTTCAATCTGTGGGTTAAGCTTTTAATTTTATGAGTTGGACCCTTAGCCTTTATTCTTTTGCTGACATGTACTTTCTTTGTGCACTGGAGGATTTCGCTATGTAATCAATGCTTATGAAACAAGTGGTTAAAACATGGAAATTAACCTTTGTGCCCCCTTTTTTCCTTTGATCAAGCCTCTGAGGATCGTCACCCTCGGCCTTGAGTCACTATGACTGGGTATGAGATGGACAACATACTTAAAATGCTGTAAAAAACCTACACAGACAGCAAACCAAATTAAATAAATCTTGCGATGAGTGGTTGACTGCTTCAGAAGGCTCTGGTGAAGACAGAGGAGCAGTGTGGAGGTAAGAAATGTAGCGAAGGCATTTCTTTGGTAAAAACAATGTTTAAATGTGATTTGGTGTGAAATTGTGTAGAAGGTGGTTTTGCGGAAAACCGGAGTGGTTTTCGTGCGGGGTTAAATTGGTAAGCGGTAATGGGCCAAATTGTTAGGTCCTTTTATTACTAGTATAGTCCCTTATTGTTATTAGTGTAACCCCCTTATTGTTATTATTGTACCCTTGTAACCCCCATTTTGTTATTATTGTGCCCTTAAATTATTATTGCTAGGTCGGCTAGGATTACATTGTGGCCCACTAGGATTACATTATGGCCACATGGACTCCTATATATAGAAAGGAGGTTTTGTAAATTGTATCATCAAAGAATTGTTCATTTATGTAATGTATTGGAGGTTGCCCCCTCGAAGTGGCTTATTTCTAAGGCATTGATATCTCTTTTTTTCTATTTTTGGAGCTGGTTACATAACATTTGGTATCAGAGGCTTTGGATTCTAGGGTTTCGCTGCTCCAAACAGGTCATCGTGGACTTTTAGCTACAAATTTTTGTCTACAAAGTTTCAGAAGCTGAAATGTTTAGGGTGCGAAGCCGAAATCCTTAGGAACATTGTCAAAAAAATTTAGAGCTTGGTTCGGAATATTTTTGGAGTTATGATCTGTGGAAGTTAGGTCTTTTTTCAGGCTCCTAAACAGGTCATCGTGGAATTTGCGCTATAACTTTTTTTTTTTAAAAAGTTTCAGAAGCTGAAATTTTTAGGGTGTGAAGCCGAAATCCTAAGGAAAATTGTCAAAAAATTTCAGAGCTTGGTTCGCAATATTTTTGGAGATATGATTTGTGGAAGGTAGTGCTTTTTCAAGCTCCTGAATTTCATCTCAAAGAGGTGATCGTGGGAAAAGTTCAATAACTCTCTCTCTGGGCATCGGATTGGAGTGCCGTAAAAAGTGGTCACAAGTACATAGAATTTAGTTTCTTTTCTATCAATTTCATAGACAAAGGACATAACAATGATACGTGGCAAGTCGTACAAGTTCGCTCTACTGAACTAGTCCATAATTAGGTCATTGTGGGAGATTGGACACAACTTTGTCTTGGAGAATCCAAATTAGGTCAGACCTGTGGCATTCGAAATATAATTCATAGGGCTACATCAGTACTAAAATTCAGATATTGAAGTGCTGCAATCACAGAGATAATCCAATTTCAATATCGAGCTCCTCAAAAGCAAGAAAAAGGTGTGTATTTTTTTTTCCGAATTGCATAAGTCTTGTTTCAAGAATCAATTTGAATTGATTCCAAGGGCAAATGTAGAATAGATATCAATATTGGGTTCTAAAATATGCCCCGTAAAAATAATTCAACACCCATTAAGCCTTCGAGAGGCTCTACTATGACTCATGAAAGATGAAGAATTGCAACATGATCTATCAAAATTACAAGAGCAAGTGCAACAAATTTCACTCTATGAAGAGCAAAAAAAAACGAAATGGAAGTTTCAAAGAAAGGTGTGGAAGCGAAGATGGATGGTTTGAAGAATAATATGGATGGTTTGAAGAAAGGCGTGGAAACTAATATGGATGGCATGGAATCTAGTATAGAAGTTAAGATGGAGGACATGAAAGACAACATGGAAAACATGAAGAATGATCTAAAAGCGGACATCGAAGGTTTGACAAAGTTGATACAAGAAATGTTTTCTAATGGTGAAAAGATAGTAGAAGAACCTCATGATGAGAACAAAATAAATGTTAATCATGATTTCATAAACTCTAATGTTGGCGGGAAGAACCACCATATTCCAAAAATGGATATGAGGAAGTTTGATGGAAAGGATCCTATAACATGGATACTACGGATGGAGCAATATTTTGATCTCTCCCATAACATGCAAAACACACAAAAGATACGCATTGCAACTTTACATTTAGAATAAAATACATTTGTATGGTATCGATGGCTTTGCTCCCGTAATTTTTTTTTCACTTGGTCTATTTTGATGGAAGAAATGATAGCACATTATGAGGATACAAAGAGCAACACCTTTTTAGCCAATTTATAAATCTCAAAAAAAAGGGTTTAGTGGGGCAACACATTGAGGAATTCCAAAAATTGAATATAAGGGTAACTGATATTCCAGAGGAACATGGGATCGATCTCTTCATAGGCACTTTAAAAGATAATATCCAACATGAAGTTCGCATTTTGGAACTAGGTTCATTGGAGAAGGCATTCAGGTTGGCAAGAAAAGTTGAATGTAAAATAATGGCGACAAGGAAGCCTACCACTCAATTCTATAAAGAAGGAAGTGTTGCTACACCTAGATTTCCACAACCTACAAGGTTGATACCACAAAAATTGGAAGAAAAAGAGCAAAAGGGCTTTGCTACAGTTGTGATAGTAAATACACTAAAGGTCATAAGTGTGCTGAGAAGAAATTGTTTTACATAGATTGTGAAGAGGAAGAAGAAAATGAACAAGAAGAGGATATACACCAGGAACCAGCCCTAGAAGACAAAGAAATGAGTCCTACCATATCGTGTAATGCATTGGCAGGAATTACCACTCCTCAAACTCTCAAGATAGAAGGAAATATCAAGAAGAAAAAGGTAATAGTGTTGATTGATTCAGGTAGCACCCATAATTTTATTCATTGTAAGGTAGCCAAGGAATTAAATTGTTTTCTATACCTAGCACTAGAATGTCAAGTGATGGTTGAAAATGGAGGAACTATAAATTGCTTTGGAAAATGCCATAATATCGAAGCTAACCACGTAGGGGAATATGCTATTGACTAGTCAATTCTTTCCATTCCTATGGGGAGGTGTTGATGTTGTACTAGGAGTACAATGGTTACAATCTTTGGGGACTGTAGCTTTTAATTTTCAAGAACTTTTATTGAAATTTTTTTCGGAAGGAAAGGAAATCGAATTACGGGGTATCGCAGGGAAGCCGGGAAATATAATAAGATCATAATTTCATGACAAATCTTCTGAAGAAGGAACAATGAGGAATAATTGCACAATTATGCTCATTAGAAGTTCCAACATCAAAATCATCTGTTTCTCCAGATCTCCAAAAAGTATTGGATAATCATTCCAAGGTGTTTGATACTCCCAAAGGACTCCCAACTATTCATGATCATGATCATGCTATTCATTTGATTCCAGGAAGTGTTCCTCCAAACATCAGGCCTTACAGATATCCTTATGTCCAAAAGAGAAAAATTGAATGTATGATTGCATAAATGTTAGAGGCTGGTATAATTCAACCTAGTCAAAGTTATTTCTCTGCTCTAGTAGTATTGGTGCACAAGAAGGATGGATCATGGTGCATATGTCTAGATGATAGGGAGCTCGATAAGCTCACTATTAAAGATAAATTTTCCATTCCTGTGATTGATGAATTATTGGATGAATTACATGGAGCAGTTTATTTTACCAAGTTGGATCTTTGTTGAGGATATCATCAAATTAGAATGAAGATTGAAGATATTCCGAAAACAACATCTCGAACTCATGAGGGTCATTACGAATTTTTGTTCATACCTTTTGGCCTTACCAATGCATCTTCTACATTTCAAGGGTTGATGAATTCCATTTTCAAACCCTTCCTTAGAAAAATTGTTCTAGTATTTTTTGATAACATACTAATCTACAGAAGGTATTGGAAGGACCATGTTCAACATGTTGACGGGGTGCTCAAACTATTGGAGGAGAAACAATTATATACAAAAACATCCAAACGTTTCTTTGGAGTACAAAAGGTGGAATATCTGGGTCATATTGTATCTCACGAGGGTGTTAAGGTAGACCCAAAAAAAATTAAAGCCATTAAGGAATGGAAAGTCCCCACAACCAAAAAGCAATTGCAAGGATTTCTCGAGTTAACATGGTATTATCACAAGTTTGTTAAGAATTATGGGATAATAGCAACACCTCTAACAACATTGTTGAAGAAAGATGCATTATCATGGACTCCTAAAAAAACTAAGGCCTTTGAACATCTTAAAGAGGCAATGTGCCTAACATCAATCTTATCTATGCCAGACTTCACAAAAACCTTTATTATGGAATGTGATGCCTCATGAAATGGAATTGGTGTTGTTTTAATGCAAGAAGGAAGACCCATTTCTTTTGAAAGTCTTCCAATCATGGGAAAGTATTCTGAGAAACAGAGATTATGAGAAGGAAATGTTGGCAATACTACATGCACTAAAGAAATGGTGACCTTACCTAATGGGAAGACACTTCAAGGTAAAAACTGATCATGATAGTCTTAAATAATTTTTGGAACAAATACTATCTTTAGAAGAACAGCAAAAATGGGTCACAAATATGTTGGGTTATGAATTTGAAATCATCTACAAAAGGGGAAGCTAAATGTTGTTGCGGATGCACTCTCAAGAAAGGATGAAGAGGTGGAAACATTGCTTTGTGAAATTTCTATTATCCAACCAGATTGGATAACCGAAGTAAAGGATGAATGGAAGAATGATGAAGAAGTGTGGACACTCATTCAAAATTTGCACCAAGATCCTAGTACATCTGATACATTTATTTGGGAAAATGATTCCTTATTGTACAAAGATCATTTATATCTTTGTAAGGATTCCCAACAAAAACAAAAGATTCTTTTGGAACTCCACACCTCTCCCTTAGGAGGACACTCTGGACTTTTAAAAACTTACCTCAGGGTGAAGAAATAATTTCTTTGGGATGACCTTAAATTTGATATTCAAAAGTTTGTGGCGGAATGTTTGGTTTGCAGGCGAATAAAGTTGAGACAATTAAGACCCAGGACTTCTACAACCTTATCCATTCCAAGTCAACGTTGGGAGGAGATTTCAATGGATTTTATAGGAGGTTTACCTAAGTCCGAAAGAAAGAGTGTCATCATGGTGGTAGTTGATAGACTTACCAAGTATGCACACTTTTGTGCATTATCTCATCCATTTAAAGCAAGTACAGTTGCTACTACATTTATGGATATAATTCAAAAGCTACGTGGAAACCCAAGGGTTATTGTGAGCGACAAAGATCCCATTTTTACTGGAAATTTTTGGACGGAGTTATTTTATTGTTTAGGTACTCAATTAGCTCATAGCTCATCTCATCATCCTCAATTCGATGGTCAAACTGAGATAGTAAATAAATGTTTGGAAGGATATCTTCGTTGTTTTGTATCTGATAAACAAACACAATGGGTCAAGTGGTTACCTCTCGTTGAATGGTGGTATAACACTTCCTTCCATACTGTAGCAAAAAATGACCCCATTTATGGCACTTTATGGATATCATCCACCATCCATCACATCATCTTTAAGGGAAAATTTGAAGGTTCAAGCAGTGGAAGATCACATCGAGGATCAGCAAGAAGTTCTCCAACCCTTAAAGGATAACCTGAATTTGACACAAAATCAAATGAAACAACAGGCAGGATCAACATCGCGGCGAGAGAAGTTTTGATGTAGGAGATTGAGTATTTTACGACTACAGCCTACAAACAAAATGTCCCTCAAACGAAACTAAGAAGGATAATAAATTGCCAGAATTCAGCTAGTCCTTACGAGTGTTGCAAAAGATTGGTCGGATAGCTAAATTGGAGCTTCAAAGCTAGCAAAGTGCATCCAATTTTCCATGTTTCATGCTTAAAGAAGGTTATAGGTGAAAATCTTCCAGTTCAAACATTATTGCCAGAACTTGATGAGGAAGGAAAATCATATTGGAACCTGAAGCAGTCACGGAAACAAGAACTCGACAGCTACAGAATCGATCAATTTTAGAGTATCTCATCAAGTGGAAGAGCTTACCCACTGAAGATTCTACATGGGAGGATGAGAAGTTTATACAGAAGCACCCAGAGCTACTCAAGCGTTGAGGACAACACTTTTTTGAAGGAGAGGGGCATTTTAGGTCCCTTTATTACTAGTATAGTCCCTTATTGTTATAAGTGTAACCCCCTTATTGTTATTATTGTACCCTTGTAACCCCCATTTTGTTATTATTGTGCCCTTAAATTATTATTGTTAGGTCGACTAGGATAACATTGTGGCCCACTAGGATTACATTATGGCCACATGGACTCCTATATATAGAAAGGAGGTTTTGTAAATTGTATCATCAAAGAATTGTTCATTTATGTAATGTATTGGAGGTTTCCCCCTCGAAGTGGCTTTTTTCTAAGGCGTTGATATCTCTTTTCTTCTATTTTTGGAGCTGGTTACACAACACAAATGAACGCGAAACAGGTAGGTGTGTGATGTGTGTCTTTAAAAAACCGCCCATTTCATGTGGAAACAGCTCGATCATGTTGTTCGATGAAATGAACGTGAAAATGAATGAGAGCCGTCCGATCTGGGCAATCCAGATCAAAGGCTGCAAATGCACGTGATGAACGTACTTGGGTGGTCGGGTGGGACCAGCAATGAGGTCAGGACTTACCTTACCGTTACGTTCACAGCGCCAGGTGTCTCCGTGGTCGGGCCCGCCAAGCATTCCGGCGAGGTCTTGTAGCGGCTCTAAGCCCGTGGCCATCACCCCACGGAAAAGCTATCTTGGGTCCCATCGTATGCTACGTCATCACCATTCCGGGGGGGTGAGCTTCTACCTTCCCCCTGCCATCCTTGATCCCCCCGGAACTCTTCACGTGACTTTCTTCCTTTGTATGCTCGGAGTATGGGTGGGTCCCGCCTTGCCTAGCTGTCTTGCACCTTTATCCTCCTTTGTTTCATGTAAAGCTTATCGCAAGGCTAGAATATGTATATGATGCCTTGCCCCATTTTTATATGGATATTAATTCACATCAACCCATTCACTCCTTTAAGTATTTCTCCCTTTTATCCTTTCGGGTGATCCCCCTTTATAAGTTTCTTAGGGCTAAGGTGGTGAATGATATGACAACATTGGCTCCATTTGGGGATGACACGTTCATCCTCGAACATGTCGAGAACTCTGCAGGCCATCTGTTAACTTCTCCTTGCAAACACAGTCTCCTTGATGCCTTCTCTTATTTCTTCATGACAAATCAAAACAAAAAACATTATAATAAAAGCAACTAAATAATGTACAATATCATAAAGCAGACTTTTTGGCCTGAATCAATACTAGAAAAAGGGTTTTAATAATTTTCCATTCACAGGGGCATCGAGCAGATCACCCTGCAAATTTACAGTCTGAAGGTGTTGTTTCCTCCTTCTTTAGCAATTTTGAAAGGTTTGAACCATATAGGGCCGAAATTTCTGTGCTTTCCTTTTTCAGCACTTCTTGTATCCCATCTTAGCACCAAATCTCCAACCTGCATCTCTTTACCTTTAGCATGCTGATCGAACAGGTCTTTCATCTTCTCTTGGTACTCAGTCAATCTCTGATTTACTTGACTTTGAGTCTCCTCCAACTCTACTAACTGATTCATCCTTCTGGTAAGATCGTTTGGTTCCTCTTGAAAGTCCTGCATGAACCTAGCCATAGGTAAGGCCAATTGTATCGAGAAAACCAATACTCTACCATAGACCAATTCATATGGGGATTTGCCTGTTGACCTCTTACTAGTGATTCTGTTTTCCCATAGCACGAACTTGAGCTGAGAATCCCAGTTCTTCTGGTTTTCATTTATGGCCTTTTTCAGCACCCTCACCAAGGTTTTGTTTGAGGATTCTGCTAATCCATTCCCCTGTGGATAATATGCAGTAGAGTGCCCTAATAAAATATTATATTGTTGGCAAAAATTTATGAATTTGACAGACTTAAAAGCCTGAGCATTATCTGTGACAATCTTAGCAGGGCAGCGAAACCTTGAGATGATGTTATCTTCCAGAAACTTGATCACCACTGTGTCTGTCGCATTCCTTGTTAGCATGACTTATACCCATTTAGTGAAGTAATCAGTGGTTGTTAGTATCCATTTGTGTTGCCCGCTTGAGGCAGGATGAATTTCGCCGATGAAATCAATTCCCCACTGCTGGAAAGGTTCTTCTATGTGTACCGGGATCATACACAGAGGTGCGAACTTCTGCCTTTTAGCAAATTTTTGACATTTTTCACAGGCCCTTACCCGAGCATGAACATCTCCAAAAATTTTGGGCAAAAAAAAGCTTGCTTTCAGAATCTTGTGTGTCATGGCCCTCCAGCTATGGTGGCCCCCACAGATGCCCTCGTGGAATTCTGTCATCAATTCTTCTACTTCATTTTTCTATGAGACATAAAAGTAGTATGCCCGATGGGTCCCTCCAGTACAAACGGCCATTTGCTATGATGAACTTCTGAGATTTTAGCCTCAACATTCTATACTTTGTCTTGTCGCAACTTGGAGGACATCTAAGAGTTAAGAGGTATTCTACAATTTCTTTGTACCAGGCACTAAGAAGGTACTTCATATGGGTCTTTTGTGTAGCAGTTTCTATCCCGCACTGCTCATCTGCTCCTCCAGGCTCTTCATTTGCCACCATAGAAAAGTTTATCCCCAAAGCCTGACAGTTTGATTCAAAAAGGATCTTGGCTAATCCCTATCCCTTTATTAGCTTAGTGGGGCGTATCTCCAACTCATACTCCTGTATCTTGGCTATCCATTTGCCTCTCTGTCCTTCACTATCTCCCTAAATCAAGATGTCTTTTACAGCCGTTGTGG
The DNA here is from genome assembly GCA_034641835.2 of Pinus albicaulis. NCBI lineage: Eukaryota > Viridiplantae > Streptophyta > Pinopsida > Pinales > Pinaceae > Pinus > Pinus albicaulis. Next base: position 1,128,511,188 of record CM076570.1, read on the forward strand.
GTACAAATGTAGTTATAGCTGACTGCAAGACATACATCCAAAAATCCTTGAGGGATTTGACCAAGGCATAGGCCTGTTTCTCCGGGATTTTATACTTTAGCTCAGCATCCTGAAGCACTTGGCTGAAAGAGGCAATAGGTTGTTCGTGACCTTCCTCATTGTTCTGCAATAATACAGCTACGATGGTGTGGGGAGATGAAGATGAAAATATTATGAAGGGTTTTGCATAATCCGGTCCTGCCAATATTGGGGCTTTTGTGAAAGCATTTTTAATTCTGTTAAAAGCTTCCCATGACTCAATAGTCCATTTTACTTCGTTATCCTTCTTCAGCATCTCAGTTATGTATCGAACTATCTTTGCATAGTTCGATATGAATCTCCTCAAGAAGTTGATGCGTCCAAGAAAAAATTGGACCTCTTTCTTATTTCTGGGCAAGGATATACCCTTTTCAGGTCAATTTTTACCCCTGCCTTTGTTACAATATGCCCCAACAATTTACCCTCTTCTAATGCAAACAGAGATTTCTGGGGGTTTAAGGACAATCCATACCTGCGGCACTTGTTAAAGGTTCTGTGCAAATGTTCTATATGTTCAGCATCATCCTTTGAGAAGACTGTGATGTCATCTAGGTAAACCAACACGAATTTGTCTTGTTCCCCCACAAAAGCAATGTCCATGGCCATTTAAAATGTAGCCCCCGCATTGATTAATCCAAAAGGCATTCGAGCATACATAAACATTCCGCAAGGAGTGGTGAATGCGGTTTTCCTTTGGTCCTTCGGAAGCACTGCTACTTGGTTGTACCTAGAAAATCCATCCATCATGGACATATGTGAAGATCCTACCACCTTCTGCAATATATGCTCCATCTTGGGCAGCGGATAATTATCTTTGATAGATGCTCTATTCAAGTTTCTAAAGTCAACACACAATCTTATTTCTCCTTTCTTCTTTCAGATTGGGACCAGGTTAGTCACCCATTCAAAATATCTTAATGGCACAATAATATTAGCCTTCAAAAGTTTCTTAATTTCCTTTTCAATGGAAGGAAGGAGTAAAGGATTAATATGCCTTAATTTCTGTTTGTGTGGCTTAGTATCTCCTTTTAATGGAATCTTGTGCTAGATAATGCTAATATCAAAGGTCTTCAAATCTTAATAGGACCAGGCAAAGACATCTTTATATGTTTGAAATAGCTTCCAATATTTCTCCTTGTATTCTTCGGGTACCTTATTAGACAATTTCACAATATTGAGATCGGTCTCCGTGCCGAGCTTCAGGTCATCTACCTGATTTTCTTCAGCAACCTTACTTGGCTTGATTGGGACATCATTCTTATCAAATAGTCTCTCCAGAGGGACCAGTCCTCTGGGTATTACATTCCCTTTGAGATGCAACACCTTATGCCCAGCCATGGTATCCTGCCATTTATTCTAAGGAAGGTCCTCAGTCTCCTCCTCGCCAACATCTATGACCAAATTGGAAAATTCCCCAACGGTCTCCATGAATCTCTTCACTTGCTCTTCATCTTCAAACACCTGCCAGTGTTTGACATTTTCAGGGATGGAAGGACAGTAACGAACCTCTATCTTGTACCTTAGGAGGGGATTCTGGGGTGGTCGAAAAGTGCTTACAGATACTGCAAGAGAGTCTGCCATTCTGTTCTGGTCTCTTGGCATGAATTGAATATTATATGCTAGGAATAAATTCTCTACCAAGTCCCATACCTCATTTTTGTAAGCCCTTAGTTGTGGGTGCTTAGCTTGACATTGATTTCTTACTTGTCTCACCACCAGTTCTGAATCTCCCAAAACCTTCAAGCTCTGAATATTCATGTTCTTTGCTATTTGTAGACCTAGGAGCAATGCTTCATATTTAGCCACATTGTTTGTGACTTCATACTCCAATTTGAAAGCTAATGGGACCATTTTTCTAGTATGCCAGATAAGGAGAACCCTAGCTCCATTCCCTTCCTTTGAGTTGGCTCCATCAAAGTGCAAGGTCCAAATCCCGCCTTCTTCATAACTTGAAGACTGCTCAGTCTTCACTTGATAGAAAGATGGCTCTTGCAAGTAATCTTGGTCTTCCTCAAGCAGTAGACAAGAAAATTCACCCTCTTTGTTGTACACTGGTGAATTCACTGAATTATCAGCTTTAGTGACCATCTTCACAAACCTTGTTTCCCGGTATAATCTTATTTCTTGGCTTCCAAACACAGTGATGGTCGCATAGGTTAGGTCCAGTTTTATAGATCCTCCAATTTTTGTACCCCATGATCTTGATAACAACATCCCCAACTGAGCAGGGATGTCAGCCACTACTATGTCCATTACCACGCTCTTAGCTGGGATTTGGGCTAGATTTACCACCAAATACTTTATCATCCCCAAACATTTGACTCTTTTAGAATCAAAGGAGTAGAGATATTTATATGGGCGAATGATCTACAGCCCCAATTGTTCCATCACTGACAGGGGCAAGAGGTTATGAGACGCTGCAAAATCCAACATACAGTTATGCAATAACAGATCATGAATTACTAAGGAGACATATAAAGGGGAATTTGAAGAATCTAATTCCTCAACATGGGGACCAAACACCACCATGGGCCTTTATTCTTGGGCGTTTAAACTATTTGGGATTGGGGCTGCTCCTTGAGGAAGCATGAAAGAAGACACCTGAGACTGGTAGACTGGCTGTTTCAGGAGTTCAGTTAGGGGGACTGGGAGTTTAACTTTTTCCAGTTCTTTTTGAAGATTAAAAGTAGAGGGAGACTTCTCTATGAGAATTTCCTTTGGCTCTTTACTCTCAACTGGAGGTTTTTCTTCCTTTAGGATAGGTTTAACATTTATATTTGGATTAGAGGCCAACTTAGAAGAGGAAAGAATGGAGTCATTAGAATGTAAAGGTTCAGTTATAGGTCTCTTACCTTTATCTCCGACTTTTTGAACAACTGTCTCCTTCTGAGGCATCTCCTCTTCTTGTTCTTGCGTGCGTTTCCTCTTCCTAGAGGACCTGAGATCATATTTTCTATGAAACTGTGCTTGCATGAAGTCTACAAATTGCTTACAGTAATCATCGATCTATGGATCTTCAACAGCACTTGTATTTTCTTCTTCTTCTTGCAAGGAAAGCTCCACTCCTTCACTTTCTTGCAAAGAAGACTCAACTTCATCACCATTTGAGTAAGCAAGATATTGATCATCTTGCCTATCGGGTATGTCATCAGCAAGGCCATCCATCTGCCCTTCCAAATACAGCGGGGGCGGTATGTGGTCTTGCTGCTCCTTCCGATCTCTTTGTAATATTTGTAGAAATTATATAAATTATGTGTTATATATCTAATATTCTCCTGATCACACACTATTTAACTTCATGCACAATGTATAATCTATTCCACCATTGATCATCACATGCGGAAATTAAATCAATTGCAATGCACACATGAAACCATAAAAATTCAGACACATTAACACAGTGATTTAACGGGAAAGCCTGAAGCTGAAAACCCCAACTATTTGTATATAATATATGTCATAGAGATCATGTAAAAATCCTCATACAAAACTGAACATGCCAAGCTCTTAGTACAATACAATCGCTACACACAAATCAAGCCCGATCTAGCATATCCATGCACTAATCTCTGCCACTTGCTAGCCTGCCTCTACTGCACAATCCCTGCTGAAGAATGGCTATGAATGAACTCAAATTTCTCCAATATTGACTGCGCAATCCTCATTGGCATCTCCACTAAGTGTTGGATGCAATCAATGCATCACTATAATCACAACTGATAGTCTATCTTGCCCTTTCACCTATCTCTCCACTGGTCTCCACTGAAACTGCCATGCATTGTAGTTAACTGATGTATTCTTCAGTTGATTAATGAGTTATTATTTAGTGAATTAATTAACTAATTAATTCACCTGTATCACTAATGTATCAATCGATGAACTAGATACAACTAGCTCAGCGAATCTAGCGAGTTAAAGTTGAACACAACTCCATCAACTACTTCTATAACTCCACCAAACTTCTGTCCACATAGAGTTCTAAGCGAAGTCCTCGTGCAGTAGCTCCGATAAACCCTCGGAATAGCGTAATTCCCTTACGTAAATTCTTTGTGTGCCCACATGCGTACTTAACTGGAGATGCTCAAGAGAATAAGATAATGTTTAGAGTCCAAATATTATTAAGAGATAATAATAATCCCAACATATCTATTTTTAGACTGGAAATCTAAAAATAGATTCCGCCCAATATGTCTAAAAATAGAAGTCCATCTATTTTTCCAACTTGACCAACCATCCACAAATAGCATCCTACAACTTATAGAATATGATCGACATGTCTAAAAATAGACTTTGCGCCAAAAATATCCCGCGGGCCCACTTAGTGAAGGCGAATCTTTTCACTAAGCTCATCATCTTTTTGAATCTCAACAATATTTGCAAAGGAGGCTTTCTATATTAAGGGTTATAACCCCTTTTCAGAGCAATTTGAGGTGGTCTGGAGGAGGAACTTTTTGCTTCGAGCTCAAGCTTCACCGGCTTGCTCAAAAGGTTCTTAATCATTTTGTTCATCTCCTCTATTTTGTAATCTGCTACCTCTCTATCATGACTAGAGGTAGATGCTTCTTATTTCCCTCTCCGTTTAGCATCATAGTCTGACCTCCCTTTTGATTTACCCGTAGAAGTGAAGTTGGCTTCCACTTCCAATGCATCAGTCTGGGCTTCATCCAGAATTGCAGACTTCCTTTCTCTTAAAGAGAATCTGAATTTTGAATCAAAGGCTGCTACAAACACCACTTTAGAAATAATATGGTGAGGCTTCATTTCAGCTGGGAGACTTATATATAATTTATTGAACCTCTTGATGAATTTAAACACACCTTCATTATGTCTCTTTCTAAGTGCGTTGAATTCTGTAAGACAGTATCCATGGTCCTTCTTCTCTCCCCATTTCTTGATAAAGGAATTTTCCATTTCCTCCCAGTTAGCAATGGAGAAGTCTCCCAAGGTCTTGAACCATTTTCTTTCCTCTCCATCTAGAGATTGGACAAACAATCTTAACACCACATCCAGATGTTCAACATTGAAATTTTATGCGAAGGCACAAAAAACTTCCAGGTGTTTCTGAGCTTCAGTATCATTTTCTCCATTGAAACAAGGTAGGATCTTTAAGTAATCCTGAGGCATGTTTTTCAAGATCTGAGGCAATTCCAGGGGGCATATTTTTTCAATAGGAATCCAGGAACAACCATAAGAGGTTGCGGGGGTGGTGGGAGATTCTGATGTATGAAAGGAGGTGGTGGAAGAGAAGTATGTATGACAATGGGGATATATTGAACAGAGGCTTGAGGGGCTGATTGAAATGTTGGAATATGAGCAGTGGAAACCTTTGTGACTTCTTTAACTTCTTCGACTTCGGGAGTTGGATGCAGAAAGAAGATAGTGGTATCTATAGATTCAGCCTCATCTGGAACCTTTTCTTAGTGTTTGCTTCATGTTTTTATAACCACTGATTCCTATGCGTGAGAAGATATTTTGGGAAAATATCTTCTTCGCGTGATGGTATGCTATTGCAGGTCAAAATCAAAGACAAAAATGATGATGACGTAAAAATACTTCTCATCATCTTACAACGCAGGCCTAAATCCGTTTCTAACTGAAATATAAACAACTTACTAACTGAAAGTAAAAACTGCAGGGATGAAATAAGGATTTCACCCGAAATGAAAAAATGAACAGAACATGAGGTAAAAAGGCCACGCAGGCCCATTCGTGGATGATCATTGCTGATTGATGAGGTGGAGCTGCTGCTGCTGCTAGCGAAGGCAATACCGTTAGTCGTGGGAAGGAGTGGCTTTCTGTACTAGAGGGTGCGGTACTGCTGGTAGTGGATAAGTTGGCCTTCTACTGATCTGTGTGATCAGACCTTTAAATTCTGATTTGGGGCCCATTGATATTGCTTTAAGGCCTTCTTTAATCATCATTTGCTTTAAAACTGAATCTTCGTCTTCAATATGCGGGTTAAGCTTTTAATTTTCTGAGTTGGACCCTTAGCCTTTATTCTTTTGCTGACAGGTACTTTCTTTGTGCACTGGAGGGTTTCGCTATGTAACCAATGCTTATGAAACAAGTGGTTAAAATGTGGAAATTACCCTTTGTGCCCGCTTTTTGCCTTTGATCAGGCCTCTGAGGATCGTCACCCTCGGCCTTGAGTCACTATGACTGGCTATGAGATGGCCAACATAATTAAAATGCCGTGAAAAACCTGCACAGACAGCAAACCAAATTAAATAAATCCTGCGATGAGTGGTTGACTGCTTCAGAAGGCTTGGGTGAAGACGGAGGAGCAGTGCGGAGGCAAGAAATGTAGCGGAGGCGTTCTTGTGGTAAAAACAACGTTTAAATGTGATTTGGTGTGAAATTGTGTAGAAGGTGGTTTTGTGGAAAACCGGAGTGGTTTTCACGCAGGGTTAAAGTGGTAAGAGGTAATGGGCCAAATGAACGCGATACGGGTAGGTGTGCGACGCGTGTCTTTACAAAACTGCCCATTTCACGTGGAAATAGCACGATCATGTTGTTCGATGAAATGAATGCAAAAATTAATGAGAGCCGTCCGATCTAGGAAATCCAGATCAAAGGCTGCAAATGCACGTGATGAACGTACTTGCACGGTCATGTGGGACCAGCAATGACTTCAGGACTTACCTTACCGTTACGTTCACAGTGCTATGTGTCTCCATGGTCGGGCCCACTAAGCATTCTGGCGGGGTCTTGTAGCAGCTCTAAGCCCGTGGCCATCACCCCACGGAAAAGTTGTCTTGGGTACCACCATATGCTATGTCATCACCATTCCGGTGGGGTGAGCTTCGGAATTCCCCCTACCATCCTTGATCCCCCCGGAACTCTTCACGCGCCTTTCTTCCTTTGTATGCTCAGAGTATGGGTGGCTCCCACCTTATTAGTTGTCTTGCACCTTTATCCTCCTTTGTTTCGTGTAAAACTTACCGCAAGGCTAGAATATGTATATGATGCCTTGCCCCCTTTTTATATGGATTTTCATTCACATCAACCCATTCGCTCCTTTAATTATTTCTCCCTTTTATGCTTTCGAGTGATCCCCCTTTATAAGTTTCTTAGGGCTAAGGTGGTGAATAATATAACAACACATGCTTGTCCCAACATATCATAGAGCATACTACTTTCATTCTGTTGATGTATCCCTGAACATAGCATGTCCATTACATAAACATATACCTAGTATAATCACATAATATCAATTAATATCCACATGATATTGACCTTGTATATTTTTCAGGGTTACTCTTCCCACTTGATTCCTCATCAGACTAGGAACCTCTTCATTCTATTGACCTGCATAGTTAATAATTCCTCCACAATAATGATTCCTGATGTCCCTGTTAGAAAAAAACATAAATACACACATACATATAAACATCATCATAAAACAATCATGATCCCTGACAACCCTATCAGACAATGACATACATACATACATACATGTATACATATATATACATCAACATAAACATGATCACCAGATATCATAAGGTCAAGGTTAACATAACTCCCTTCATCTGTGCATAACATGAAAAACATTGAGAACAACAGTTCCCAACATAGCTAAGGCATATGATGCGTCAAATCCATTTACTTTACCTTTCTCATGATTGTCTTGCCACCATCCATTTTACCCTATGGACCCAACCAACCCAACGGACTTTCATACTCTTGCTTCAGATTCCCTTATACATGCACAGAGCTTCATCAAGGTCTTACATTACTTGTTGAATTTCATTTAGCTCTTCTTGAGCTCCATTAACTTTCCTCCTTTCCCAATCAATCCCAAGACTCTTAAAACATAAAATACAAAAGAAATAAAAAACAAGAAGAAAAACATGAAAAGCCAATAGCAATACGACACCACAAAAAAAGTGGCATGGCCATGCACAGACATAAACGAAACTGCAAATCAAGCACAAACAAATGACAAAGCATCGAAAGAACAAAACTAGCAACAAACACCATGACTCAACCCCATGGTTCCCAATGCTTCCAAAGGAAATCTCAACCTAAAGCTTCTCCTAAATTTCATGATAGTCTCTTAGTCATGAAATTCCCTACATCATACTGCCATAAACACATAGCTGTCAGTGTATAAAAAAATATAACAATATACCAATTATATTACCTTGTTGTGCCAATTACGCTCCCTTGTAACTGAACACACATGTCAGCCATATGTTCCAAAGATCAATACAACATATCTATTAATTTGAAATCAACCTTTAGTGAGACTAACAAAAATATCATAATCAATTCACAGTCACTATTCATAATACTACAACTAATACGTGCTTACACTCTAGTACATATCAATTGTTCTCAGCACATATGTGTTAGTACAACCATCTTAAACAAGATCATTCCTTCATGCAATATTATAGATACAAACTCATGTCATGCAACTAATCAAACATTCAACAATAGATAGACGACATAATAGACACCAAACACCCAAACACCAAATAGATGGCATAATCAAACATTCAAGCACAAAGTAGACGACATAAGCAAACTCATACGTTAATCTATCTAAGGGGAGGCTATCTTATGTGAAAAATCAATCTATATTAGCACGATATAACTTCACAAATTATAAACTGAAAAATAAATAAGGTCATGATGTACATACTAGCAACTAGCTAAGATGTTCACATCATAAACTCATAAACAATTGTCATTCGTGCATAACAATCACATATGCACAAACAGTATTGATTAGTACAACACAATATCACAAATAGGTCAAATCATACCTGAATTTAATAAACCTAATGATCTGCATAGGCCAATCCAAATTAGCACGATACATATAACATTAATCTCTTAGTTGCAATTAACATAACCATCATGTATATGACCATAATGCATGTAACAATAAGTTATTATAATTCATAACTAACTGACGTATGTACATGTGATCACACTGATTAACTAACATTTATCATACCTGTAATTGCAAAAAACATAGACTAATAGACATGTACATAAACCTATTTCTTCTAACAATCACTAACCAACATACCTGCATACCCACCATACAAACTTGTATGACGATCTTCTCTTACCTTGACATTTGGTGCTGCAGCCTTGCTACGATGGTCTGCGTCTCCTGCTCTATCTCAACCAACATGTAAACATAATAACATACCAAGAGCATCATTATGACATAACTACATAAAATGACCTCATAGAAAACAACCTTAACCATGAAAATTCATGTGTAACAACATATAGACACTGACATGCATTCATGACCAACACATCCCAACAATAACATCATCAACTTCTGCATGACATCAAAATGACAACCATGACCACCAACATGCATACATAAAAAGCACATAGAACGTAAGCATAGGGACACATATGAAACCAAAATGTACATATGACAACACATTCATCCAAGGAGAATGAAAACCAGACATCACCCAAGGAGAACAAAACCATGCCCTCATACAACTCTGTTGTATCATATATCAGCCAAAAAGGACAAAAACTAGACACCACCCATATATAACATAACCATGCTATGATACCACATTGTGGTATTAGATATCACCAAAAGAGGATGGAAACCAAAAACCGCCCAAAGAGAATAGAACCATGCTCTGATACCACCCTATAACACTCTCCTCCCACATTTACCCAAGCTAATCAATCCACCAAAGTAAATATGTGACAAAGAGTTACTGTGATATGATTCAACTCCCCAAGTATAATTAAGGAAGTGGAATCAACATGAAAAGACCAATTTGACCTTCCACATAGGCTACAGAACCTTCAGGAGCCAACCAACCCTTCCAGGTGACCAACCCTTGAGACAACTTGACATTTCACTAATCTATACCCTCATCCACTCCCATGAAAATTCATGCATGTGATTGAGGCCTTCCAGGCACTCCCATAACAATGCATGACATTAACTATGGACTTTTTTAGGCAATTCTGATCCAGAGACCCTAGATTTTGAGCCACTTTTTTAGGTCTAAGTCTCGGGCCATTGCATATAACTTAATGAAACTTTTAGAAATGATAGAAAACAATGGAATAAGGTTAATAATGCAATCATTGGTAAAAGTACTTGATATGATCCCTACTAGCCATGACAAACATTTCGTCAAACATGTCAAAAATATGTAATCTACAGGTCATAAAAACAGATATGAGCATAGGGGCCTCATAATTATCTGAGATTTGTAAGGAAGCATTGATGTCTCATCACAACAACTGCATTATCATCTATTAGGTCACATATTAATTGTACATTCATTTCCTAATCAAAACATGATAAGAGCCACACATCAAGTCTGTCATAAAACATACTCATAACAAACATAAATAACAAGGATATAACATCCATAAGAATCACATATGTACAAGTACATTTTCACATAAAATACCAAGGAGGAGTACTCATTAACATATGAAAAATGCAACCAGGTCTGGGACTTCCATGTACCACTAGACATAGATTGGGTTGAACCAAATATTTATTTCAGCCAATCACCCCTGTGTCATATTTCGAGTAGTAATGTGGAATCTCATGGAATAACCAAAACAAAACCAAGCCAGAACTTCTAGAGGAAAAACCGCCTCAACCCTCAACCAGTGATTCCACCTCACGGTCGAACATCACTAACCATCACCATATCGGTCTCTAGCCTAACTGTACAAGGCTCCAGAGTGTTTGTTCCAACCAAGGCTTCCAAGACTTGTAACTCAACCCACAGATGTTGTCGGGCTTCTAGAGCGTTTGTCCAACCAAGGCTTCCAAAGCATTTTTCCAACCAAGGCTTCGAGGAATTAGTAACTAAACCCATATCCAAAGGAACATAAGCACCATCTAGAAAACAAAGGTAAAACCACAGCACCATGGTTATCAAGGAAATGACAAGACTAGGAAAAACCATTGTCAATCTAGGAAATCCTCCATGCCAATGACATATCATAGCCAAGAAACCACATACATGTGCCATGCATGCCAAAAATAACAAGTATATCATACATGCAACTCGATACTTGCAAGAAAAACCCCTTTGTAGTTGTTGATACTGATGTCCTCTTGTGCTTTCCTGCTTTTACTTTTACTTCTTTCTCCAAATCCCAAGTATGCCACACTTCTACAAGAGTGCTCCAATAAAACTCTAAGTGTCCAAGAGTATGAGAGAGAGAGATAGAATGAGAGCTCCAAAACTTAACTGACAAAAGGTACCAACTGTGAAAGTTTCAAAACAGAAACCCTACTGTAGTGTCTTGACCTACTTCACCTACTTGTTTGATTAATTAATAAGTTATTAATCTAAAGTATTCAAAAAAACATTAAAACAAATAAAAATTGTAGCCTACACATTTACCTATCATTTACTGAACATCACGCACATGTGACAAAATTATACACAAAATTTCCGAACAAATGTTCGTGGAAAAACCCAATGCGGGAAAATTGATGCATCATCTCTAGAGGGTTTTATTATTATGCAGAATCTGAATACAACATTCTGGGCACCAGAAATGTTTTTCCCTATAGAGAAATTACACGGCAGTTGTACATTTCACTTAGAGACAGAAAACATGGCTGATCCAACCCTCACTGGGGAATTAAGAATTCGAGCCCTTTTTGGCCCACTAGAACCCTCAGCACTGCCTTTGTAGCCTCTGCGTCAGTCTCTTCTAGCCACTGTAACCACTGCGTCACCCTGATTGGTGATGTGCTGCCTTGGTTGGGCTTGCGTCACCCTAGTTGGGTCTCTGTTGTGCCTACGATACCCTGGCTAGGCCTACGTCACCCTGGCTGGGCTTACACAGCCTTTGCACGGTCTTCTGTGTGGTCCTGTATGTATTGTGTCCCTCTCACTTGCCTTTGCGCTGTCTAGTACAAGTTTCCTCTTTGTTGTTGTATTCTATACCTCGGATCAGATCATCCCTTTCTGATATCTGCCCCTCACTGCACTGCAAACTCGCTTCGAATTTCTCAGCAAACCCCGCCCCAGAAATTCAACTTAGCTTTAGTGCTCTGCAATGTGTGTGTGTGTGTCCTCCAACTGACCCCAAACCCTTCTCTTATACTTTTCTCATTGGAAAACCAACGGTCATGATCTAATCCCTAATTGACGACTGAAATTAAAAGAAAGCTTGATCCATGTCACTTAGAACATTTCATCACATGTGTAATTTAATTCACTTTAATTTTTCAAATTCCCTAAGTTAGACTTAGGGTCCCCATTAAAAAAATTAATTATTTGAATAACTATTACACTGGATGAAATTTCTCCAAATGCTTTCTGGGTCTTGGATATCTCGTGTGGCTTAGCCCCTATACAGAGTTTCGGAGCTAGAGCACACCTAATGCTACCCAAAAATCTCAACACTACCTCTTAGTGAGGAGTGTGCTCTAGCAATACTTCCACACTGAAGCATCACCTGATCTCGACATCAGTATCTGCGTTGTTGATGCTTGGCATGCTGCCATCCATCCACTGTGATGCCGCTCTCTTTAATACTACCCATGTCACTTCCACTAACATTTCCACATCTGTATTGCAACTCCCTGTCAAATTGCTACATTATGCTACCCATAGCACTGCTACTACTAACTACTGCACTGCAACTCAGTTGTTGAGAAGTAAGAAACTAAAGGACTACCACCAAATCACTAACAAACAAGTCAATTGGGATGCATCTCATCACTAAAGCACCCTCTACTATTGCGTTGTGTTGTCTCTCTGAAGCTTTACGACATCTGTTGCACTACACTGCATCAACACTGCCTCTGCATTGTTGAAATCCCATCAGCCTTTGTGCTTTTGCTTCCACATTGCTGCTTCCTCTCCTTTGCACTGCTCCAAACTTCAACGTCCCAGCATGCATCTTCTTCTCCATGATCTTATGCACCCATTACTCCAGGCATCCTGCTACTGTCTTAAGGAACCCGTAGCTCGTAGGTGATCCAAGAGTTTGGGCACCTCAATGATCCTGCCAACCACCATATGTAACTCAATCTACAGATCTATGTCACCCCATTTCTTTGTTTCATGAGCACTCATGGCTACGTCATTGTCACTACCATCGTCCCCTTTTGTTGTTGTTGCCTTGGAATCAGAATATCCCTTGTCCTTCCTCTTAGGACAAGAGCTGGCGAAGTGTCCAAGTTCGACACATTTAAAGCACTGGACCTTTGAAAGGTCCTTCTTCTTCTTCCCTTGTTGCCTTTGTCCCTTAGATGCAAGGGTTGCATCCTCCGCCTCCACTTTCTTTACTTTGACTCCCCCGGTGCTGCTTTGCCTCTTGGTAATTCTCCTGATTTCCTCCGGACAAAGGATTTCCCACATGTTCGCCTAGGATGGTAACTTTTCTCTACCCAAGATGCTTTGGAAAAACATATCCCATTCACAGTGACTACACTCAGTGCAGTCCTCACCAGGAGCCCTTCATCCGGATTGTCCCCATGGCAATCAACTGGTCCTGGATAGTATGAAGTCTAAAGAGGAAGGGGTATATTTCCTCTCCCTTCTGCATCTAGAACAACCACATCTGATTCTCCACAAGTATTTTCATTTGGACAAAGCTTCCCTGATACATCGTGTTTAGTGTTATCCATATCTCATTTGTCGTGTTCTTCCCGGCAATATGAGGGACCACGTGATCCTTCACTCCATCCATGATGAGGTGCTTAGTACGCGCCGGACTCTCGTTATATTTCTTCAAGGGATATACATTGGTAGGCACAACTAGGATGTTTTCTGGATAGTCCTTGATTCTGTACTCATCCATGACTATCAGGATTTTGGCCCTCCAGATAACGAAGTTGGACACATCGTCCAACCTATCCTGATCTCTTAGCCCATCAGAAAATATATATTCTCAACTGTCGAATCACAAGCTATTATCCCTTCTGCTGCTACTCAGCAAGGAACTAGATTTTGACTTCTTGGAAAATGAACCCTCTATAGAATGCGCTCCCTCTGACCAAGATTTCCCTCCGAGAAATCCTTCACCAATTCTGATGAATCAATCCTCTATGATCACTCCCTTGATCACACTCAAATTCCTTGGCTAGAGAATCTGCTGAGCGATTGTTCCCCTCCTACTTTTGTCACCTTTTCTAGGCATTGTTCTGCATTGAAAGAACCCATCCCACACCAGCAACTACTGAATATCTAAAGTTTCACTTCCAAACTTTGGAAAACTGCACAACAATTCTCCCCATGGACTGCGTCACCCTCTTAGTGTAGCATTGGCCTCTACATGATCAACCTGGCTCAGTGCAACCTCTGCGCAGCGCAGGCTACCCTTGCGTCACTCCGGAAGGCTTTACGCTGCCTATTCGTCACTCAGACATCTCTGTGTCAGCCTCTGCGTGGACTCTACATTAGTGTGGTTGTGTTGCATCCCTCTTGGTGTTGCGCTACCTTCTTCTGGATCTCTGCTACTTTATCTTCCCTTCCTGCAATAATTATCTTCAGCTGCTATGTCGATGGATCAACTTGACCTGTAATTTTCTGATACAATATGAAAGTTTCAAAACAGAAACCCTACTACAGTGTTTTGATCTTCTTCACCTAATTGTTTGATTAATTAACAAGTTATTAATCTAAAGTATTCAAAAAAACATTAAATAAAATACAAAATGCAACCTACACATTTACAGATCATTTACTGAACAACACGCACATGTGACAAATTACACACATATTTTTTGGACAAATTTCCCTGGAAAAAACCAATGCAGGAAAAATGGTGCAACAACTCTAGAGGGTTTTGTTATTATGTAGAATATGAATACAACATTTTGGGAACCATAAATGATTTTATGTACAAATAAATTACATAGAAGTTCTACCTTTCACTCGGAGACAGAAAATATGGTTGATCCAACCCTCACCAGGGAATCACAAATTCGAGCCCTTTCTTGCCCACTAGAACCCTTAGCTCTACCTCTGTAGCCTTTGCGTCAACCTCTACTGGCTAGCGTACCCACTGCATCACCCTGACTGGTGCTGCGCTGCCCTAGCTGGGCTCACATAGCCTCTGCGTAGTCTTCTGCGTGGTCCTGGCTAGACTATGTCCCTATGGTTGGCCTTTGGGATGCCTAGTATAAGCTACCTCTCTGCTGCTATATTCTCGATCTCGGATCAGATTATCCCTTACCTATCTCTGCCCCTCACTTCACTACAAACTCGCTTCGAATTTCTCAGCAAATCCCGCCCAAAAAATTTGACTTAGCTCTAGTGCTCTACAATGTGTGTATGTGTGTCCTCCATCTGACCGCAAGCCCTTCTCTTATACTTTTCTAGTTGGCAAGCCAACGGTTATGATATAATCTCTAATCAATGACTAATATTAAAAGAAATCTTGATCCATGTCACTTAGAACATTTCATCACATGTGTAATTTAATTCATTTTAATTTTTCAATTTCCCTAAGTTATACTTAGGGTCCCCATTAAATTTTTTAATTATTTGAATAAATATTACACCAGATGAAATTTCTCCAAATTCTTTCTGAGTCTTGGATATCTCATGTGTTTTATCCCCTCCACAAATTTTCTGATCTATAGAACACCTAGTGCTAGCCCAAAATCTCAACACCAACTGATCCTCATAAGCCTTTTTATTAATGATGCCTATAATTTCTGCATTTTCCATTATTTTCCTTCATTCTCATCCTCACATGAAACATGTGACCTTTCACCTTCCTTTTCTCTCCTAATTTCCATTATTTTCATAAATAAAATATCAAATAATGCCATTTTCCCTTCCAAATCCTTTGTGATTTTCTTTGCCAAATTCCTTAGCCATAATAAACCGAAGTGAACACCCACACTAGGATGTTTATTCCCAACATTTAGCTCAGAATACGTGTCACGTGACCTTGGTTATTATTTTTCCTTTAATAATTTTATTACATGGATTTTTGACCAGGGTTGTTACATTGCTTCTTTGTTGCTCATCCTTTCATTGTGGCCCTAACAGATTAATATCTCCTATGATGTAGCCCTATCAGATCAACATCTCATCTGATGCAACCCTAGAATATCAATGTCTTGGTCCTTGAATGAGTGGCTGCAACAAGGCCTTTCAACGTCTTCTGGTGCTTGCTAACAAATGGTTCAGACGGCATGCTTGGGGATTGAATGATGGGAAACTATGAGGTTTTTGTTGAGGGATAGACTACGCATATGCCACACATGGGGATCAAATGGGAGAAACTGTGAGTTTTTATGCAAAGAGATAGAAACCTTGGTGGAATATAAAAACAAGGCCATATATTTTATATATAATATAGCCTAAATGAAGAGGTAGACTAGCCAAATGAACTATCAATTTTGGTTCACATAGGAGGAGTCAAAATGCTTGGACTATGAAATGCGACATAAAAATTTCCCCAAAGTTAAGGACCTCCTTGCAAATCACATCCTTATCCTCTAAATTATCAAATAAATGAAGACATTACCTTGATTGAGAGGATATATTTTGATCTTACTAGAGATAGACTTCTCTAGGACTCCCTTATAGAAGGAAACATTTATTCCAAATTCTTATTTCCATGGAAATATATGAATATAGCTCATTCACACAACATCCCAAATCCTTCTAGAATCCAATTGTGAGGCACAAAAATCTTGATTTCACTAATGCAAGTATGGATGTGCAGCAATTAGGAATAAATAGACCTATCCACTTCACATATAATCCAACATAAATCCATTAGAAAATTTTTCTCTTATATGGAAATGACAATGAAGTTTTGAATTGTGTTGTGATATGGTCAAATTACAAACATTTTTAATCTTGATTTTATATATATGGAAGGTACAATAAGACAATGTGGTCTCAATCTTTCTGAATCAAATACTCCAACAACACCATCACTGAGGCTAACATATATTATAATGTTATCACGTGAAAATTTTGCAAACGAAATTAATGCAAACATTGAATCATGAGATGTCCATTGTAATGAAAACATGTATAAACATCATATTCCATGAAAAAAAAACACATTACTTCCTTTTTTTTCCCATGAATCTAAAAAACTCAAATATGGGAATAAACCACATATACTTTCATGTGTTGGAGTAGAGGTGAAGGCTAGTAAAAGAGCAAAAGTGTTGAAGTAGAGTCGAAACCATGTAACTTTGGTTTGGGGTTTATCCATGCACTACTATAGGGCTTGTAGATGAGGGTCAAAAATATTTCCATTATATGAATCATATCGACAACACCGAATTGACAATGGAATCTATTGTTGCATGGTTGACCTTCTTTCCCGTACTAGGCACCTTGACGAGGCACAATATGCCATCAATCAAATGCCAATAAAATCTAATGCAACTTCCTAGACATCCTTCCTCATCCATTTGACTTTAATTTGCAACATTTCTATTGCCATTAATCCTGGTGTGTACCTTTCTTCATAATTTCTATCCCATTCTTGAATTTATGGCTCAAATAAGGTGAAATATTCAAGTTTCCGATAGTTGCATTTGTTAGGGTACTAGGGCCCTAACTAGTTTGAGGGTAGTTATGATTAACAATTTTACGATCTTAGTTGTGCCTTATAGGGTTAACCGTCTATTCTGTGTTGGTTTTCATTACCTTATCTATGGGAGTGAATGTGTGAGTGGAATTAGAAAGGTTAGTGAAAGTGGCTATGGTGTGCCTATAACGATTCTATGTTCCTTTGGTGGTCATCATTACGATCTCCATTGGAACTGCAGTGTTGATATTCTTGGTCATATTTGTGTGGTGGGTTAGTGTATCCTGGTTACCAATCCCAGCAGGAACTTAGCGCGTTTCTTGTATTATCTGGTCAATCAAACTTTTTCTACCTTAGAGACGACTGAAGGGGTAAAGAGATAGCGCTTTCATTTTATAGGTTGGAGAATCGTAGTATTTACACAAAAACTTATAATATTTTTAAAGCATTTTTAAATTGATATGTCGTCAATAGCTTCATAAAGAATATGACACATTGTGTGGTGCTTGATCCTAGTAATGGAAAAAGGAATCACTAGCTTAAAAGGAATTAAAATTGTCCATGGCACCATCAATATATACCTGCAAAGGATCTGACTCGACGTTGTTCCAAACATGCGTTCCCATATTCCAATAAAAAAATTTCTAAAACACCTGTTGTCTTCTACGAAAAACTTGATGGCTATCGAAGTAGAGGCCTTCAAAAAATAAAGAAAATGGTGAAAGCCTTACGATCTTAGAGAAATTCCAATATTTCTCCAGGTTCGAAGCAAGCAACCCTTGAACCAAAAAACCCTCTGTGGGGAATGAAATTGAGCTTATACCAAAGCCAAAGAAAATTCCATGTGAAATTATTTTCAAAACTCTCCTTTTTTTGTCATGCTTAAGCTACAGACATTGCTTACCTAGATGCTAAACGTAAAACAACAACAACAATAGTTGACAAGCGGAAGGACTAGTTCTAATTCCCTAATCTTTTTTTTGATCTAGGGTAATCGGTAACTGGTGAGAGTTGCCTGAGCAAGGCCCGGGTTCAAATCCAACTGGCTGCCACTATAAACCTAGGCTAGGTGCAACAACCTGCAAGCCACACACAATAGAAATTAACTTATGCCTCAACAAGAGCCGAGACATCCGCTATGGGGTCGCCTACTCTTCTAGCCAAGACACAACAGGCGTATGTCTACACGGAGGTTTGATCCTGGGAGCTAAAATTTGATTCTTTAGGAGAAAAAAACCAAACTACCTATGGTTTGGGTAAAAATTCCTTTTCACACTCTAGACTTGTTGCATTATAAGGTATTCAAGGGTATTGTGAATACATTAGGAATGTTCAATTAATTGGATGGGAATAACATTAAAATGGAATGTAATTCAATGGTAAATTTTCGTATAGAATTGGATTTAAGAAATGGACTCCAATATGATATAGTCGTAGAAGCAAGGTGCATGGAGTTCAAACATATTTTTAGATTATATAAATGTTGCCTTCAAATGGGGTTAGTGGAAGACAAATAGATACTTCAAACATGCATGTTTATGTGCCAATAGGTCAAAAGAAAACATCCTAGATGATATGTATAACCCTTGAAACTAAGGATCAAACTCCTTAATAAATTTTTTTGAAGAGCCCTAACAATCACAAATATATATTGTGTACAATAGAAAATAAATTTTAGATATCTATTTTTTTAGTCGGCACAGTGATGGACCATGATACATCACCAAGGAAAGTTGTAAACGACATGTACAATGCCAAGATAGGAACATGCTCCTAGTCATATAAGTATATTAGTGGTCTAGAAGATGATATTGGTATGGCCCTAATCCATAAGTAGAGCCCTAATCCATAAGTAGAAACATGAGGAGGTGCACAAGTATGATAAAAGAGTAGTAGTGCAATGACAACAATTTAACACAAGCTTTCCTTGATGTGGATGTTGACATAGTGCAACATCAGTGAATTATTTTTACACAAGATAATGATGTGGAGAAGATTAATAATGGAGTAATTACTTTCTCAATTTTAATCTCATGCCTAATTAAATTTTATAAATGGGTTGCTACACATTCCCCTATTAATTCTAAATGTAATTGAAAATCTTGATTTCATGGAACCAACACAATACCTAGGTAATTTTCATCCTTGACATGGTCGACATTGACTAGAGAGTGTTGATAGAATTCAATTCTCAAGCATATTTTAGCTACCAAATTAAAAGAATTAAACCCTGAGAGAATTAAGATAATTGAACCTATGACTTTCAATAGAAAACTAAGGTGCTTTAACAATGGGTACTTGACCAATTGAGCTAACACTTGGGGCTAAATTCATACCATGATAAGGACAATAAAAAATAGTAAATAATTTTATCACCTTGATATTTATGTTATACTTTTGTTTAATTCTCTGAGTCATATTTGAGTCTTGTAACCCTACCATACCATCAATGCATGCACCTAGTATAACCATGTCAAATTTCAATGCATACAAACACAAATATAAAAAATTTCAGCGTTGGTCGCAATCACAACCCCCTTTGTGTGGGGTCAATTAATTAAAGAATGATTTCCATAGATTACTAAATGTTAAGTGAATTTAACATTTACCTGATCCTCAGAGCTTCAAGAGAATTGAACCCATGACCTCTCAATAGAAAATTAAGGTGCTTTCATGATGGGTACTCGACCAAATTAGCTAACCCTCAAGGCTAAAAACATACCATGATAAGGATAGTAAAATATAATAAATAGTTTCATCTCCTTGGCATTTATGTTATAATTTTTTCAAATGATTTGTATGAGTCCTATTTGAGTCGCGTAACCCTCCCATGTTGTTAATGTGTGAATCTACTATAAGCATGTCAAATTTTAGTGCATACAAGCACAAACAAAACAAAAATCACGTTGGCCCCATTCACAACCTCTTCGGTGCATGATGAATTAATTAAAGCATAATTTACATTGATTGTTAAATGTTGAGTGAATTAATCATTTACCTACCCCCAAGAGTGTTGAGAGAATTGAACCCATGACCTCTCAATAAAAAATTAGGAGATTTGATGATAGGTACTCGACCAATTGAGCTAACCCTCAAGGTTAAATACATACCATGATAAGGATGATAAAAAATCAAAAAATATTTCATCTCCTTGACATTTATGTTATAATTTTGTCGAATTCTTTGTGTGAGTAATATTTAAGTCTCGAAACCCTCCCATATCATCAATCCATTCATCTACCATAACCATGTATAATTTTAGTGGATACAATAAAAAAATAAAGAAATTTCAACGTAAGCCCCATTCACAACCCCCTTTGTGTAGGGTCATTTAATTAAAGCATAATTTTCACTGATTACTAAATGTTAAGTGAAGTTAAAATTTACCTAACCTCAAGAGCATCAAGAAAATTGAATCTGTGACCTATTAATAGCAAATTAAGGTTCTTTGACAATGGGTACTCAACCAATTGAGCTAACCCTCAGGGCTAGATACATAACATGATATGGACACTAAAAACTAGTAAATAATTTCATATCCTTGATATTTATGTTAAATTTTTTCGAAATATTTGTGTGAGTCGTATTTGAGTCTCGAAACCCCCCCATACCATCAACACGTGTATCTACTATAACCATGTCAAATTTTAGTGCATACAAACTCATTCTTCCTATAATTTATATCAATTGTATCATATGCAATTCTTCACAGACATGTGCACCTGCAAAGAGTTCAAGGAGAATAAAGTTTCTCATCATCGACCCTGGGCTGATTAGTTCCCCATCTAATGTTTTTTTAAATTCTTCCCAACCACAAAATAATTATGTGATGATTATGTTATAAAACTGAGTGGTCGTGTAACTAAATCTAATATTATATTTTTGTTATGCAATATATATATACATATATATATATATATATTTATATATATATATAACAAAATATGTTTTCACTCATGAAAAAGGCCTTATAACCTTTCATAATTATTATACTTATAGCAAATATATCACAACATATTTAACATGCGAGATATTTATATATTTATTGATCATAGGAATTTCAGTGTTAGATGACTAGTCAAAGTAAAATATGACTAGTCAAATAATTGGTCAAATAACTGTCACATTTCTTGTGTTAGAAGACAAACACCATATAGGTCGAGCATCAGAATAATTCCACCCTATAGATTGGCCATCAAAATACTGACAAACATTGGTACTTTACACAAAATGTTTTGAAACAAATGGCATTTTTCTTGTAATTTACAACAGTATGGGCCATATAATCGGACTATGTCATCAGAATTTAGTCCTATATGTAATAGTGTTATTAAAGAGATATAACATAACCCTAGCTCTATTCACTAGTTCAAATGATTGCTTGAGTGTTCAAAATGATTGAGTGTATTCTTGGTCCATTGTTTACCCACATACTACAATCAATTTTGCACTTTCTTATTGTTGGGTGTTTATTATTTTTTGGTGGGTTTGTATAAGCACATAACTTTTCAGTTTGATCTAGTACCATACACTACAACATTGTTGTATTTGTCCATTATTCACTCATTTTAACACTACAATATAGCTACACCGCTACCATATATCTAAATTTCAATGCGTGGAGAGAAATTGTAGCTTGATAACATATTTGGAGAGCCTCTATTGAACATAGGTATGTTTACTAAATCAAGTAGCCACATAGTCAACTAAATATGAAATATTTAGCAATAGAGAGAAATATTTATTTCCACAAATATTTGTGTTTGACAAAATAGGTAGGCCATAGGTATACCATTTATATATCATAAGGTATCATAGCAGGTTAATCAAAGGCCTCAAAGAAACTTCCATGGGAAAATCATTGAAGATGTAGAATTTGGAAAATTTGAGAGACTTCAATAGGAATATGTAAAAAGGAAATTTAGTATTGGTGGTAGAAAGTATACGAGATGGGAAAACATGTTTCCAAATTCTAGGACTCATTTACCATAATGAGAGTAGAATTATATAGGAGTATATTCTAGCTCTTGCAATTAGTGGATAAAATTACTTGGATGGATGATTGGAAAGAGGATAGGCTCAACAAATTGACTACTCAACTATACAAGGATTTGAGAGCAAAGGAAGAGGCCTTGAAGGAGCTACAATAAACTACCCAAGAGATTAAGAAAACCCCTTAAATTGTGTTGTAGTAGCTACATAAATCCCCCTCATTTTCTGTAAGTGTCACATCTTCCTAGAGAAAAGTGAGGGTCCCGCAAAATGAAGAGACTCATCATACACTTCCTAGAATTTGTTAACCTTTTCACAGCTAAAATAACCTTTTTATTGAAGTTTCCACCACTTGAGATGAATTTTAAGCATGATTTTGAGAATTTAATCAACCAAGTGATATAGGGGCTAGATATTTCCTAACCTAAATATACAGAGATGAGATGATGACCATTTCAATTATACAAAATTAGGAATTTGGTCATCCTAGTGATGCAATTCCCTAAACGTTGTTCAATCCAATGAGATGACACTAAGGAAAATGATTTAACTCAGGTTTTGGTCTTAGAAACTTACTTTTTCAAGCCATGTATCGCCTAATGATGACTATCCCAACGATATAATACTACGCTCTTCCTTAACCCATTGATGCAACACTCAAGAAGTGACTTAATTTAGACTTTTCTCTCTCAAATTTTCCTCCTATAGAATTTTGTCACTCCAATAATGGATTAGCCAATGACACATTTCCACCATCTTCCTCCAACCAATGGTATAGCCCTTCAAAGTATCTCAACTTGACTTTTTGACTTCTCAAACTCCCTTCCTCCAGTGCTATATCACCCAGATGATGACCATATCAGTGTTATATCACCATGACGATGATCATATTAACACTATATCACTTTGAGGAGGCTTATCTCAATGCCACCTCACTCTGATAAAGGTCATATTAGCCCTGGATCTCTCCATTCTTTATCAGTGCATGACAAAGCGATCAAAAGTTCCTTAAATTAGGATATTGCCTTGAAAACCCTCTTGAAACAATTGTATACCACCCTTTTAGTGGTCATCTCAATGGTATATCACTCCAATGATAGATAATCTAGTGATACAACCCCTCCTTTTCCACTCTCAACCACATATCACTCTAGAGCTCAAGTTCCACCGATGCATCATTGGCTTAGGTGATAGTGAAACCATACATTAAAAGACATTTATTAATTAGATTTTCACACCCAACTCAAGAGAAAATCTTTATAAAAGGCCCTATATCGTCCTCATTCTTCATAATTCTTAGTTCTCTTTTTCTCTTGCGATAATTAAGAACATGTATTAGGCAAAGAACTTTCTCACTCATCATCAATGTTAGGTGCCAACCAAATCAACTCAGGTATGGGTCAAATTATGGCCACTTAGCTTTAAATTTTGTCTTATTTGTTTATTTTATGAATGAATTTTCCCAACTTTTATCTTTCTCACTCAACAATGTTCCCTTACTCCTTTCTATCCATCAATTAGGAGAATAAAACACTCCTTTTAAAGAATATGGTTGCATCATCTTGTTTCCCATCAAATCATAGTCTTCTAAAGCTATCCATTAATTCAAATTTAATAAGACAATGAAAAAAATATAGATTTATAACCAAAACATAGAGATACAATGAAACTTGACTTATATTAATAAATGGAAGGTGTTGAAACTAAAAAAATGTAAAATGAAACATACTAGCTAGAATAGTGGTAGCTTATCTTTGAGAAGAGATGTGATGGCTACGTGCCTTTGCGAGGATGTGTTACCATGAGGCTCAATGATATGATCAATTTTCTCATATACAATGCAGTTTGGATTAATATCCATCAATGTAAGCTCCTTTGTGATTTCTTCTGTTTCCAACAATGGTGAAAAGTATGGTTGAAGGAGGTCCACATTGAATATTGGGTGCAACCCAAGGAAGGGGGAATAATTAGCTCAAAATTGTTTTCACTCACAACCTTGGTGATGGTGTGAGGTCCATAGTGAAGTGGTTGAATACTTTGATGGGCCCTTGCAAGGCGCTCCTTTTACAAATGCAACCAAACCTTGTATCCAACTCGAAACTTGTGTGGCAGTGTGTTGATCATGGATTTATTTGTACTTAGTATTATATTTTTGCAAGATATCATGGACCTAATGGTAGATGTGCTTAATTTTTTCAATAAACTTGGTATATTTTTGGCTCCAAATTTAACTTGTGCAAATTTTACTTGTGTAGTGCAAGGGGTAGTGTGATATCAATG
Source organism: Pinus albicaulis (assembly GCA_034641835.2). Taxonomy (NCBI): domain Eukaryota; kingdom Viridiplantae; phylum Streptophyta; class Pinopsida; order Pinales; family Pinaceae; genus Pinus; species Pinus albicaulis. The sequence goes on from CM076570.1 coordinate 1,128,536,037, forward strand.
GGAGTCAATGGTTGAAATCCTAGGCCCACGTAAAAAGGGATATCACCAGTTGAGCTATGGAGATCCCTATTGTAGCTATGTTTAACATAGGGGAGAGTTTCATCCGATGCACATGGATGCTTTGAGTTGCACATTTGAAAAAAGTGCATGTTCATCTTGTCGACAACCTTTGTCTAGCCATTAGTCTAGGTGTGGAAGGTAGTATATTTGGTGAGATTGCCATCCAAAAATTATGAGAGGCTCAACATGAATGCGTTGAGAAACCTACTATCCAAATCTAATATGATGGTTTGTAGGATCCCAAAATGTATCGACACCCATTCAAATAATATCTTGGTATTGGCTTCTACTATGGTACTCTTCTAGTAGGTAGTTAGATTTTCCATATTTTAAAATCTATCGACAACCACAAACACAATAATTTCCATGCTTGGTGGAAGGAAAGTCATACATACAGTCTGTTAAGATGGATTCCCAAGGCCAATCAAGAGTAGGCAGAGGGCTGTATAGGCCTTGATTTTTAATGGTTGCTTTGGAAATGGTGTAGGTGGTGCAAGACCTTACATGCTTGCCAACATCCTATAAAAAATTTCAGAAATAAAAATATTTTTATAGTACTACCACTATCTTCTGTTGATTTTTAGTGCATCCTCTTATTTTATAATTACTTCTTATGAAATTAAATAATTTAATACATTTGTTTTTATATTTTCTATCATAAAATAATCACATAGAGGACCTCAACAGTAAAACAAAAAATTTCATAAGGATCATAAAGAGGCAACCACACAAGAACACAACATTTTTACCCTGGGAGAACCCACATGGGGGAGAAACACAACAATCCTTTCATTATAGAAACAATTCAACAAGAGATACATCAAAGTCAATAAAATGGACAAACTAACTAGCAACTACTTCCACCAAGAGTCCAAGTTAGCCCTCCTCAATCTGTCTGCAATAGATGCTTATCTTCCATAAGAGTACATAGAGAATTCAACTCCCTTTCCACATATATGAACCATTGGATATTAGTTTTTATTGCACAGAGGTGGACCACATATATTTTGATTTATTTCACATAGATAAACCAAAAATATTCGGCCTTCATGTACAGAAATTTGGCTTGCCTTCATTCGGCTACTTGAGCTTTGTTCTTCTCCTTGAATTATTCCGTATAGATAGAGGATGTTATGTCTTGTAGATCAGATTGAATGTATTGGATAGGAGGATGAAAAACTAAAATATATAGAGATCCATAGGTCAAATGGGTGCCTTGAATAGCTAGGACAACTTGAAGAGAAGAGGGTCGACTTGGACATCTTGTGGTGACAAAAAAAATTTTCAAAATTTTACATTTTTCTCTTTTGATAAAAATGAATAAATTAATTTTCTCGAGAGCATAAAGAACACACATATATACATTATGAATACCAACCATAGTTATAAATCCAACATATTCTCCACACCAAAATTCCTAGTCACCTGATTGAAATGTGCCTCACATATTACCTTGGAGTGCTCACTTAAAGGAAAAAAAATTATGGTTTAGGTAGCACAACAATGCACACTAGAAGTGGAAGTATAGAACTTTCTTTCCCACCATCAACATCTACTATGTAGCAGCAAATTTTGAGTCACTTTTTTTTAATTATGGCCATCCAGAATTCTCGTTCCCATAAGATTTGAGAACTTTGGTTAGTTCCACAACTAGGGGCCAATTGAGGCAGTTTGCGACATTATTGGTGCTACCTTTCTTGAATTTGATGTTCAAATGAAATTATTCCAGGTATGTGGACAATTTATGATGCCAGTAATTTTGTAACTTCCCTTATATCTACATAAATTGTATATGTATGCGCTTAGTGTGGAAGATCGTCTCCTTCCCAAGAATATATTGTTTCCATTATCAGTAAGCCTAAATAATGGAACACATGTCATTTTCATAGGTGGGTATATCCAGATAGTATCAAAGAATATTTCAATGTGCTAGGCCACAAAATGTACATTTTGTCGAATGAGGAATGCACCAATAGCATAGTCAGAGGTATCTATGTCAATATCAAATGGTTTTTGTAAGTCTGGCAAGGTGAGGACTCATGTAGGAAAAAGGCAGAGTTTCAGTCCATTAAATTCCTTCTATTATTACTGAGACCAAAAAATATTTTCATTTTCTCCGCCCCTAGTCACCTCAATGAAGGGAGAAGTGATATAAGAGAACCCCAACATGAATCCTTGGTAGAATTTAGTTAGGCCCAAGAAGCTGCAAATATCTATTAGATTCGTTGGCACTGGCCAATCTTGAATGACTTGGATCTTGGTCAGATCCACATGCACACCTTGCTCATCAATAATGTGTGTATAAATTATACAAACATATGTATATCAATGGATTCAATCCGATCTAACAATGTACTAAATATAGATTAACTGAATTGCTTCTACAAATCAATTGCGGAAATTAAACGCAATCGCTAATCACATGAAGCAAAGAAATAATCAAATCAAACCACAACACAGATAATTTCCAGGGGAAAGCTTGTTGCTCAAAACCCCTCTATCTTCTATTGTATATTAACCATGGAATCATGAAACAATTACAATGCACTCTTCTCACAAGAGTCTCCTGCACTCTGCTAACTGTCTCACATTGTCCTGGACAAAACTGGCCAACCCTTAGCCAATTATCAACCTCTAAACAACCTGCCTTGCTTGCACAATCCTTAAGGAATGAAATAACTATTGTTTAGGAATTTTGGCCTTCCTAAACTGCACAAGGATCATGGGTACTTCAATGGATGTTTGGTTTCATGCAAGAAACCTACTAATCACATAGCTGATAGTCAACCTCCCTTTCACCTTTGTCTCAACTGGATCTCCACTGGAACTGGCATGCATGCAGCTAATAATAGTAAATCATCAGTTGCATGGTATATCACTGATTGTGAATTAAATAATATTTAATTCACTTGATCTCTCACTAGTGCAACAAATAGTTACAACTAGTTCAACTGACTCAAACTCAACAAACTGAGTTAACGGATTACACATGCATTAAAGTAATGCACCAACTGCAATTCGAACTACATAACTAATAGAATTACTCTACATGCCTCACCAACCACCCTCAACTCAAAATTCATTATCTAACTGAGTTTATCACACTCAGTTAACTATTACAAGTGATCATGAGATAATATTACATTTTATTGTCCAATTTAATTAAGGGAAAATTAAATTAGACACTGCACCAAATTTAGCCCACACTTCAACACTCCCTCTTAACAAGAAAGGGATTATCTTCCACCTCGATCCTACCTCTATGGTATTCGAATTTTCTCCTGGTGAGCGCCTTCGTTGGAATATCCACATCATGATATTCCGTGGGAATGTACTGAAGTAACATTATGCGCCTCCGAGCACAATATCTAAGATGGTGGTACCAGATTTCTATGTGCCTGGACCAATCATGAAACACCGGATTAACTAAGATTTTAATGCAACTTTGGTTATCACAATGTATCACTGTCAGATCCATCTGAGAACCAAACAAATCAACTAGGATCTTTCTCATCCAGATGGCCTCACATGCAACTTGAATTGGTACCATGTATTATGCCTCAGTTGAACTGAGTGCCATAGATCACTGCTTCCTGTTGTACCAAGAAACTACTGTCAATACTATTCTGAAGATCCCTCCTTATGTGTTCTTTCTGTCTGATGGACTACCTGCCCAATCTGCATTCGTGAAGCCTTAAAGCTTCACTCTCTCTGTATGTTTGCACCATAATCCATACTATGTAGTGCCCCTGAGATATCTCAAGACATGCTTCCTTGCCTTCCAAAATAGCTTGGTCGACTTAACCATAGCTTGACTCAGATGGTTAACTGCGTAGCTAATGTCTGGTCTAGTGTTCACCAAGTACATCAATGGGCCGAATAACTGCCTATAGATAGTAGTGTCCACTACTTCTCCAGAAGTAGCATCCTCTTTCCTCCTATTTCCTAGAAGAGGAGTGTCCATGGGTTTACAGCTCTCCATGTGAAACTTACCCAATATCTCTTTGGCATACTTTCCTTGTGAAACAAAAATTTCACCATCCCGCTGCCATATTTCCAAACCAAGGAAATAGTGAAGGAGTGCCATGTCCTTCATTTCGAACTCCCTTGCAAAATCCTCCTTGCATGAGTTTATCAGCTGCTCATCACCTGTCAAAATTATATCATCATCATAAAGTACGATAATCAAGAGCTTACCATCAACCACAATGTGGTACATGTTTGCATCCACTTCACTTTTGGTGAAGCCCAACCCAGTGAAATAGCTGTCAATCCGAGTGTACCAAGCACGAGGTGCTTAATTCAGCCCATACAGTGCTCTCTTGAGTCGAAAAACATGTGACTCAATGTCAAATATTTTGAAACCTTCTGGTTGCTCTATGTACACTTCTTCCTTAATAACTCCATTGAGAAAGTTTTCACATCCATCTGATGAATGCACCACCCCATCTATGCTGAGAGTGCAAGGACAGATGTAATGGAAGATTACCTCGCGACTGGTGCGAAAGTATCATCATAGTCAATCCCCTCAACTTGGGAGAATCCCCAGGCCACAAATCTAGCCTTGTACTTCTCCACACTCACATCAGCATCTTGTTTTACCTTGTAGGTCCATCTAGATCCAACCACTGATTTTCTGACCAGTCTTTGGACAATCTCCCAAGCACTGTTCCTAATGATGGAGTCATACTCCTCTACCATAGCATCAACCCAAATTGATTGCTGCATTTCCTCCTGAAAGGAATATGGTTCTGTCACAATACACTTGCTAAGCCATGTATCCAGTAAACCTTTCTGGAGACTGTCTTTGTCTGCGTAGTGAAGTAGGGGATCCTACATTCTCTATTGCATCAAGTCTCAATTTATCAGCTTTCATGGTGCACCTTCTACCATTTCTGGTGGATGGCTCTGCATGAGTGTTTTATGCCACTCCATGATCCTGTGCATGTAGCTACTCCACATCTTAAGGTTCATTCTTTGGAACCAAGAGTTCCTCCTCTACATGCAAATCCAACTCCCTCTCAAGGGACAATCGCATGGCTTTCTCCTCATCAAATTTTATATCCCGTCGCATAAGAATCATTCTGATGTTTGGAAAATACACCCGATAGTTGTGGGGAGTTTCAGTGTACCCCAAAAATATCCCAATCTAAACTATTGGTTTCAGCTTCTTCTTGGCATCTTTGGTCACATGCACATAAACAGATGAGCCAAAAATATTAAAATGTGAAACATCAAGTTTCTTACCAGTAAAAGCCTCTTCTGGTGTACTCATGCCAAGTATCCAATGAGGACAAATATTCTGCAAAAATACCAATGTGTTGCATGCCTCCACCCACATATCCAACGGTAGGCCCTGATCATGCAACATCACTCATGCTGCACCCAAAATTGTTTTGTTATTTCTTTCTGCAACCCCATTCTATTGTGGGTTATGAGGCGAAATAATTTCTCTTTGAATTCCTTATTTGTTGCAGAAGTTCTTGACTTCATTGGAGATGTACTCACCACCATTGTCGCTCCTAAGAGCCTTCACATGCTTCCCCATGTCTTTCTCCACCAGTGCTTTATTCTCAATAAACTTAGAGAACGTCTGATCTTTCTTCTGTATGAAGTAGAACCAGCACTTTCGAGAAAAATCATCAAAAAATATCACATAGTACTTATGCTTTGCTATTGAAGCAGTGGAGAATGGTCCACACACGTCTGAGTGAACTCACTCAAGGATTTCCGAAGCTCTGTTATCCTTCTCATGAAAAGTGGCCTTTGCATACTTCCCTATAGTACATCCCTTGCATGTGTCTGACTGTGCAAGTGTACCCTTGGGAAGACCTGTAGATATATGTTGCATGACCTTCAAGGCACCATGGTGAAGATGGCCTAATATCCTATGCCATAACTCACCCTCATCCCGGCTCACCACTTTGTCCGCCTTACCCATCAATGTTGCATAACCATCTACATCAATTTTATAGATATTCTTAACTCGAATCCCAATCTTCTTGGCTTTTCTTTTTTTTTTTGTCACAGGAAAGTTTTTCCTTCACTGAAAACAACATCATTGCCTCTATCCTCCAACATTGCGAATGAGACCAAATTTTTCTTCAAGCCTGGTACATGCATTACATATTTTAATTGAAAGGGTTTGCCTGACTGTATCTGGAAGGTAATGGTACCAATCTTGGTAGCACTATACCGCTCGTCATAACCCATTTCGATATGCATCTGGAGGTCCTTCTCCTCCAAGCTACTGAAAAGTTCTTTGTCTCCCGCCATGTGCAAATATGCACCACTGTCCAAGTACCACACCGATCCCATTGCAATTGACACAATGCATGCAATGAGCGAGAAGTCAAGCTCAAATTGCGAGGCCAAAGCCTCACTAGCTTCAGATCCTGAAGCCTTCTCGTTTTTCTTCTTTAGTGGAAAATTAGTGGCATAATGTCCTTGCTCGTGACAGTGAAAACACTTCACTCTCGACATGTCACGCTTCTTGCCATATTTACCAGACTCAGATTTGGAATGGGATTTCTTTCCTTTCTCCTTCTTCGCCTTGGCAGCCAAAGAAAAATATTCTTCATATTCATTTTCAGATGAAGATCCATCTCTGGTTATCTGCCTGAATTCTTCTTGAACCACATCTGACCAAAGGCGTTCCCAATCTGGCATCTTTTCCCTTCCATTGACAGAGTCCTGATAACTATGCCAACTCTTGGGAAGTCCTAGAAGAGCTAGGCTCACCAAATCATCATTAGCGACAGAAATGCTGACGCTCCCAAGCTCATCCCAACATTGGAAAAACTTTGTTAAATATTTCGGCATGGAGTCACCTTTCTCCATTTTGATCTTCTTGAGTTTATCCTTCAGTGCCAATTTTCTATGATCACTACGGCTCTGAAATAGATATGTCAAATATTTCCACATTGCATATGGTGTCGCTTTGCCATGGAGACTTGATATAATGTGGTCTCGTACTCCCTCCAATAAGATCCTCCTCGCCTTTGCAACCTTCTTTTTCTAGGCATCAAGATTTGCAGCATCTGCTACATTGGGTTTGGGAACATCATTGTCAATGAATTATTTCAACCCATTGTCTTCTAGTTCTACCTCCATCATGTCTTTCCAAGCAATATAGTTAGAGTTGCCCTCAAGTGCATGCTCCAATCTCAAGCCATTGAAAGCCATTTTGATCCTGGATTGCCCGTCGTACCAATAATGTCTTCTGCAAATTCAAATTCTATTCAGTCACAAACTCAACTTCTCCTCCACTATATTGATCTCTTGTGCTCTGATACCATGTAGAAATTATACACACATATGTATATCAATGGATTCAATCCGATCTAACAATGTACTAAATATAGATACTGAATCACTTCTACAAATCAATTGCGAAAATTAAACACAATCACCAATCACATTGAAGCAAAGAAAGAATCAAATCAAACCACAACACAGATAATTTCTTGGGGAAATATTGCTGCTCAAAACCCCTTTATCTTCTATTGTATATTAGCCATGGAAACATGAAACAATTACAATGTAATCTTCCCAAAATAGTCTCCTGCACTATGCTAACTGTCTCACACTGTCCTGGACAAAACTAGCCAACACTTAGCTAATTCTCAGCCTCTAAACAACGTGCCTTGCTTGCGCAATCCCTATTGATTGCAATCCCTTCTGATTGCAATCCCTGCTGATTGCAATCCCTATTGTTTAGTAATTTTGGCCTTCCTAAACTACGCAAGGATCATGGGCACTCCAATGGATGTCTGGTTGAATGCAAGCAACCTACTAATCACACAACTGATAGTTAACCTCCCTTTCACCTTTGTCTCAACTGGGTCTCCACTGGAACTGACATGCATGCAAATAATAATAGTAAATCATTAGTTGCATGGTAGATCATTGATTGTGAATTAAATAATATTTAATTCACTTGATCTCTCACTAGTGTAACAAACAGTTACAACTAGTTCAGCTGACTCTAACTCAACAAACTGAGTTAACTGATTACACATGCATTAAAATAATGCACCAACTACAATTCAAACTCCATAACTAATAGAATTACTCTGCATGCCTCACCAACCACCCTCAACTCGAAATTCATTAGCTAACTGAGTTTATCACACTCAGTTAACTACTGCAAGTGATCATGATATAATATTACATTTTATTGTCCAATTTAATTAAGGGAAAATTAAATTAGACACTGCACCAAATTTAGCCCACACTAGTGTAGGTGCTGCTAGGACCTATTGGTCCCACACTAGTGTAGGTGTTGTAATTTCTTGTTGGACTTCAACAATGTGGCCTAGGTATTGGACCTTGTTCATGCCAAAGGATAAATTCATCAAGTTATCACATAGCCTGTGTTGCCATAAAGTGTGAAGCTCCTGTTAAATATGCTACAAGTGCTTTTCCAAAATCTTGTTGAAGATGAGAATATCATCCAAATATACACCACAAAAGAGTTGGTAAAACGCCGCAACATATCATCCATCAACCTCATGAAATTTTTTTAGGAGTTCGTCAAACCAAAGGGCATCACCAAGAATTCAAAAAGAACTTCCTTGGACTTGAAAGCAGCCTTCCACACATCAGTCAGTTCTATTAGGGCTTGGTGATAGCCAAACTTCAAATCAATCTTGCTAAAGTAATTTCCCCTTTTGAGATGGTAAAAAAGGTTTTCAATTTAGGGGATCAACTATCGGTTCCTGACTATGATTTTGTTCAGGACCCCATAATCAATGCAGAGTCTCCAGGTCCCAGATTTATTCTATAAGAGTATAATTGGACTTCCACAAGGTGAGAAATCCAGTCAAATGTTCGCTTTTTGGAGAAATCTCTTATTTGTCACTTGATTTCCTAATTTTCTTGAAGAGAATAATAGTAGATTGTCCCATTGGATAGAGGCACACTAGGGGTCAATTCAATTGAATTCTTGACCCGATAGTGTAGAGGTACCCCAATGGGTGAGTAGAAGATGCCTTTGTATTCTTCGACTACCTTGTCCACATTCCTCTGCTACATGGAGGAGCCTTGTGTGGAGGCCATGGACATGACCAAATTCTTCTCCTTACTCTAATATCAAATAAGGAAGAAGACAAATTTCTGGGTATTGGAGATGACCTTATTGCATTTCTTAGAAGAGATGAAAGAAATGGTCACTAGGTGGGGCTACCTCTAGTATCCTATATAGTTGTCGACCCAAATTAATAATAAAACTATGAGGTCTAGACTCATATACAACAAGATGCTTCCACAAGTATGGTTGGCCTAAAACAATATCATAAACTTCAAGGGGAGAAATATAACACAATACCTCATCCTTGAATGGTTGGATGTCATAGGACAAGGGACACTATTGGTTGATGTAGAGATCTCGCCCTTGGTGGAGCCACTCGATGTTGTATGGTTGTAGGTGTGTTTTTTTTTTGTGGGCCCAACGATTTAATGACCTTTGATGAGATGATACTATTTTGACTCATGCTATTGACAATGAAATGTAGTGGAGCACCCTTCACCCATATTTGTGAGTGAAATAGGCACTCACCTTCTTCCATATTTTTGGGCTCATTTTGCTATACTTTGGTGGTGGAAACTATGGAAATGGGTTCTACATCAATTATTTGTATCCCCTTGTTATATTTTGGTTTAGAGTCAGATCCCATGTATGAGTCTAAGTATTTTAGCTTAGGCACCAATGACTACCTTTCGTGACATCCATCAATGTTATGAGAGGAGATCTTATGGAACTCACACCACTTTCCCATGTGTTTATTCGTATTCCCATTACCATTATTTGTTTTCCACTTAGATGGATTTTCTTGGGGAAGTTCACCCTAGCTCTATCCTTTGTTCTACGATTTCTGGATTACATGCTTCTACTATGAGGGATTCACAGATCCAAAATGTTGCTTCTTTTGTTTAAATTTTAGCTTGATTTTGACATCATGTCAGTATGCTACGCCAAGTGAGGAGATGTTCATGAACTCCATTTTATTCTGGATGTATCTCTGCAGATAGTTATGGTACTAGAACACCATATGTTTTTTAGTTTATGTAGCATCATATATGTTCTAGCCACGAAATTTTTTGGAGAGTCTAGAATACATGTGATGTCCAAAACCCCGAAATCGTTTCTTGAAATTCCACCTAGAGATCGCTTAATTAGATTATTAACCCGTTTTAAAATATTTCCTAAGTCTAAACTTAGGGAATATGGTTAATTAATAAGAATTAATTAAGTCAAGGTGAGAATAGTCTAGAAATTCACATGGATTGACTTCAAGATGATCCTAACCATTGACTAAGTTTTAATCTTGATATTTGGTACTCCAATAGTGGATTATAAGAGGAAATAAATTGGGCACTTGGAGAAGACATACCAGAAGTTCGATTTCCTTGGTAGATAAATTTCCATAGAGCAGCAACAGTTGTTGGAGAGCCAAAGATCAAAGCAGATATAGAGAGGGTCAGAGATAGTGATCTAGAGGAAGTTTCCAAATATGGAGAGGAAGTAACAAGCGGCCGAGTTATTCCTATTTAGGCAGCACAAACGACTGTGCAGTTGCTTCAGAAGATCAATTTGATTTAGCTGGAGGAAAAATTGTTTTCAATTCCAGAGGTCGGGTAGAGGGTCCAAAGTGTTGGAGAAGTGAATTTCTCAACACATATAGGAAAAATGACTTCATTAGCGGAAGTTCAGAGGCTAGATGTCATAAGATTTGCACATAGCCAAAATAGAGGTTGATGCAAATGGTCCAGATGGACAAGTTCCTGAAGAGAATTTGTGTTGGGGATGCTTAGGGAAGAAGGGTAATTCCATGAGATAATTTCCCCCATATTTTCTTGTTGTTTGGATTTCCAGTTGGGCATCCGTAGATTGTACTCATAATTTCACGGTTGCTTAGTAATAAAAACCCTTAGTTGTTGCACCAGTTTTCCCACATTGGGTTTGTCTAGGGGAAATGTCCAAAAATAACAATGTCATTTTATGTGTGTGTTCTAGTATTTTCTCAGTTTCCAACACTATTATTTCCATAGTTTTATTTTTGAAGGTTGCAATGTGATTTATTTGAAATTTTTCATAACAGATAAATTGTTAAATTAATTAACAATTAGAAAAATAAATTTCAGTTGTTGCAATAGGATTTTAGTTTTAAAGTTTTCACATTGAATTAGAGCTTGAGTGATCAGAAGGAAAGCTCAGAAGTGAAGAAGATAGTTTCGCTACTCAGAGGTAGCAGCAGGCTGAAATTCTTAGAGGCAATGCAGTGCTTAGACTGGCAGGTCGAATTTCTCAGGAAAAAAATTGTTTTTCAATTGCAGGGTTGCAGAAAAGTTGAATTTATTGGGGTAGTGATTCCAACAGTTAGAGGGAGTAGAAACAACTCTGATTTTCACTGAGCAGATTCCTTTATTGGATGCAGAGGGTTTTGCAACAGTAAAATCAACGTCAGATGGAATAGAAAAGTACACACAATAGAGGGAAAATTTCTCTCAAGGAAATTTGAGTCTTAGAAGTTCGATTTTTATAGGAAAATTGGTTGTAGCAGGTAGCATATCCACGCATTCTAGAATGGAGTGAAAGTAACAGAGGATCATCCAAGAAAAGGGAAAGAGGGATTTTTCGACAATTTTCGAGATGGCCACAAGAAGGCTTAGAGATCAGGGTAGGTTGTATGGATCTTCCAACTATGTCATCTGGAAGGCTAGGATGTCCTTCCTTCTAGATGAATATGGCCTGAAAGCCTACATAGACAATGTGGTGACAGTTCGCCATGATGAGGATCAATAAAAATAACACAGGAAGGATTTGGCAAGGGCGAAGCGGTTGATCTTGGATGGAGTCTGAGATCATATAGTATCACATGTGGAAGACAAGGGAACAACCAAGGAAATGTAGGATGCTCTCTCCATGTTATATCAGGGTACTTGCGAGTAGCGGAAGATGTTCCTAGAAGAGAAGTTGATATGCACCCGAATGCAGAAAGGGGAAGGTGTAGATCCCTTCCTCACCTAGATTCAAGAGGCCCGAGACCAGCTTGCAACTCTTAGGGCAACACCTTAACCAACAAAGCTAGTGTGGTTGGCAGTGAATAGTGTCTCTGAGGAGTTACAAGCTTTTGTCCAAAGTATATTGGGAAAATACAAGCTACCAGAATGGGACATGATGTGGTCCAACTTGTAGCATGAGAAGTTGAGGCGAGCTTTGCTAAAGAGCTCCATCAATGGCAGCACCAATAGTGGATCGAAGGGTGTGAAGGAGGAGGATAATGTGGCCCTCACATCAAAGGGTTCTAGTCAAGGGTAGGGGGAACAAATAAAGAATAATAAAAACCTATCTAAGGTCAAGTGATTCATTTATGGTGAGTTTTTCCACTATAGTACCCAACATCATCTTAGGAAGAAGGGCAAGTAGAAGAAGCAAGACCAGACAACAAATCATGTTGAGATATATAGGTTGTCCTCCAGGTTGGAAGAATATTTTACGATGATGGAAACTATACCTCTGGGAGTGAGGTGGGGTGACTTGGTGTTGTAGGCCCAGAGAGCTACAAATATTAGCAATGTCCACTGAGGATTCCACCTCATGGGTTATTACCTAGCTATGGGGGGCCCACAGTATTTAGTAGCATGATGGATCAATCTCAAGAGATGCAGTTAGATTCCAGAGTGACAATTTAAGACTAGTTACAGACATATGGTGGAGAGCACAATGCAAAGTTGGCATCATTGCAGAGTCATTAGCAACGCGGATTCTTCAGAGACATTGCATAGGCTAGTAGCAGTCAAAGAATCAGGAGACATATGCATCTTATTGAACACATTTAATTCAGCATTTTAGATGTTTCTCAGTTGCAGTTCCGACGACAATAGATGAGAGAGAGTTGCAGTGTAGATGCAGTGTTGACAGTAGTTGGTGGGCAATGGTAGGAAGTCACAGTGGCTAGACATAAACAACATGACAAGAGGTGATACAAAGATAGGGTGTTGTGATAGAATGTGCAACACTAGAGAGAACACAATCCTCAATAAGAGGGAGTGTTATTTTTTGTAGCATCGAATGAGTTCTAAACAAGAAATTTGGTGGAGAGACTAGAATACCTGAGATCTCCAAAACCCATAAATCATTTTTGGAAATTACAAAAATTCAACATCATATTTGCACAGTGGTTGGTGGGAAGTGGCAGGCAGTCACAGTGGCTAGACATCAATAATGTGACAGGAGGTGATACAAAGATAGGGTGTTGTGACAAAATGTAAAACATTAATCACTCTTACTAGCCTTGTTTTTTATTCCTTCTCCACAAATACCTAGGGCCTTTGGCTTGGCTAAAAAGATAAAAGAAGAATAATAATAAGGTAGAAGATAAATACAAGCATCCTCAAGACCAAACCTCAGAGTTACTTGGATTTGGTATTTTTAAGCTAGTTTGTATAATGGGTGTTTTTGTTTTAATGGGTTATGTAAGTAAGTTATGTATGTGTTAAGGAAAAGGGCCTACAAAGCCCCATGATTGCTACCTTAGATGAAGGGACACATTTTGGCTCTACCAACCCTAAGTTCATGGATACTCCATGCTTCATTTATATATATACACATGCATGGTCAAAAGTGTACCAACTATTCGAGAGAGACAACGTGCCTTGGGATGACCCAAACTTAGGAATACATAAGGTTATTGGAATGTCTTGGTTACATAAAGTGGTTACCCATCCCCTTGTATTTCTATGTGTAGAGGAGATTGAGTGGATTTTGAAACATATTGATCCCGAGGAAGCCATGATCAAGGAAAACCATAAAATTCCTATTACCTCATTCAGTGCCCCAGAAATTGAGATATATTCCAAGATCTTTAAGTAATAAATTACTTTGGATGAGGACTATCTAGTAGATTTAATATCCTACCCAAAGAGCTACTAAAGACATGGTATAAAAACATGGAACCTTTAGGTCTAGACCCAAAAAAGAATATCCTATAAACATGCTAAAGACTCCCCTTCACCTGGTGGTTGCTATGTTATGTAGGTTGTATGGTTAGTCCAATGGAGAGACCTTCTATATAGGATGGGTTCATTTGATGTACTCTATAATAGTTGAAAGAATCATTTTTAACTAGGCTAATATATTGTCCTCCCCTTAAAGGAAATCATTAAACAAGCTCAGAATCTAAAGGAAGGCTAGAATCCTCAGTTCTTCATGGCCTCCTACCTCTTGGATGTCATTTTTATCAAGCATGCATTCCATACAATTGGTTGGAATTGGGCGATTTAGGAGGAGAAAGTTCACATCTATTGCAAATCCCTTTGGGAGTCTCGCTACATCCATTTATACACCAAAATCTACCAAGCCTTATTGATCCCACTCTATGAAATCTTGTTCAATGTAATTATTTTATGCATGTATGCAAGAACCATGAAAGTGATGTTAATATTTGGTGATGGGTTTATTGACTAGGAAGGAACATATTCAAGAATATTTGGAGCAACCAAGTTTTCACTCATCGCCTAAGCTATAGTAAATCCTATCATGATATTGGTGTTAAAGTAAGATACCATACATGCACAGGGGTAGGTGGAGTACCTCATGGACAAGAAGGCCCCCCCCCCCCCCCCCGCCCCCCCCCGACCACACATGATATTACATCTAGGCTCGTATCAACTAAAATACATGAAAGAAGCTAGAGTATAATCCAATTCCCTAACACTCTTCCATTTAGGGATCTCACGTTCCACATATACGATCTTGACTCCGTGGTAAAAAAAATATTGCAAGGAATGAAAGTACATGTGGGACTACAAATCGAAGACATGGGTTGAGTAAGAGACAAAAACATGCTTTAAATTTCTTAGAAGTGATATTTAGAATAGGCTATAATGATTCTCAAACATAAGAAGAGAAATATTAAGCTAAGAGAGAAGCCTTTTCTACAAGTAGACCACCCAACATGAAGTAGCTAGAGTTGCATAGGAGAAACCCAACATGAAGTAGTTATAGTTTCATAGGAGAAATAAGCAACCCATATAACCTAGGAACTTGAGATCAAGGATAATGAAGAGTAAAAGATGAAGAGGGAGAGAGAACGAAAGAGAAAATATAAGGAAGAAAGGAAAAAAGCATAAGAATAAGAAGAGAAGAGACAACACTAAGAATCTAAGGCCAAAGAGAAGGAAGAAGCTCCCAATGCCCATCAAGAAACATAGGAACATGATGTACACCAGAGTATATCTTTATTGGGCATCAACCTAGTTCAATTGGCAGTCCCTAATGATCACAAGTGGTCACTTACCAGTTATAAAGATAGGCATCACACCAACCAGGAAGAAGAAAACGGTTAACCTAGGAATATTTTCGTAGCCTATCTTCATGAATTCTTACGAGTCCTAGTGGAGGATCCAATCACATTGTAGCAGTTATGAGTTTAAATTTCTAGGAGTTTACAAGTTATTTTCATTAATTTTTATCTAAAAATAACCAGAATATAAAGGTATTGTAATTACCCAAGGGAAGTCCAAAAGTCCCCAAAGGCAGTTAGTGATGTAGCCTATAAATGTTGTAAAAGTCTAGTGATAGGGACTTTTGGATCTCTATTAAAATTTTGGTGATTTTTATGATATCATAATTTTATATTATAAAATTTGGGCAAAGTGATGTAGCCTATAAATGTTGTAAAAGTCTAGTGATAGGGACTTTTGGATCACTATTAAAATTTTGGTGATTTTTAGGATATCATAATTTTATATTATAAAATTTGGGCAAATAATTTTTAGAAAAAAACAGAAATTGACGAATATTTTTGAAAAAACCATGAAAAATTAGGTCGCTTACTAATATTAGACTTTAAATTTTTCTTAGGTAATGAATAACACCATTTAATAGGAAGGAGGAAATGAAACAAAATAATTACAAAAGTGGAATCTCAAAAAATCAATATTCTTGATGATTGGAAAAGAAAATAACATGAAGTGTATTCCAGTGAGTGAAGATTATTGTTGAACCTTTGCCATGTGCAAATGCTTTTCCAATGAGTAAGAAGAAATGCATATGGTTAAGTAAAAATCAATTTTAACTTTTGGTGCATTACTATATCTTTGTATAGTTTCGTAGGGGCATGCTAACATAAGACTGCTGTAGGGGCATCAGAATACAATTTTTATACATCAATGCTTTGAGAACAACCGTCACGAAAGTAGTGTTCCTCGACTCCATGGGCGCCCATCTCGACAGCCGCGTCGCCCTTCTTCTCAGGCTTCTGCTCCAGCGGCTGATATGCGTATTTGACTTCATAAATTCAGACAATTGTTGCATAGAAGATGAGCGTGGATACAAGAATTATTGCGAGATAGCAGTTGAATTGTAATTTAGCCAGTGCCTTGGCGTGCATAGTTGCTTCCTGGGTGGCGCACTTAACCGCATTGTGGTCCTTAGTGAGCACCATGTGACAACCCTTGGGGATGACGGCCGGGATCCAGAGCACGAAACCCATGTTTATGAACCACACCCCATGGAACATCCACGACGCGGAGCGCACCACTGCCACCAAAAAGCTCCGTGGGAATAGAACCTCGAGCAACGTTGCCGACAAAGTGACAACAACGATGAGCGCAAGTGGTAGTGCCCCGCGGCACCCGTGTGGTCGACTGAGTGAAGATGGAAGAGCAGCAACTCCTGGCTAAGGGCAAACGCTCCAATCACTTGCAGCGCTCCCGGCGGAACTGTGAGCTTACTGAGTCCCCCGTACAAAGCCACAAAAGCGTAGATGAGGAAGAACAACGATATGCGGGAGTGCTTGATGTTTTTGAGGTGCTTCGGCGGGATGCTCCAGTCATCTGCCAACGATTGGTGCCTTTCCGGTCTGATGAACAGCTCAGCCAAAATCGATTAATAGTACCCCACTATAATGGCGGTCAGCTCCAGGTACCTTAACTTTCCCCCTCCAAATTTAACCGGGAACCACGGCCGTGTGTGGAAGTCCCATGGAGACCGAGCGTAGTTGGTGATTGTGTTGAAGAGATGCCAAAGGCCAAGGAGCAGAAATCCTGTACCTGGCAACATGTGGCCGATGAAGGTACCCATGGATGGATGATTCGAGGAGCTACAGGCTCTGCAAGTGTTCGAGCTAGAGACTATGGAAGTGATAATTAGAATAGACGTATCATGAATAGACTCTGGAAGTGATAAGAATATACGTGTATCATGAAAGGCATTTTAAAAGGCCATCCTCAACTCTGCAGATTTCGGGATATTCTTCACTTTCACCTTGACTTTGACTCGCCCGTCATTGGACTTAAGAATGTGTTACATAGGGCATATACAACTACCGCCTATTATTTGGTCAACAACACGATTCAAAAATATTTGTTATGCTACAAAATGCTTTGAATACTAAAATGGTTACTTCATGATGAATTTCTCTCAAAAGTTCTAATTTAACATATGCTACAAAATGCTTTGAATACTCAGAAATTGTTGCTTGTGCTTTGAATACTCAGAAATTGTTACTTGTGCTTTGAATGCTAAAATTGTTACTTGATGGTGAATTTCTCTCAAGAGTTCTAATTTAACATATGTTACAAAATGCTTTGAATACTAAAATTGTTACTTGATGGTGGTGAATTTCTCTCTAGAGTTTTAATTTAACTTTTCTATGTTTTGATTTTTTTTCTCTCTAGACTTCTAATTTAACTTTTTTACGTTTTGATTTTTTTAATATACTTTCAAATTGATTTTGTCCAAAATCTTTTCAATGTTTTAATTTTTATGGATATACTTTTTAATTGATTTTGCTAAGAAAATTGGAAATTAGTTAAAATTATAAATTTGAATTATCTAGTGTCCAAATTTTTTTATGAGTATTGAATGTGTTTATATATCAATAAAAATTCACCATCTAATCTAAAATCATATTACTAAAAAAAAAAAAAAACTAAAATATAGAAAAATTAAACAACATTCACATTTAACAAATTAAAAAAAAACTACTTTAAATTAAAAAATTCAACCAAAAAAAATTAATTGTACAAATATGATTTGATGATAGACATCATTAATAATCTCATTAATTTTATAAATTGCAAAAGTTTGATAAAAAATAGTATATAAGTAAACTCTTATGTGTGATTATAATGCTCAAACCTATAATGTGATAAAAATTAAAGTTTAATGAGTTAATTATAAATAAATATATGGTAAGATAAATATGTGATAAAAAAGAAATCAAGGATAATTGTATTGAGATATTTTCATGGACAATTGGTATAATTCAATTAAAGTGTGAAAAAACTAAGTAAAATGGGATGAATAAGCTAGAGTGAACATAATTCAAAGAAGATGTTGCTACACAATACATGTGGTATAATTGATGTGTCTAAAATTGTAACTAGATTCAATATTCATTTAATGTATTTGAGTCATTATGTAATGTACTTGTCAAAAGAATAAAGAAAAGAATTATTATTATTATTATGACTTATGAAAGCATGGGTTTCATTCTTGGGTCACCATGTTTTTGGTAAAAGTCCCTATTGAGGACTTTTATGATTTATTCTAAGTTAATAGAGTCATTGTATATCTAAATAGACCCTTCTTGGGCTTTTGAATCATGTAAAAAGGTTTATTATTGAGTCAAATATGAATTATGTGACCTCCACACCAAGTTGGCCTAGAAGAGATCATGTCGACTCATGTAGGCCACAGAGACAACTATTCAACCTCACCTGGAGCCTATAAAAAAAAGAAATTTGAATTCATTTGGAGCACATTCTCTCAAGTAGTTCGATATCTCTTGTAGGCGTGAAGAAATGCGAAGTTTGTTGTCGGCAAGCTGAAATAAGTGTGAGTTTTGGGAAGTCTAAGGATAAGAAGAACAATTAAAGTTTGGTGCCTCTCTCTTCTCTCTGTTTCGGGCTCTAGATTGGGAGATCGAAATCTTCCAAGTTTTGTTGTTGCTGGAAGCTGTATGATGCTGGAAGAAGTTCGAAGTCTGTTTCCAAGAAGCCAAAAGAAGTGCAAGTTTTGGGAAGTCTAAGGAGAAAAAGAAAAAATGAAATTTTGGTGTCTCTCTCTCTCTCTCTCTCTCTCTCTCTCTCTCTCTTTTGGGCTCTGGATTTGGAGATTGAAGTTTTCCATGTTTTGTTGCTGCAGGAAGCCGTATGATGCAGGAACTGCTACATAGTTGAAGTTGCTGGAAAGGGGTCGAAATTTTGGAGGTTGACTTTGTGTGGAGGAAATGTCTAGTCTTGGTCTAGGGTGAAGAGTTTCAAAGAATACTATTGAAAGGAATAATTTCTTCACTGGGTTTTCCCCTCGAGGGATTTTTTTACCTGGATGCTGGCATACATTTGGCGTCTTTGATCTATGTGCATTTGCTTTGATATTTTCTTGATGAACTAATAAGAAGAAAGATAAGAAGAACATAATAAGAACTAAAGAAGATCACAAGTAAATAATCAAGAATAAGAGGATATTTCTTCCTTTCTAATTCTCTAACATGGTTTCAGATCTTTGGTGAAAGAAGAAGAAAAAGGTAGTCGTAAGGACTTGATCAAGGAAGGAGTTCACTAGAAGAAATAAGTCTTCACTATCTTCAAGAAATATGTCTAACACTATCAAGGGAGAGAAAAAGCTTGAAGGAACTTCAAATCATAGGTCTTGGAAGAAGAGGATTGACATCATCCTTGAAAAGAACAAGGTCTTAGATCTAGTCAAAGGAAAAATGAAAAGACCTACAAAAGAATCAAGTGATGTTGATAAGGTGAGGTACAAAGAACTGGAATTTTTAGCTACGAAATTGATGGTTGAAGGCACAAAGGACAATCTTGTCCCGTTCATAGAAAATATTTATCATGCTCACGAAATGTATGAGACTTTGTCAAAACTATTCACTATCAAGAACATTGGAAACTTAGTGACAAGCCTGAAGAATGATCTAAGAACTATTGAGATGACAAAAGAGGATATTGTTTCCTCTTTCTTTGTAAAAATAACAAGGATAAGGGATGAGCTCCTTGCCATTGATGAAATAGTGTCAAGTAAAGAACTAGTAATTGCAGCCATTCTGGGACTACCATCTTCTTGGAGTTCTTTTGCTTCAACCCTCAACAGTTGGAAAGAAACACCCACCTTTGAAGAGCTATGGACAACATGCAGTAAAAAAGAGTTAAGGGTCTCCATGGTAACCAAAAATGAAGAAGTATAAAATGCTTATGTTTCTCATCATAAAGGATTATTCAAGAAGAAAGGGCCAAAGAATAAGGTTGACATGTCCAAGATCGAGTGTTATCATTGTCACAATATGGGACATTATAGAAGTGCTAGTGCTGAAAACCTCAGGAGCAAGAAAAGTGATAGAGATCGTGCAAACATGACTGAAGAGACATCATCCCCAAAGAAAGCAAAGACTGAAGAAGAACTAAGGCACTTTCACTACTAAGTCCCTTCCATCTTATGTTTCATTTGTATATTTTATGTAGTATATGTTTAAAATTTTCTTGGAAATGTGTTTCTTTGTTTTATAAGTTTTAGGTTTTCCTCCTCTGGCCACCAGTATGACCCACTGACCAAGTTGTAGTATATTCGCACACAATGATCCTTGAAAATTCCCCTCAGATCGTACAAATTGAAGTCTTTTGAACCAAACTCAAATTTCACTATGCCTTTCGATTCAGTATCTGCAACTTTGAGATTCTTAATCTCATATAATCCAATCTGCAAAGGAAGAGTGGGCCATGGTGCCTTCTTCATCCTGTGCAGTGTTGTTGACAACACTGTGGCGATGTGGTAAGATAATTCTTGCATGGAAAGTTTGTCGGTGACATATCTTGGCAAAAGATGTGGCGAAT
Organism: Pinus albicaulis; assembly: GCA_034641835.2. Lineage (NCBI taxonomy): Eukaryota > Viridiplantae > Streptophyta > Pinopsida > Pinales > Pinaceae > Pinus > Pinus albicaulis. The sequence continues at coordinate 1,128,556,950 of CM076570.1, forward strand.
TATGCACACCGAAAACTAATAAATGTGTCATCTGGTAAGGCAAACCAATCTGCAATATCTGATATTACCTCCATTTCTCTTCATGATATGCAAGGCGGGCCATCCTAAAAGATAAGCGTGTAAAGCGTGATAATGAAGTGATCGATTAGTTGCTCCATCACTCTTCTATGGCTACAATCTGAAAGAATCTTGCTAGTAGATATGCACAGAAATTTCTCTTAGTTTCCACATCCAGTTCGTGCCAAGAAATTAATTTTGTGCACAGATTGCATCCAGTACATATACATACATATAGATTCTATATTTCTCTCCCTTGGGAGGACCCCAATATTTTACTACATGGGCTCTTAGTTGATGCATCAAAAGGTCTGACTAGTTAAACAACTTCCCCTCCTTCACCACTTGGTTCAATAAGATAGCCCGCCCTTCAGGAAATTTTGATGTACTCGATTGGCCATATATTCTGCAAGCTAGGATGACCAAAAGCTAGTAGGCCTTCCTGAGTGACCTTGTCTTGTACATCTGGGTGGGTGTTTGTCTAAATTTTGATGGCTCCTTCACCCAACTCTTGGTCATATCCTTTGTGCTCTCATTGTCGTGGGTGGCATAAAATAGTAATTCTATGATATTCATTGGCTCAGGAAGATGATACAGCCACTGAAAATGTGTTGCCATAAATGTAGCAATATTATGTCTGTTGGTGTTGCTCAATGTAATAGTTTTCTCATTAGTGTGTGAGACAACTGAGCTGATCACATGTGTACACGGTAAGGCAGGATACTTGCATGCAACCTTGTGTAGGCCTGACTGCCTGATGTTGAGATAAATCTTTCAGTCCTCTAGATATGCCTCAAAGTCCATTGCAAAAGCATATTTAATATGTTTCCATGTAAGTTTGGATCCATTTTATACAAACAACTTAGTGTGTGCATAAGCTAGTAGATCAACTAGAACTTGCTCAACTATTTCCCCAATACTGATTTCAGTAGTTTCTTTTGAGGAAAATCTCTTGGGTGCCATTGTAACAACGATTTTTGGAGAGTTTCTCAACAACTATTATACCTGTGGGACAAAAAATACACTCTTGGAAATCATTAGTTTTAAGAAAATTTAATTTCAAGGCATGTTTAAGCAACAAATTGCGCATATGATGGGAAGGATTGCACAATTTTCATGGGGAAGAGGGTTTGAATTCCTGAGGTAACTACGCAATGCGCAATCCCAGCAGTTAGGGTCGAAGCTTGATGACTAATACTGCAAAATGTTGAGTTTAGCTTGGGCAGTGAGCTGGGAGAGATTGTGCATTGTGCAGTCTCAGTGGCCAGGAATGGAGGTTGAGGCCTGGAACTATGAAATGCATAGTTGGGCCAACTTTTAAGAGTGTTGAATGTATTTATACATCAATAAAAAATCACCATCTCATCTAAAATTATATTACTAAAATTCATTAAAAAAAAACTAAAATATAGAAAAATTAAACAACATTCATATTTAACAAATAAAAAAAGCTACTTTAAATTACAAAATTCAACTAAAAATAAATTAATTGTAAAAATATGATTTGATGATAGACATCATTAATAATCTCCTCAATTTTATAAATTGCAAAAGTTTGATAAAAAATAGTATATAAGTAAACTCTTATGTGTGATTACAATGCTCAAACCTATAATGTGATAAAAATTAAAGTTTAATGAGTTAATTATAAACAAATATTTGGTAAGATAAATATGTGATAAAGAAGAAATCAAGGATAATTGTATTGAGATATTTTCATGGAAAAATGGTATAATTCAATTAAAGTGTGAAAAAACTAAGTAAAATGGGATGAATAAGCTAGAGTGAACATAATTCAAAGAAGATGTTGCTACACAATACATGTGGTATAATTGATGTGTTGAAAATTGTAACTAGATTCAATCTTCATTTAATGTATTTGAGTCATCATGTAATGTACTTGTCAAAAGAATAAATAAAAGATTTATTATTATTATTATTGTGTCTTATTAAAGCATGGGTTTCATTCTTGGGTCACCATGTTTTAGGTCAAAGTCCTTATTGAGGACTTTTATGATTTATTCTAAGTTGATAGAGTCATTGTATATCTAAAGAGACTCTTCTTGGGCTTTCAAATCATGTAAAAAGGTTTATTATTGAGTCAAATATGAATTATGTGACCTCCACACCAAGTTGGCCTAGAAGAGATCATGTTGGCTCATGTAGGCCCAAGACACCTATTCAACCTCACCTGGAGCCTATAAAAATGAAGCAATTCAAATTCATTTGGAGCACATTCTCTCAAGTAGTTCGATATCTCTTGTAGCCGTGAAGAAATATGAAGTCTGTTGTCAGCAGGCTGAAATAAGTGTGAGTTTTGGGAAGTCTAAGGAGAAGAAGAAAAATTAAATTTTGGTGCCTCTCTCTCTCTTTGTTTCATGCTCTAGACTGGGAGATCTAAGTCTTCTAAGTTGTGTTCTGTCGAAAGTCGTATGATGCCGAAAGAAGTTTCGAAGTCTGTTGCCAAGAAGCGAAAAGAAGTGTGAGTTTTGGGAAGTCTAAGGAGAAGAAGAAAAAAAAAATTTTGGTCTCTCTCTCTCTCTCTCTCTCTATTTCACGCTTTGGATTTGGAGATCGAATTTTTCCATGTTTTTCTGCTGTCGGAAACCATATGATGCAAGAACTATTGCATAGTTGAAGTTGCTCGAAAGGGGTCGAAATTTTGGAGGTTGACTTTGTGTGGAGGAAATGTTTGTTCTTGGTCTAGGGTGTAGAGTCTCAAAGAATACTATTGAAAGGAATAATTTCTTCACTGGGTCTTCCCCTCGAGGGGTTTTTTTACCTGGATGCTGGCATACATTTGGTGTCTTTAATCTATGTGAATTTGCTTTGATATTTTCTTGATGAACTAATAAGAAGAAATATAAGAAGAACATAATAAGAACTAAAGAAGATCACAAGTAAATAATCAAGAACAAGAGGATCTTTCTACCTTTCTAATTCTCTAACATGGTTTCAAAGCTTTGGTGAAAGAAGAAGGAAAAGGTAGTCGCAAGGAATTGATCAAGGAAGGAGTTCACTAGAAGAAATAAGTCTTCAATATCTTCAAGAAATATGTCTAACACTATCAAGGGAGAGAACAAGCTTGAAGGAGCTTCAAATCATAGGTCCTGGAAGAAGAGGATTGCCACTATCCTTGAAAAGGACAAGGTCTTAGATCTAGTCAAAGAGAAAATGAAAAGACCTACAAAATAATCAAGTGATGTTGATAAGGTGAAGTACAAAGAACTGGAATTTGTAGCTACGACTTTGATGGTTGAAGGAATAAAGGACAATCTTGTCCCCTTCATAGAAAATATTTATCATGCTCAGGAGATGTATAAGGCTTTGTCAAAACTATTCACTATCAAGAACATTGGAAACTTGGTGACAGGCCTGAAGAATGATCTAAGAACTGTTAAGATGACAAAAGGGGATATTTTTTCCTATTTATTTGTAAAAATAGAAAGGATAAGGGATGATCTCCTTGCCATTGATGAAATAATGTCAGGTAAAGAACTAGTAATTGCAGCCATTCTGGGACTACCATCTTCTTGGAGTTCCTTTGCTTCAACCCTTAATAGTTGGAAAGAAACACCCACCTTTGAAGAGCTATGGACAACATGCAGTCAAGAAGAGTTAAGGGTATCCATGGTAATCGACAATGAATAAGTATAAAATGATTATGTTGCTAATAATAAAATATGATTCAAGGAGAAAGGGCCAAAGAATAAGGTTGACATGTCCAAGATCGAGTGTTATCATTGTCACAAGATGGGACACTATAAAATTGATTATGCTGAAAACCTCGGGAGCAGGAAAAATGATAGAGATCATGCAAACATGACTGAAGAGACATCATCCTCGAAGAAAGAAAATATTGTAGAACAACTAAGGGACTTGCACTTCTAATCCCCTTCCATATTATGTTTCATTTGTATATTTTATGTAGTATATGTTTAACATCTTCTTGGAAAAGTGTTTCTTTGTTTTGTAAGTTTTAGGTTTTCCTCTTCCAGCCACCGGTATGCCCCGTTGACCCAGTTGTAGTAGATTCACAGACAATGGTCCTTACAAATTCCCCTTGGATCATACAGATTGAAGTCTTTTGTACCGAACTCAAATTTCACTATGGCTTTCAATTCAGTATCTGCAACTCTAAGATTCTTAATCTCATATAATTTGATATGCAAAGGAAGAGTGGGCCATGGTGCCTTCTTCATCATGTGCAATGTTTTTGACAACACTGTGGCAATGTGGTAAGATACTTCTTGCATGAAAAGTTTGTTAGTGGCATATCTTGCCGAAAGATGTGTCGGATTTTGCCCACCGAACACTCTGATAAATGTGTCATTTGGTAAGGCAAACCAATCTACAATATCTGATATCACTTCCCTTTCTCTTCGTGATATGAAAGGTGGGCCATCCTAAAAGATAATCATGTAAAGCAGTATAATGAAGTGATCGTTTAGTTGCTCTATAACTCTTCTATGGCTACAATATTAAAGCAGCTTGCAGTAGATATGCATGGTAATTTCTCTCGGTGTCCACATCTATCATGCCAAGAAACTAATTTTGTGCATATATTGCATCCAATATGTATGCAAATATATAGATTCTAGCTTTCTCTCCCTTGGGAGGACCCCAATATTTTGCTACATGGGATCTTAGTTGATGAGCCAAAAGGTCTGACTAGTTGAACGACTTCCCCTCCTTCACCACTTGGTTCAATAAGATAGCCCACCCTTCAGGAAATTTTGATGTACTCAGTTGCCCATATATTCTGCAAGCTAGGATGACCAAAATATGGTAGGCCTTCCTAAGTGACCATGTCTTGTACATATGGGTGGGTGTTTGTCTATACTTCGATGGATCCTTCACCCAACTCTTGGTGATATCCTTTGTGCTCTCATATTTGTGGGTGGCATAAAATAGTAATTCCATGATCTTCACTGGCTCAGGAAGATGATACATCCACTGAAAACGTGTTGCCATAAATGTAGCAAGCTTATTTCTATTGGTGTTTCTCAATGTAATAGTTTCATAATCAGTGTGTGAGACAACCGAGATGATCACATCCGTACACGGGAAGGATGGATACCTGCATGAAACCCTATGTAGGCATTACTTCTTGATGCTGAGATAAACCTGTCAGTCCTTTAGATATGCCTCGAATTCCATTGCAAAAGAATCTTTAATATGCTTCCATGTCAGTTTGGATCCCTTTTCTACAAACAACTAAGTGTGCACATAAGATAGCAGGTTAACCAGAACTTGATCAAATCCTTCCCCAATACTGATTTTAGTAGTTTCTTTTGAGGAAACTCTCCCAAGTTCCATTGTAACAATGATTGTTGGAGAGGTTCTCAACAAATGCTATACCTATGGGACAAAAAAGACACTCATGGAAAAAAAAATCAGTTTTAATAAAAAATAATTTCAAGGCATGTTTAAGCAACAAATCACGCATCTGATGGGAAGGATTGCACAATTTTCACTGGGAAGAGGGTTTGGATGCCTCAGGGAATTGTGCAATGCACATTCCCAACAATTAGGGTCAAAGCTTGAGGAATGAGACTGCGAAATGTTGAGTTTAGCTTGGGCAGTGAGCTGGGAGAGAGACTATGCATTGTGCAGTCTCAGTGGCCAGGGATGGAGGTTGAGCCCTAGAACTGTGAAATGTTCAGTTGGGCCAACTTTTATTGAGAATTGGGCAGTTCCATAGGCCAATCTCTCAGTTTGAGCCTTCCGATTGCGCAGTGCTCAACTAGTAAAAGTGAAATTCAACCAAGGAAATGACAAATATGCCTAAGGGAAGTGTGGAAAACTAGTAGATCTAAGGGATAATGATGGCTTGAGTACATATTTTGCTAAGTGTAAATGAAACAAGACAAATCAAGGGCAGAAACCAAGTAAATGGGAATAAAACCAAATCGGTGAAGAGAGTCGGCTCGAAGGTGACCATCGGTGAAAAAATGAAGAAACTGAGGCGACACTTTTGAAAGGAAAACGATATATTGAAACAAAAATTCTACAAGCTAAATTAACTTGAAATTCCAACATGCATGCAAAGAAAAAATAAAAACAACATTCACACAAGGCAAACAGAAAAAAGCGACTGAAAAAATGCCAAAAGCAATAAATGCAAAACTCACCCTAAAAAGCGACGACGATCACACCAAAGGTTCGTTGATCTCCTCTGGAATGCTAGAGCTCCAAGTTTGAGTGTGAAATGATCCCTAGGGGTGTCAATTAAATATAATTAGGAAAATTAGGGTTTATGATGTGCATGTCAAACATCAAGGGAAAAGTGACACATGGCGACAGTTTCCAAAAATAGAAAGTGTGCCTCCTTTAGGTTGCTAAAAATAGATCCCTAAATTTTAGGGATGTTTTTTTATTTTTCATCTCTTCTACTTTTTAAGGAAAAACATGCCATGCACATCATCGGAAGATATTGCATAATCCTGGAACTGGGCAACTTTCCGACTCAGTGCACTACGCAGTTTCTGAGCTTAGTGAGGGATTGCGCAGTTGTTGGGCTCAGTTCTAGGTTGGATGTCATGACTACATAGTTTCTGGACTCAAGGATAACTGCAAGATATGACTATGCAATTCCAGTCATCAAGGTTGCTTGCCCTCATGGATTGCACAGTTTCTAGAGGCAAGCCCATAGCTATTGTGCAAGACTGAGACATGAGTTTAGCTTGCAACTTAGAAAAAATAGCTAAGTGAAAATAAAGTGAACACAAACATAGATAAAGGAGAAACGTCAATCAAAACATGAATACCTGATAGTAGTGCAAGATGAGCTGTTGTGAAAAGAAGGTTAGGCTCCAAAATCTAAGCAAAGGAAAAAAATTGGAGGTTGATTGTAGCTACTACAACAAAACTGCAGTGGCCTTAGGTGTAAAAGTGAAGTAAATATTCAATGGTTTGAGTCAAGGATCGGGGAAAGACAAGTGCAAGACAAGTGGATGTGATCAAATTTGAAGGTGAAAACTTAAGGGTTTCATGATTATATGACTATATTATAATTCTGGAGGACCCTGAGGGAGAGATGCAAATAGAGGAGGTTAAGGGTGAAAGAGAAGATCTATGAAGATCTAAGATTAGCCTTAAGTAAAAATTGAGGAGTGGATTTAAGTGAAAAATTTGAGAAGCATACTGAGAAGAGTGCAGACCATAGAAAATATCTAGAAGAGTAAAAAATAATAGGACCAAGTAAAGTAGATCCAAGCAAAGACTTAAGGACCAAGTTATGGGGAGATTAAAGGAGTGTCCCAAGGACTAAGAGTGTATATAAAATTTCAAAATTTGTTGAGTTGGTGCTCAGCAAAGGGGATTGGGGTCTCCTGCAGGCTGGTGGCTACAAATAAATTTGTGAGTCAATGCTCAATCTAGAGAATTGGTTTCTCCAGTAGGTCAGTCCCTACAAAGTCTTGAATTTTTTTTTTTTCAATAGGTTTGTGCCTACAACGTTGTAATTCAGTAGGTTGGTTCCTATGTATAATGAGCTGTGAAAAGAGTTGGTGCTCTTGAAGAGTTTATTAATTACAAAATTTGACATATTAAATCTTGTGTCTCATGTGTTTCTTGGCATTGGCTGTTTAGAGTGGTGAAAATTGTTAATCAGCTAAATACTAATTCACACCCCCCCCCCCCACCACATCAGTATCTCCAAAAAATGGTATAAAATAAGATAAATTTAGACACAACCTAATAGCTATAAGGTATACCTCATAAACATAGATGGAAAAGTAAAAGAGACATGACTCCAAACCCCTAAAAGAAGTCTCCTCCATAGTCATGGAAATAAAACCTTTTAAAGAAAATGAAGACAATAAGAAGAGACAGTGAGATTTAGAAGAAGGTTACACCATGGATTTTGAAGCTACACTAGAACAGATAGTCAATCTCATAAAACAAAATATAAGACTCAGAGAGAAGTTGAAAAATCTCAAGGAGAAGAATCATAGCATTGATGAAATTGAATTTGTTCTTTTGAGACTTCAAGAAGAAAAAAAATATAAGAAATGTTGACAAGTAAACTAAAGGAAAAGGTTGAAGACTATGAGAATCTAGAATCATAAGTTGATAAAAAACAAAAAGAGCAAGAGAAAAAATCACAAGAATTCATTTCCTTGAAAATACAACTAGAAGAAGCTGAAAGAACATAAGAAGTGATGAAAATCCAAATGAAAGAAAAAGAAGAAAATGTTAGTTTTTTATGGATATGGTAGCATCAAACAAGTGTTCTAGTCTCTAAGGTGTTAAAGAGACTAAGGAACACGTTATCTCCAAAACCCAGGAAAGGATTCAAGAGAAAACTCTTATAAACCTCTCAATTAAATTAATTGATCAATAATTAAAAATTTCTTGTGTCAACCTTAGGAAAATTGATTAATCAATGGGTATTAATTGAGTAAATATATTTTTCTCTAGAGACTTCCGAAAAAGCGATTTCATGGAGTCTAATATGATCTGAGCCATCGATCATGATTAGATATTGGTCGTTGATGGTCCAGTGAGATTATAAGAGCAGGTCAAAGGGATTGGAGAAGACACATCAAGTGAGCAAGGAAATTCGAATTCCCCAGTTCACAGTATTCAACAGGGTGTAGTTTGAGCCAAGATAGAGATTATAGCAAGGGCTTTTTAGCAGTAAGAATTTCAGCATAAATTCTCAAAAGGGTTTCGAGTCATCTAGAGTTAGGATAGGAGGATGAATTTATCTACAACAAAGGTTGTGCAGAGCAGTGCGAGTTGCCTATATTGCTAGTGTGAGTTGCAAGAACAAAACAATTTCAGTTGTAGGAGGCCAGATCAATTTCCAAAAGGTAGAGCGAGTGGTTTCTAGAGGTAGAAGAGCCAGGATGGTTCACTTAGAGGTAGTTTCTAGGTTGTACAATTTTCCTTCAGCCAACAGTATGAATTTCGTGTAGCCACTGCGATTGTATGAAAGAAGTGAGAGTAGGCCAAGTTGATTTGCAGAGGAAATATTGGATCTCCAATATATTTTCAATTGAGATAAAACACAGGAGGATTTCTAGTTGGGCATCCAGCTGTAATTCTCTATTTTGTTGCATAATAATAAAACCCTCATCTGTTGCTCTAGTTTTCCCATTAGGTTTTTTTCAGGAACTGTTGTCCAAAAATAACGATGTCATTTTTGTGTGTGTGCATCTGTTTCTCAGTTTCATAATTTTTTTCCACAACATAATTTTATTGTGAATAATTTTAGTGTGAATTATTCACCAATTGTCGTAATAATAATTGCAAAAGACAAGTAAACTATTAAAGCTAGGAGAATAATTTCCAATTACAGTAGTTTAAGGAATTTTCACATGATATCTAAGAAATGTTGATCAGATCTGAGGCTCTAGGAAAAGGAAGTGATTTTTGTGTAGTTTTAGAGGGATATCCAAAGCATCAGTTTCCAAATATGCGCAGTTCAAGCCAGGGGTGCGAGTTGCAGAGAAATCGATTTCTAGTTCAGGTGAAGGAAAATTTTGATTTTGCCTCAGATCTGTAGCAGCAGGAAGTAGGATTTCCGGCAAGGATTTTTGGTGAGAAGATAAATTGATTAGAAGAACATATATATCACAATAAATTTGCAGCAAGGGTTTTGTAGTTTCATATCAACGTAGGAAGGAAGAAAAAATCACACAGAGAGGGAATTTCTAGTAAAATTCTTAGAAGGTTTTCATTTTTCCAGAGGAGGAAAGGAGGCCATAATTTCTAGTAGAAAAAGGCCATAGTCACCTTACCAGTCTAGGCAGTGAAAATTTTAGGGTCAACGGTGCATGTGCCAATACCAGAGGACATCTGGAAGGTAGAATGAGTATCCTAGAGGAGGAATAAAAGACAGTGCAAATTCCTGGAAGGACGCTGGAGGAAAGTGTAGGACCATATCTACGCATTTCCAGTTGGGAGTGTGAGTGCTGAAGAGAGGTTGAATTAGCTTTTTGGAAGGAGAATGATATTTCCAGTGTATATTTCTCCAGTTTATTTGAGTTTCGCAGATATGGACACAACAAGTCTCAAAGATCAGGATATACTTGATGAAGCCTGTAATTTTGATGTCTGAATGACTATGATGCACTTCCTATTAGATGAGCACAAATTGAAGGAATTTGTGACAAATGTAATGGCTAAGTCGACATATCAAAAAAAACTGGAAACCTTCTAGAAGGAGATGGCAAAGACCAAGAGGATGGTCCTAAACAAAGTTTGGGATCACATTATCCCGCATATTCCAGATAAGAATAAATAAAGGACAAGTGAGTTTCCATTGTGAAGTTGTACAAAGATCTATATGAGAATCGTAAAATGATTCTCAAGGAGATGTTGAGGTCAGTTAGAATGCAGAAGGGTGAGCATGTTACATCCTACCTCACCAGGATTCAGGGAACCAGAGACAAACTTGCCGTTGTAGGAGAAAAACCATTAGATAGTGAGTTGGTGCACAAGGCACTTAATGGGTTCTCTAAGGAGTAGTGTACATTTTTCCAAGTTATTTCTTGATGAGACACACTTACAATTTGGGAGTGCCAATGGATTGACTTCACTAAAAAATATCTAAGAATCAACCTTACAGATTGTACTATAAGTAACAATAGCAAGGGATCAGAGGTGGAGAAGGAATAAGAGAATGAAACCTTTTCAGGTAAGGGAAAGGCAAAGAAGGGTCCCAATTAGGGAAAAGACTCAAAGGGAGAGAAGAAGAAGAAGGTCTTGTCAAAGGTTAAGTGGTTCAGATGTGGTGATTTTAGTCACTCGTCACCTATTATCCAAAGAGGAAGAAGGACAAGAAGGGGAAACAAACAAAAAATTTGACAAAGATAGATGAGTTGACCTCTAGTTTGGAGAAATTCATGTTGATAGTAGAAATACCTCCAAATGGAGGAGGATCATGATGCTTCAGATTACCAGAATGGGAAGGCTCCATAGAAGAGAAACAAGTAATCTAGATCAGATCTCGTTGATGTATATTCTTCTCATGGATCAATACCTTCGCTACAGGAGCTGAAAGTATCAGGTAGCAAGAGGATCGAGGTGTCAGCAAGGCATAGTCAGATCTTCAGGGATAGTGCAAATCTAGTTGCATTCAAATACTTGAGAGACAGTTGCAGAGCCAATTGGGCATATTCAGGTGCTCAATAGACAATGCAGAGATAGTTTCAGTTAGGTAAGGAAGTGATAGTTGCAAAGTCACATTAGAGAGATCAAGATTTAGAGGGAGTCTACCTTTAGAGGGATAAAATCATTGGAAGCTTGACCTTCAAGTTATGAGCAGATTAGTGCACATATTTGCATTGGTAGAAACAATGCAACAACAGTTCAGGAAAAGTATTGCAGGGATACCAACAATGTGAGATCATAGATTGATTTAACTACAATTGGTAGCAGGTGAGTTAGAGTATGTGCAGTAACATGGTGGGCGATGTTTTCCAGATTGAAATTTTCACAATGATTTCTAGTGACAAGGATTCAATCAATTTGAGATGTGAAGAAAGGAGGCATAACAAATATTAGACATAAAAAACATGAGATAGTCCACCTACAAGTTGTTCATTAGGAGAGATGAGTGGAATGGGTATAGTGGAGAAACCCTTCCTCACCAAGAGGGGGAGTTATTTTTTGATGGATATGTTAGCATCAAATATGTTTTCTAGCCTTTAAGGTGTCAAAGAGGCTAAGGAACATGAGATCTCCAAAACCCAGAAAATATTCGAGAGAAAACACTTAGAAACCTCTGAATTAAATTAATTGATCAATAATTAAAAAGTTCCTAAGTCTAACTTAGGAAAATTAATTAATTAATGGGTATTAATTGAGGAAATCATTTTTTTTCTAGAGACTTCCGGAAAAGTGATTTGATGAAGTCTAAGATGATTTGATCCATCAATAATGATTAGATCTTGGTCATTGATGCTCCACTAAGATATTATAAGTGAAGGTCGAAGGGGTTGGAGAGGACACATTGAGTGAGCAAGGTAGTTCAAATTCCCCAGTTTGTAGTATTCAACGAGGTACATTTCCACCGAAGGGATAGATTTTCATAAGGGTTTGCAGTAGTGAGAATTTCTAGAGAAATCCTCAAGAGGTTTTCTAGTGACCTAGTGTTAGGAAAGGAGGTCAAATTTATCTACAATAGAGGTTTTACAGAGCAGTGTGAGTTTTCGAAATCAGCTTGTTTTAGTTGCAGGAGGCCAAATAAGGGACTGGAAGCTAGAGTGAGTGGTTTTGAGATGTAGAAAGAGGCAGGATGGCTCACCTAGAGGAAGTTTCTAGGTTATACAATTTTGCTTCAACCAACAGTGCACATTTCAGGCAGTCAGTGCAAGTGTCGAGAAGGAGTGCAAGAAATCCAAAGGAGGTTGAGTCGATTTGTAGAGGAGATCTGGATCTCCAACATATTTCTAGTCGAGATAATTTTTTGGAGGTTTTATTGTTGGGCATCCAGTTTTAATTATCTATTTCGTTGCATAATAATAAAGCCCTTATATGTTGCTCTAGTTTTCCCTTCGAGGTTTTTCTAGGGACTGTTGTCCAAAAATAAGGGTGTCATTTTTTTTTGTGCGCATCTATTTATTAGTTCCACAATTTTGTTTTCACGACATAATTTTATTTTGAATAATTGCAATGTGAATTATTCGTAATAATAATGATAGAAGACATATAAACTGTTAAAGTTAGGGGAATAATTTCTAGTTACTACAATTCAAGAAATTTTCACAGAAATTGTCAGAAACTTTTAATAGACATTTTATTCTTAAGGAATGAGGTAGACAAGCTCAATAAGAAATTTAGAATTTCTCAACTGTTGAGTGATATTCTCAGCAAACAAATATCACCATACGAAAAAATAGGTCTTGGTTATGTGGGCGATATTTCATACAAAGAATATCTAATCTTTAAGTCACCAAAAAATCTTGAAGTCCATGTTGATATACTTCAAAGCCCCAACCATAGTGGATACAAGAGAATAAATTAAGATGAAGTTGGAAGAGCTACTTCACCAAGAAGCTATGTTGATTCTCTTAAGGGTTCCATACATAACTCAAGCATCAATGTAATAAGAGACAAAGGTAAGAAAATAATTGAATCATATCCAAATCAGAACAAATTTAAATGAACTAATTCATCAAGTAAATCCTACTTAGATAGGTATCAATCTATATTTATTGGTTATTTTTTTCATGTACAAAATTTGGACATAGAGAAAGGGATAGTAGAGCCTATGATTGGGATGATTATAGAGGCATTATTAGACCTCTAGAAGCAAAATTGTTGGTGGATAAATTATAAATTCTAATGGCTACAACAACATAAAACATAATACATTCACTCCCTCATTCATGTACATTATCAAATGCTACAAGTGCCACATTTTTCGGCATATAGCATGTGACTACAGGAGAAGCATGAGATAGTTTCCTAAAAAATTAATAAATTTCTACCAGCCATAAATAAAAATACACCAAAGTGTGGAGATGAAAACAACAAGAGTCAAAGAAGGATCTAAATGCTTAAGACACAAGTCTATATTGTTGTTCAAGTATATGCAATATTGAATACTTTGATGCAGGTAAGAATTTATGAAGATGAATCTATGTAGAATCCAATATTCTAATTACAAAGGAATGGTTGTTGTGTTAATATTGAAAGAATGGGTTGCACATCCTTGTGAAGACGCCACCCTTGACCATATTTAACCTTGTATAGATGTTGCAACAACTCATTAATATTTAAACTAGAGGAAGGAAATAAGAAATAAAGTGATAGCAGTTGTGAACATGGTTCTAAATGCTATCTCCACCAAATATTAACCCTCATTATTATAACCAATATGGTTCTCCAGTGCCTACATTTGCAACCATTACACAATTTAGTTGAATGATTTGAAATATAATTTTAGAGAAGTTAAAAATACATCTCAAGTTTGAAAAACTATACAAGCATAGTTTCATCCTTTGGAATATGTGCATCAAATTGGTAGTATCCCCACGGGGTCGAGGCCGTGGAAGGGCTCTAAGGGCTGCGGCTAGCCCTTAAATGTCTAGTGTCTCAAGGAGGAAGGAGTTTGAGGGCCTAAACATCCCTTCGGGGCTTACGAATAAGGTAAAAGAGGCTAGACGACTGGGCCTTAGGGTCTAAAAAAAATCTCAAACCCCTTCAAACAAAAATTCTTCTACAAATTCATTGCAAAAAAGTTGTATGGATTTATTTTCAGGTTGGAAATTGAGCTTGGAGGCTAGATATTTCCTTCCTAGGCCTAGATTTTCCTCAAACCCCCAACAAAAATCTCTTGATCAACTTGAATTCCTCCTACACAAATGAATCAAATAATGTCAAACCCCATATATATATTTATATTTACACACACACACACACACACACACACACACATATATATAATATGAAAACTCAAGTTTTTCAAAAAAAATGGGTTACAAATTATTTACAAATATATAATGTGTACAAATTTAATTTTTTTTGGAGAAATAATTTTGATAAATGCCAATGGATGAATATATTTCAAAAAATAGATATTGGCCAAAATTATCCTACAAAATCAAATACCATAAAAAAATCTTAGAGACAAAACATAATAAACTCTTCCCCACATTCTGTGAACTTGTAGCCCAAGGGCTAGCGTGTGTGTAAATATCTATAATATTCTCATAGAAAATTATTAGATCATATGATGAATTAAATCACCTAAGATAACATGTTCCAATAAAATGTTCTTATCACCGAAAAATTAAATAACACTGTTATTTAGAAATATTCAACACAATATAATATCACACATAGCTAACAGGCACCACAGATCAATGGAAGAGAATCACCATGAACTAAACCCCAAAGTATTTCTATTATGATACAAAATGTTCTCAGTGGAGAAGTAGCTCAATACCAGCGTTCAAGAATTACATAATCCAAAGATATCAAATAAAATAAAAATAGCTTCTTTATATAGAGAAACCCCTCCAAGTGGAAATAACAGCTAGTTGGCTTGATCCTCCTCAAAATAATCTCGACTGTCGAAAATAACGTGATCATATTTTAATCTCCACCGTCAAATTTTTTATTTTGAGGAAAAATTAGAATTGTTCTTAAAACCCATTTTTAATTAATCCAAAAATTAATATTTTGGATTAATTTCCTCAAAATTTTGACTTTGACTTAACCACCAAGGTCCAAGGGCTCAAATTTTCTTAAAATATCCATTTTTCCCTCGGTGGAGGACCTCCAAAAATTGAATTTCCTTTGACCCACGATTTTTTTGTTATTTACCACTTTGAGAGAAACTATTTTCTCTATAATTAATTTTGACACTAGTATTCCAAAGACCCCATAAATCATTTGTGAAAATTCCACTTGAATAATGTTTTATTGTAAAAATTAATTATTTTAATGGGGACCCTAAGTCTAACTTAGGGAAACTAAATAATTAAAAGGTATTAGTAAAATATAGTGAGAATGATCTAGAAAGAGAAGATCAAGTCATGTTATAATCTTAGCCGTTGATTAAATATCTAATATCGACCGTTGATTTATTAACAAAAAATATATAAAGGAGGACATGAGGATCATTTGGAAAGACACACCGAGTGAATCTAGAGATCAAATTATTCTGATGGAGCAGTGCTCGGATGAAGATCGGATCTAAGTGATTCAGTGTAGTGAGGGGAAGAGTAGTTTCCAGAGAGATATTTTCTCAGCCGAAGAATATTTAGCAGAGAGAGGCAAAGAGACATACAACAGGACCATCACCGAGCTAGGTAGGATGATGCAAAGACAACACAAAGCCACACAGGGCTACGTAGAGGTTGCGCAGTGACTGAGAGGGTTTCTGAGATTTAGGTGTCAGATCAGATTCAGAAGCCATGAGTTGAGGTGTGAGATTGGGAGGCCAAGATATGAGATTATGGGAGTCAGGTCGATCCTTTGCTGGGGTATCACAGGGCCTACATAGTGACTGTGCAGAGTCCTCTAGGGGCATCTCTTCCAGTGTCTGGATCAACCAGATTTTCAAGTGATTGAGTGAGGTAAAACTCACAATTTTTCTGCTAGTATTTCTCTCTCTGTAACTGAATAACCCTTGAGGTATTAAACAATGTATTTAGGAATTTATATTGATTAATAATATCAAACCCTCAGATCTGCTGCATCGGCTTTCCTGCATTGGGTTTTTCTGGGGACTTAGTCCAAAATAAAGGTGTCCTATATGTGACTTATTTCTTGCTCAGTTTCCTTGTTTCAGAATCATATCTAATTAAGCGTAGGCTGCTTCATTATTTTACTTCAATAATTCATGATGCATTCTGAATTAATTTTTTAAATTTAATTTACATAATAGGAGAAGTAAACTCAGATAGTTGCAGTAGGATTCCTAAGATTGTCAGATCTAGGAATTTTCACATGGTATTAGAGGATTTGATGTGAAACAGGAAGAGTGGATCTAGCACTGTTATACTAAAATTTTCACCATGACATTTTAATATCTGTATGGGTTCATTATTACTCATACAATACTCCCTTAGAAGTCTACAAACATCAAGCTCCTAAAACCAAGCCTTGAAATTGAGAGAAAAGCTTATAAAAGTCATAAAAATACTTGTACCGCACTTTCTCTTAGTATTACATGTGGTGCCGCATCTTTTTGCTCTAGAACATGCAGAACCGGCCGCACTTTTTCTTCATTAAAGGTGTGGATCCCTGTAAAAGGTAAAATGAAGGAAGAAGTAAAATTTGGAAGCCCAATTGGTTGAATCTGGAAGCAATTATTCGGTGGAAAGTTCGCTCCTTTCCTGTACATTCATCCCTCCATTAAATGAGCCTACCCCTTGGTATGTGGAACTTAATCCCTTTGAAAGAGGATTCTATCCCCTCTTATTTGGAGCTGCAACCTCTTCTCTTTTGCTATAAATTGAGGCCATATTTTAGCCTCAAGGGGAGTTAGGCTTTGAAATTTTTTGAGGAGAATTGCTGGAAAAACTCAGACTCTATTAATTGATTACCATATGGGAATGATTACACACTCATGTGTATGTTAGTCGAGAGAGTGCAAAGGCTTTTCAAAGTAGAGGAAACGCTTGTTCCGGACCCCGGAAGGACTTGTATGAAATCAAGGCAAACACGGTTGTAAGGCTCCTTTTTTCATTAAAGATAATACAAATGGACCCTGTTTTCTCAATGAGTTGTTTATTTAAATGGCTTATTTCTTGAATTCCTTGATCATCAAGATAGATTTATGGTTTATGAATTAGTCTATATTATGCAGGTGCTTATGATTCTTTCATGTTTTTAATTGCAGATCCCGAAAGGAGACATATTCAAAGCAACAGGAAAGAAGACTACGATCAGTGCTTGACTACAGGTAAGTCCTAAATCTTTCGTTATAGATAATTCGAGATCAAATATAATCTAGAGAAAGTAATTTACATTTTTCCGTTTGTTTCTAGTTATCCGTAGGATACTAGGGATATATTTCTTGTCTACAAAAACGATTTATCCGCCTAACAAAATGGCGACTCCACTGGGGATCTTTCTTGAACTTAGTTTTCTTTTATCTTTGAGTTTGACTTATGAAAGTATTTTTTTGATTTTGATTAGTCTACACTGGGTTGGGCAATTATTCCTGCAGAATCCCTGAAAAGTGCTTTAAAGTTTTTTATTTTTCTTTAAGTTTTCTGGTCTTCGCACTTTGTCTTTAGGCACAATGCGGTCATCTCCATTGTTTTCCTATATAAATAGTGCGGCACTGCATCTGTTTACACTGAAACCTGTAGACCTTGAAATTTTTTTTGAAAAATTTAAGATTCTCTTTTCTGGAAACAGCTTACATGATTCTCTGTATTTTCCTAGACTTGTTTTGACTATCAAAAGCCTTCTGTGAATTTCTTTTCAGCAATTTTACAATCTCATCAGTCTCTGTTAAGTTAATTGGGTGTTTTGAGTTTCTTTTTTGGAGAAATTCTTAATTTGATTTACTTTGGTCATTACTTTGAGGTTTGTCTCAGTCTCTTAATAAGTTTGTGTCTGAGTGTTAATCACCTTTGAGTGTTTTTATTTTTTGATCTTTGGAACTCTCACCCAATTTTCTTTACTTACCCTTGATTGGTTCTTAGATTACATTAGAATCGTCTTGTGTTTGAGAATTCTCTTGCATAGATCACATTTGCATAATTAGAATTTTCATTTTCAGAATATGAATGAAAAATGTGGATAGATTACATTTGCATACTTTTCAAGTGAATTGTGCATAGATTACAACTGCATAGTTTACATTCTGGAAAAATCGATCGTAGATTTAGTTCGTTTTCTTTTATTTGAATTTACATGTTTTTATGCTTGTTTTAAAACATAAAAATAAAAAAATTGTTTTGAATTGATAAGAATTAGTTTTCTTAATGAAATTAGTGCATTAGAGAATTTGTTATATTTTCTCTTATTTATCAATTTTTTCATTGTTGGAAGTGAATGGAAACTCTCTCCTTACTTTAGTTAGGATTCATCAAATTGAAAAGATTACTTTATCATATTCGATTGCATTTAGTTTTGGGTCGGGTCATAACACCATTAGTTTCGTATCCATTTACTCTTTGAGTAATAACAGCTTAAATAAAACAACGCTTAATAAAATTCATCTAGTAATTTTTACATTTTTAGGGCTCTTTCCACCAATCTAGCTCAGGATTAGTGCTTTGGAATAGGTTGTAGTTAACTTTCCAAAGCAACTAAACAAATAGTAGCATCTTGCAGTAGGAAAATTCCAATAGTAGCATGTATGCTCTGGGAAGATCCTCCTAAAGGAGTCAAGCATGAGATCATATCTGAACCAGTGAGGTAATCAATCCTTCCTCATTGGGAATGATAGAGGATATACACGTATTAACAATGGTAAACCTCAGATTGACCATTGTCGAGGAGCTTGGGGTCACTTGTCAGTAAATCTTGGATTATGTCAAGGAGCCTTCAAGGGGATTGATCTTTGTTACTCTTCCCTTGCATGTGTATCGGATCGTAGACTATTCCCCCAGGTATATTTGTTCCTATTGGTGACCTTAGTGGCCATAAAATTTAGGATTCTTTCCCAAGGTGACGGTGGAGGGAAGATCCCACTATACCTGGAGCAGACGCCGGCTAGAATCACTTGGACTCTCTGAAGAGTTATCTTCACTTGAGATGGTTTAAGTGGAGAAACTTGCGCCAGTCTGTTTCATTAAGCAGGTTGTCGGGGTAACTGTTCCAACCGCCATTTTTGCATTAAAATTCTACGATGTTGGATTTCATCACCAACTAGTGTTTTTAGTATGGGAATATACTGTTTGTGTGTGGTTTGACTCCTAGATTTGATAGCGCGTGTTCATTTGTTTGTTCTTACTTTTAGAGACCATAGGTGTGAATTGTGAATTTTAATTGTTAGCTGTGAATTGTGAATTGTTAATTTTAGTTTTAAATTGTTAATAAAATTCACTGAAGTTGAATCTAATGGCAACTGTTCTGGAATTTACCAACCAAGGAACCCCTCTTAATGAGAATC
Source organism: Pinus albicaulis (assembly GCA_034641835.2). Taxonomy (NCBI): domain Eukaryota; kingdom Viridiplantae; phylum Streptophyta; class Pinopsida; order Pinales; family Pinaceae; genus Pinus; species Pinus albicaulis. The sequence goes on from CM076570.1 coordinate 1,128,576,544, forward strand.
CCAGTACTTTTCCTTGCTTTGGAAATGTTGGTCCTCCTTATATGGGTACATTTTCATTACTTGGATTTACAATAGGTTTACCGATATGGTTATTTTCAACTTCACTGGCCCTGAATACTCCAATTGTTCCACCTCAACCGGATGCTTCACCTCAACAGAGTTCACCATCTCAACATCAGCAACCTCATGTTGACCCTTTACCTTCTTCACCCAATATTTGTTCCTCCCTTTCTTCCTCTTCGCTTGGTAAAAGCCTTGACACTAGTAACCAGGTGGCTAAGAAGAAGAAGAAAGGGAAGAAGAAGAAGAAGCAATATAAGAAAGAAGTCAACCAACCAACCATGGTTGTAAGTGTTAGTAATGTTGTGAAAAACTCCAACATGCATCGTAAAACCAAATTCCCTTGCAAGCTTTGTAAGGGTGACCACTTCCTTATCAATTTTCCTGGTATTCCAAAGGTCTTGGAAGTATGGTCAGAAAAATCCCATCAACTTACTGTTGATCCATCAACCAGTGATAGTCAGGTTCCTGGGAAAAAGGGTAAAGTTAGGTTTCCTTGTAGGTTATGCAAAGGGAGTCATCAAACTCACATTTTCCCTCACATGGATGAAGCCTCAAAATTGTTGGAAAACCTTACTATTCCACATCAAAAACTTCCAACCGGTTACCTTCAACTTTCTCCCAATCTACCGTCAACTGACAGAGTGATTGATCTTATTCCAAGTACAGCCAATCTTACTCTTCCATTGGAGAGTGAAACTGATATCACTCAAGTTGATGATCCATTAGTTGATCAAGTGGTCGACTCAATTTCACATTTGGTCAATCCCATTCTCCCTGTAGAGAGTAAAACTCATGCTTCTTAGGTTCTTCTTATTACATCATATTCTTCTACGCCAGGGGGCATTTCATCTGTTTCTACAGAACCCCCTCCAAGTACAGAGGTCTTTTCCTTTGATTGGAATATACTGACAGAACCTCGTCTTCCTTCCTCCATCCCTTTCCAAATCATTCTGAAGGTTCGTGGTAAGAATGTGCGCCGCACACATGTAGATGAAGGTGATTTTGTTAGTATTTTATCCTCAACTGCTTGGAAAGCTTTGGGTTCCCCTCAGCTTTTGACTGTTACACAGAATCTGTCAGCTTTTAACAGAACCATTAGTGAACCTTTAGGGATCCTTCCTAATCTTCCTATTACCTTGGAATTTAAAACTATCTGTATGGATCTTATAGTAGTTTTAGGCCCCTTGGATTTCAATTTACTCCTTGGGCGAGACTATGTCTATGAAATGAAAGCTGTTGTATCGACACTCTTTCACGTGATGTCTTTCCCTCACAATGGAAACATTGTGACTGTAGACCAACTTGCATTTGTTAGTCTTCATTCGACTACCAATAATCCGACACCCCTAAATGTTCCTTATACGAAGGTGGTATCTACCCTGCCACGGGTTAATTATGTGGCAACCAGTCCCATGTTTTCAGTTACTGATGCAAGCAAGCCTCTCACTGTTTGCTTGAATTCCTCTAACTTAAATCCGGTAATTGACATGGAAAACTCTATGGGATTATTTGAACACAATTTTCCTATCCCTTTTAAGTCCCTTGACATGTTTTCCTTCCAAATATTTGTTCTTCCATCTGATGAAGACCTTCTGGAAGACATGATCGAGGAGTGTCCCTTGACATGTCTTTCTTCCAGTTGGAAGCCATGACAAGGGTCATGAGGATGGCCCTTTTATTGTGTCAACCTCATTAAAAAATGAATCAGTGGGTAATGAGGACAGTTCATTTTACTGTGTCAACCTCGTTAAAAAATGAATCAGTGGGTAATGAGGATAGTTCATTTTACTATGTCAACCTTGTTAAAAAATGAATCAATGGGTAATGAGGACAGTTCCTTTTACTATGTCAACCTCATTAAAAAATGAATCAGTGGGTAAAGATGAAATTTCCTTTTACTATGTCAACCTCGTTAAAAAATGAATCAGTGGGTCAAGAGGAAAGTTCCTTTTACAATGTCAACCTCATTAAAAAATGAATCAGTGATTAATGAGGACAGTTCTTTTCCTGTGTCAACCTCGTTAAAAAAAGAAATAGACCCATGAGGATAGTTCTTTTCCTGTGTCAACCTCATTAAAAAATGAATCAGTAGGTTATGTAGGTATATTGTAGAGAGTAGATTGATAGATTAGAGATACTAGTTTCTGAGGATGGTTCCTGTTACTAAGTCAACCTCATTAAAAAATGAATAAAGTATGAGGATAGTTTCTTTTACTGTGTCAACCTCGTTAAAAAATGAAACATGTCCTCGAGCATGGTTCTTTTTTTGTGTCAAGCTCATTAAAAAATGAAACAAATCCTCTCCTAATTGAGTCTTTGATTAGATCTCGTAAGTGTCAAGACGAGTCTTTCATCTGATCTCGTAATTGAACTTTCATTCCATCCAACTTTTAGTAACCAGTAGTCTACTTAGTTGAATGAAATGAAGCTTGGGGGGCATGCGCTCTAGCAAATTACGCTTGGGGGGAATTAAAAAAAACCACTCTTAGGCATAGTTTTCCTATGTTTCAAGCTTGTGTGAAAATGAAACCACTCTCAAGCAGAGTTTTCTCTATTTCAAGCTTGTGTAAAAATGAAACAAACCTATCTGAAGCATAGTTTTTCTCTTTTTCAGGCTTTTGTAAAAATGAAACCTATCTTGAGTCGATTTCGGTTATTATTTTCAAGACTCGTTAAACTCATGAAAATCCCGAGATTATTTTTCTATCTTTCATTCTCATAAAACACATGAAAATGTCGAGTTCTTTCCATCTTTTCCTGCTTGTAAATTAAATTGAAAGTCGGCCATATGAGTACAAATTTTTATCACTTTTTCGAACTCGTTAAAACTTATGAAAAAGAGAAATTTTGAGTTCTCTTTTAATCCCTTTTCAGATTCTCTAAAGATGAAAAGATTGCCGAGTACTTAACAATTCGAACTCGTTAAAGGAAATGAATAGTCGTCCTTTCAGTATAAGTTTACCCCTTTTCCGGACTGAAATGGACTATTTATGAAAAAGGTATACGTTGACTAATCATGGTCAATAGAGTTCTCTCCTGTATTATTTTATCCTTTTTCAGGCTTGAGAGACTAAATTTACGAAAAAGTACACCCGCAAAGTTTTCTTAAGTATTTCTTCTGACTCCCTAAAATTGAAAAAGACTGAGTTTCTCCTATACTAGACTCATTAAAATTTAACAGTAAAGGACTTGTCGATTACAAACAGGAACAAACCACTCCTTCTTAGGGTTTGATTTTAAACTAAGTTGGACTCATCCGAAGGATGAGCTTATATAACAAGAAAATGTTATCCTCCTCAAGCTTGTCAAAAATAAAGAGGTACTTGCCAAAAATGGTGGGGGAAAAAGAGAGAAAATGAATCCATTTGTCACACTTTATTTAAAAAGCAGTTTACCACTCTTGAACACGACACTTTTTGTCACAATTCTACCTAGGTTAGGAAATTCCTTTGCCTATTAGTTAATCAAACCATATTGAAAGTCTTCATCCAGTTTCTGGGTATTAGCTTTAGGTCAATTGTTACCAAACCATCTGCAGTGTCATTATGTGTTCAAGAGGATAGTTCAAATAAACCATTCATTTGAAAACATATGTCTCCATTCGCGTTGACCATCCCTGAGTCAATCCTTGCAAAATATTTCTACAAAACTTAATCGAATGGTTTCGTGTCGTGGGCTTTCCTACGAAGGATCACTTTCTATCGATGATAGCATATCATATAAGAAGTTGATCTAGAATCCTTCAATACCTTGGAATTTGCATGCCTTAATGGTAGGTTTCTTGCCTTTGATGATAGGTTACATCATTGACCTTTGATCAAACAATTCCGTGAAATGTTCGACTTCAGATCATTTGTTCACATTCCATGGATTGTACTTAGTATTTTGAGAGCCATTTTCATTATTGGTGGTTTATCTCACACTTGTTAACAATTCACATCATTGACTGGTAATCAAGTGGTTTTAACCATGTTCGACTTCGACACAATCAATCGGATGGATATAATCGTACTAGTTCGGATAACAGAAATCAAGACCCTGGATCTAGTTTCCACCATCCAGGCTGTGAGGAGATTTATTATTCATAATGTAGTAGACTATTCATAATAGATGGCTGCGTCCATACTGTGTCTACATTATTGATGTGATAGTAAAATCATTTCTACATCAGAACAAGTTTTAGTTAGTGTTTGATCTGAGTATGAGAATGCCTACCTCAGCGATAGTATATATATATATATATGTTTTTCATTGAATGTTTTTACAAGATTCTGACTAGGGTGTCCACAAGCTAATCCTCGAAATGATAAAGCACATCACTCTTCAAATGGTCTCAGACTTCGCACTTTAGGGGGAAATATGTTACACTAAAATTGTCACCATGACGTTTTACTATCTATATGGGTTCATCATTACTCATACAATACTCCCTTAGAAACCAAGCCTTGAAATTGAGAGAAAAGCTTATAAAAGTCATAAAAATACTTGTACTGCACTTTCTCTTAGTATTACCTACGGTGCCGCATCTGTTTGCTCTAGAACATGCGGAACCAGCCGCAATTTTTCTTCATTAAAGGTGCGGATCCTTGTAAAAGGTAAAATGAAGGCGGAAGTAAAATTTGGAAGCCCAGCTGGTTGAATCTGGAAGCTTCTAGAAGTAATTATTCGGTGGAAAGTTCACTCCTTTCATGTACATTCATCCCTCCATTAAAGGAGCCTACCCCTTGGTATGTGGAACTTAATCCCTTTGAAAGAGGATTCTATCCCCTCTTATTTGGAGCTGCAACCTCTTCTCTTTTGCTATAAATTGAGGCCATAGTTCAGCCTCAAGGGGAGTTAGGCTTTGAGATTTTTTGAGGAGAATTGCTGGAAAAAATCAGACTCTCTTAACTGATTACCATATAGAAATGATTACACACTCGTGTAAGTCAGTCGAGAGAGTGCAAAGGCTTGTCAAAGTAGAGGAAACACTTGTTCTGAACCCCGGAAGGACCTGTACGACATCAAGGAAAACACGGTTGTAAGGCTCCTTTTTTCATTAAAGATAATACAAATGGATCTTGTTTTCTCAATGAGTTGTTTATTTAAATGGCTTATTTCTTGAATTCCTTTATCATCTAGATAGATTTATGGTTTATGAATTAGTCTATATTATGCAGGTGCTTCTGATTCTTTCATGTTTTTAATTGTAGATCCCGAAAGGAGACGTATTCAAAGCGACAAGAAAGAAGACTACGATCAATGTTGGAGTACAGGTAAGTCCTAAATCCTTCATTATAGATAATTCTAGATCAAATATAATCTAGAGAAAGTAGTTTACATTTGTCCGTTTGTTTCTAGTTATCCATAGGATACTAGGGAGATCTTTCTTGTCTACAAGAATGATTTATCCACCTAACAAGCATTGAAGTGAAGGTCGAATTACTATAACAGCAGCGGATCGAATCCCCAAAGGGATTACGCAGTTCTAGCTATAAGGGATGAAGTTTCAAGGTTGTCTCTGTCTGAGTGAGTCGACAGAGAGGTATGAATTCTAGTTCAAGTTTTTTCTGAGGTAGAGGGAGTAGTGCAGAGCCTTCATGTAGAGCCAGAGGGATGATGTTTTTCTGTAAGAAGTTGTTGGGAAGAGAAGCGTTAGAAGAAAGAAAAGAGAAAATAGCAAGGAATTCTTCCTTAGTGAGTTCCTAGCCGAGGAATTCATCATTTTTCCAAGATCTGAGCAGCAGATCCGGGCAGAAGACCTACGATCTCTAGAAGGAGTGCGTAAGCCTGCCTAGTGCTATGCAAAGGGGGAAGAAGAGGGAGAAGTTCGACAGTTTTTCGGTTGACATGGCATATCATGGTCTTAGAGATCAAGACTGGTTGGAGGGTTACTCCAACTACATAATATGGAAGGAAATGATCTAATTCATTAGGGGAATTTTAAGGTATAAAATGGGCCTCCTAAGGAAATTATAAAATAATAGTGGAAATAATAAAATAAGATTTGATGACATCATTAAATTTTAGAGAGAAAAAAGAAAAAACTATTTTTTCAACTCGTATTTTCAACTTATCTCACAAAGGTTTTACTCAAATTTCTAGAGGGAGTACTTTTTGGGTGCAAAATTTAATTCCTCATCCAAGGAGTACCCATGTTTCATACTTTCGATGGACCCTGCTACACGAAAAATGATAAATACATGAAAAACATGATTGCAATCACATTTTTTCATGTATTTCTCAGTTTTCATGTAGCAAGGTCCATTGAAAGCATGCAACATGGGTACTCCTTGGATGAGGAATTAAATTTTGCATCCAACGAGTACTCCCACTCGAAATTTTAGTAAAAAATTTGGGAGATAAGTTGAAAATACGAGTTGAAAAAGTAGTTTTACTATTTTATTATTTTTTAATCTTTTTACCCTTTTACTTAAAAAATGGTGAATCACCCCCCATGGTTGACATTATCATCTTGAATCCTATTGGTTATTATAAAGTTTATTTTTGTTGTACATTTTTCTTATGAGGCCCATTTTAGACCTCAAAATTCCCCTTCATCACCAGCATTTTTGGTTATCAACAGTCAGAGTCTTCATCACCGAGGTGCATCCACTGAACACTTGTTTAGTCTTTGGGTGTTTTTAGTTTCTTCTCTTAGCAGATGAGTTGCATTGCAGATGTAGTGTTAGCAGCATAGCAGATGAAACACTTGAGAGGGAGTTGTAGTACAGATGTAACAGTGGCAGTGGCAGTGTGATGGGAAGCAGTACAGTTACAACAACAATGCAGAGGTTGGTGGACAGCTTGTCAAACATCAGCAACGCAGAGGATGCTTCAGGGTTAGATCATTATGCAACATGCATATTGTTAGATCACTTTCCTCGCTAAGAGGGAGTGTTGACTTTTGGTAGCATCGGAAGTGCTCTAAGCCCCAAATTTTGTGGAGAGGATTAGACACTGGTATTCCAAAGAACTCAGAAACCGTTTGTGAAAATTCCACTCGGATAATGTTTTATTGTAAAAATTAATTATTTTAATGGCAGCCCTAACTCTAACTTAAGGAAATTAAATAATTAAAAGTTATTAATAAAACATAGTGAGAATGACCTAGAAAGCAAAGATCAAGTCATGTTATAATATTAACTGTTGATTAGAGATCCAGTATTGGTTGTTGATTTATCAATGAGAAGACTATAAAGGAAGGCTTGAGGGTCATTTGGAAAGACACATTGAGTGAACCTATAGATCGAATTATTTTGACAGAGCAGTTCTTGGATGAAGATCAAATCTAAGTGATTCAGTGCAGTGAGGGGTAGAGTAGCTTCCAAAGAGAGATTTTCTCAACTGGAGAATCATCATCAGAGAGGGGCAGAGAGACATCCAGCACAAATAACGAAGAGCTAGATAGGATGACGCAAATCCATGCAGGGCTATGTAGAGGCTACGTAGTGGCTAAGAGGGTTTCCGAGATTTAGCTCTCGGATCATATCCAGAAGCCGGGAGCCGAGGTGTGAGACTGGGAGCCCAACATTTGAGATTCTAAAAGTCAAATCAATCCTTTGCTAGGGTGATGTAGTGCTTAGAGGAGGTGACGTAGGTCCTACATAGTGACTGTGTAGAGATGTCTAGGGGAAACTCTTCCAATGTCTGGATCAACTGGATTTTCCAGTGATTGAGTGAGGTAAAACTCAATATTTTTTTTCCAGTATTTTTGTCTCTGTAACTGAATAACCTTTGAGGTATTCATAGATGTATTTAGGAATTTCTAATGCTTAAGAATATCAAACCCTTAGATCTACTGCACTAGTTTTCTCGAATTGGGTTTTTCCAGGGACTTAGTCCAAAATAAAGGTGTCCAATGTGTGATTTATTTCTTACTCAGTTTCCTTGTTTCAAAATCATATTTAATAAAGTGTAGGCTGCTTTAGTAGTTTACTTCAATAATTCATGATGCATTCTGAATTAAATTTGTAAATGTAATTTACATAATAGGAGAAGTAAACTCATATAGTTGCAGTAGGATTCCTAAGATTGTCAAATATAGGAATTTTCACACATACTAACATCATTTACAATAAAAATTGTAGAAATTGGGATTACAATGATACAATAATGTTGGTTGATGACTTTTAACTTTGAAAAAAATTCTTCACATCTTTGTACTATGCTTCCTTGGACTATTAACAAAGTGTGGTCAACATTTGGCTCTACTTGGGGACATGTTGCCTCATTGAAGGAATGTGAGAATCCACAATATTGTATCCCAGAAAATAAAATTACATCAAATATATATCCATTCAAAATCAAAATCATCATGTATATATAGAACATATGTTGGAACAGAAAAATTCTACTCTAACATATCAAAACATAAAGACATGAAATATAAATTCACAAAAAGGAAACTAACTAATGGCATAAAAAAATCCTAACTAAGAGTGTAAGGTTATAGATACAATATAGAAGATGCCTTATGGCATCATATTTCATCCCTGTGGCACAATATGGAACACCTGCTTGCATACGGGTAAGTCAATCAACTACTTGTCAGATATCCCTTATTGAATCCTAACCCTTTTTGGCTAATGTGAACTTTCATCACTGCGTTACATATCTTTGTCAAATTCAAGTCGTCTTCTTTTCTTGCTTGGAAGATGAGATGAAGAAAAATGATATATAGGCTGGAAGAACTCAGTGACCACTGCATTATGCTCTAAAGGATGACCCTATGATTCAATTTCTTCGTCATTGTCTGGCCTCTTTAGATTTTCAACATGGTACCTTATTTCAACTTAACTATATAACCTGACCTACCACTTGCTGCTGCAGTAATAGTAAAATATGATAAGTCCAACTAAATACATCCACCTAATTTAGCTACAAAATTTCTTTATAGAAGCATTCCCCATACATCTGACACATCAATTTTTATATCCATGGTGATAATTTTGTATGAATAATTAGCCAAGGCAACTTGCAATTATTTAACTACCCCAATAACTTTAGTCTTCTTCGAATCCATCAAACAAATGTTGTGATAGGGCCTTGAAATTCTCAAATTTAAATGTTCCATAACCTTTTTAGTTATGAAATTGGTTGAGGCCTCGTAATCCAACATAAAGTTGTGAAGTAGGCAGTCATTAACTTTTAAAGTAAGGAAGAAAGGTTGATTATATTCATTAGTCATGTAAAAATTTAGATCCTTTAACTTAATCTCTTCATCTTTCGGGTGTGTATCAATCTTATACTGTTGATCCATGCCTAGAGCTTTGAATAACACTCCTCTTTAAGAAGTAATATTTTGAAGTTATGGCACTGGGAAAGAAATATTAACACTGTTTATCCATGCGGCCCAATCAATTTTCAATCCGGATTGATAGCTTTTAGATGCAACCTGTTTATTCTTATTCTGATCCTTGCTTTTATTTTGATAAGTATAACCTTTACTTCTAGAAATTTCCATAATATTCTCCTAAGATAGAGTTTCACCATATATCTGTGTGATAGGATCATTCTCATCACTAAAGTTGTTGATGGTGAAATATGAAGGGATCATGTGTGTGCAATGACCTTCCTTTGAAAAAAATTGATTTACATTATTTATTTCCTCATTGGTTCCTTCATCTAGGAGTTTTCTAGCAATGGAACATGCACTTTATTCATGAAAACATTTACAAGGTCTACAAAACAGAATAGGTTGATCGAATATATTAGCAGACTCAAGAGGAGTGGGAGGCCTTTGATAATTTGGAGGATTCCTTCTTTGACATTGTTTGCAAAAAATGATGGAAAGGTAGAGACACTGGGTTCAGGCACAGGGGCCAACAAAGGGTCCATCGTAGTTTAGTGTAGTGTCACGACCTTACTTAGTTAAGGGAGATGAACCAGGTATCAGGAGAAATTCCACAAAGGCTACCAATACTTTTTAAAATAAGAAACAAGGCATCATACATGTAATTGTTGCATATAAAAACAACTAAAGTATTCAAAATAGCACATAATATTCACATGCATTCACAATAAAATTTTAAAAGGGGTCACAGAAAACCAACACAAGTAGGTGATCATACATTCATGCAACTTCCCCTTTCATTAGTTTCAACTAGAATTACACCATTAAAATTAGGCTTGGAGGCCTTCTTAATAGAAAAGGAATTGGGAATATAATATAACATATGTCTTGGTGATTACAAAATCATACAGGCTGAATAGGCTCTGCGACAGAAGTTCAATACACTCCCTTTTCTATCCCTTTCTGGTTTTTCCTTTACCCTTCTTAAGCACTTTTCTCGTCCGAATTTTTTCTTTCTTCCTTGGATGCTCCACCCTTAACTTTTCGACTACCTTTGTTTCTTGACTACGACTAATTCCTCTATTGTTAAGAAAAATTTCGACTCAGCTGTGACTTCGTGTGCCCTAATTTCCCTAGTCGATCTTCCACAACTGCCAGAGTTTAGCGACTTCCTTATCCTTCCTTGGCTACCTTCTCTGCAACTCTCCATCGATCACATTGGTCAAAATATGGTCAAAACATGACAAAAAAATTTCCCCAAAATGAAGTACCCAACAACCATTGATTATTTTTACCTATGTTGTTATTATTATTTCTAGGTAAAACATTCTGAGCTTGATTCCACTCCATTTGAATGAACCGAGACTGCATCGCACTTATTTCTCTAGCATGATCAATTCTCATCTATTTAATCATTTGAGTTAATTCCTTAATTGGGTCATGCGCAACCTCCTTTGTTTATTTTCCTTTATTTCTGACTGACCCTCTTTCAAAAGTAGGAATTTCTAAAGTACCATACACTTTCTTATATTTTTCTAATTCTTCGGAAATAGATTGAGAAATGGCTAAATCAGTCGGATTTGCACGTAAAATTTCATAAGATGTATCAACACAAAAAGCTTCAAGATACTGCTCTAACAAGGATTTATTAGGAGGCTTATAATCCTAAGTCATTTTTTTGATAATACTGTTGAATATCTTATTGAATTCCTCAACAATTTCATTCTCATTATTTTTTATGTTGTTGATGTATTTGAAAAGATATCTTCCTTCCCTTTTGTCCACATATTTACCCTTAAATGCATTTATGAGAGACTTCAGAGAATCAAAAGAGTTATAAGGTTTGTCTAAGTACCACTGCAATGCATTGTCTTCTAATGAAAGGACAAAGAGCTTTATTTTATTATATTCATGATTGTAAGAAGTGGCGTGAGTATGCCTTATCAGGAAAGATGTGAACTTCCTGATGTGAGCATCAAGAGTCAGTACATTTTTCCCCTGAAACATAGGGATTTTATCCAAACCGACATCTGGTAGATTATGAGGGTTCCCTTAGATATTGGAAAAGTTGCATGTCCTGTAAAAATCCATGATGTCTTGACTGAGGGGATCAGGGAATATAAAGTGGTTATCAGGGAGGGATTCCTATCTGAGAAATATTAAATACTTATTACAATTCAATTTTTTTAACTGAGCTCTTAGAGCCTTTTCAATATTGAGAGCGGGGTTAACTAAGCTACCAATATTTATTCTAGTATAAACTGTTTTAAATAGATGAATAAGTGGAGACTCCACCCAAACAGGAAACTAACCTCAACATCCATGCGCTAAGGTGGAATTAGAAAGGTGAAAAAGGTGATGAGAATATTAGTGGAAAGATGAGGAATGAGAGAATGAAATGATGAAGAGATGGAGAAAATGTCGTGAAAAACAAGGACATGTAAACTCTATCCCTGGAAACGAAACCAGAAAATGTTGGCACTGAAATTATATAGGTGATATGTGAAAAATATCAAGGTGGTTTCTATCACTCTGATCCCTACCCTATCCATTCTAGTTGTCACCTTACAACAAGCTATGGGGGGTAGTCCCTATGAAATGTGAAGGTGGAAGACTTTTTGGCAACCAACAGGTCCGGGAGACACAACTGAATGACCTAGCAACTTCGTTAATTTTGGAAAGTTTAAGATTACATTAGATTTGACATGAAAGATATGTGCCTTGAATGGAGTCAATTACTTTCTTAAAACATATTATTAATTATCGCATGAACAATTGTTGCTTAGGGATGCTTTACTATCCTAAATGAGATGCAAATCCTACAATATAGGTGAGATGCAGAATCTCAGTTTATTTTAAGTTATATGCATATTCTAAATGTATCCTTCCTCTTAAATATTTTGAAGCTAGTCTCTATAGTAGGTTGTGGGAGAGAAGCCAAGGGGAATCAAAATAAGGCTTGATTAACGACACCTCCCCTTAAGTTCTAACCACCCGATGCCTTTTGGCGCTATAAACATTGTGGCTCTAACGACTACAAGGTCATTGTTTTAACCATAAAAGAGATGCTAGGCTTCTCAAGCTAGGTGAGAAAAGTTGACTTATCTCTCTATCGACCAAGCTTAAGCTTGCACGTTAATTAATCAATGCAAGAGGCTAGTCCTTAGATGCAAGTGCAAGATATGAGTGCTATTAAGGTGAGATTATTAAAATTTCTTAAGTACTTATTTATAATGATCTTCAACCATGAACAATAAGGTAATTAAAAAAATAAGTGAATAGAAATCTCAACCATAAGAGGGAACACTCAAACTAAATGGTGCCATAAAATGTTTCCAATAGAAAATTGCTCAAGAGATAAACAATACAAGATCAATGCTTATTAGGATAATTAGCAATATTCAAGAGTATAATTAAAAAAATGTCAATTATGTTGAAAATGGAAACAATAAAATATTATAATTTAATTTTCCCTTGAAGTAAATTAGAATAAAATTGTAATTCCACATCACAAGACAACTTTGTTGGAAAATTACTGAGAGGGGGGGGGGTGAATCAGTATTTAGAGTTGACTGACAATTTTTAGTTTCCTTTCTCTTAAAACCATATGTTACATTACTACATCCAACTTGTATGTCCAGAGATCTTATTATGTCTTTACTTAGATCAATGCATCATTTATTCATCAGATAAGCAGTAAGCATGAACAGAAATAACAAAACAACCATCAAACATAAGCAACACATATGAACACCAGGATTCAAGGTGGAAACCCAATTAGGGAGAAAACCACCGCTACTGTTATCTCAGTATTCAATATTTATTATAGAGAAAACTTCTTACAATTTTATGCTAGCGCAGACTTATACCAGCAGGCATGCACCCACCTACATAAGGCTACACCGTTCTCTCGTTTACTAGCCTTTCCTGGAATGGAGCTATAACCCCCTGTTCTTGTTTACCAGCTACCATTGGAAGCGAGCTACAACCCCCTCACTGAAGGCTTCGACCCTCAGCACCACTGCGGACCACGTTTCATCAATTTTCATACTGGATCCACCAGTTTCCACACGACTTACCTTGCAGGCCACCAAATTTATTCATTCAGTACACTCACACCAGTTCTTCATGATTTCGTCTGTCGTTCAAACCAGAGATTCATCATCGTCAGATCATTATATCCATGGGTGCATCGTAGTTTCAGATTTATCAGTTAAGAACAGAGTTCACCCATACAGATATTCCTTAGAGATTTTTTTTTTTTTTCATTCACAACCCTTACCATGCACACCCCGTACTCTAATTCTCTTCTCCTTATATAGTTTTTACCTTTAGTAAAACCATGAGTCAAAACCATCCAAATACCAATGGTATTCATATTAAAATTCGAACCAATCCAAATCTTCGTTCTTCCATGCACAAAATGTCCCAAAGGTATTCTTTTTCTCTGCCAAATAATACTATAGCCAAGGTTAAGTAATATTAACAAGCTGCTAATGGTTTTACTTTATTGGAATTTTATTTATCAAATTCGTGGAATTTGATAAATAAATATTATTCACACCCTTTGATAATTAAATATTAATAATCCGCGCTTTTATCAAATGGCATTTTTTAAAATAGACCTTTGGATCCAGCCCCACATGCATAATCGATGGCTTAATCAATATTATTTTAAAACTGGGGCCCATTCCTAACAATCAACCCGATCGAAGGGCTCACGTTCCATCGCACCACATCATCCAATCTGACAGATATCGCTTGGGTAACTTGCACGCGCAATAACACACGATGGCGTGCTGTAATTGTGTTATTCTTCGCACACTTTCAACAAATGATGACCGTCTGATGACCCCTTCCCAGATCAAAGGCACTCAACGATATCGCTGGGCATCCTGGGTCGAACTATAACACGCGATGGCACGCTGTGGTAAGCGGTTTTGTGAAGTCGTACAGGGACGCGTGTCAAGCACTCTATGGAATCGCTCCTCAACCAGGAAATACCGCTTGCTCCGCATAGGCGGTGCGATGAAAACCATAAACCACCTTCACTATTCACTCGGTCACAATTCCGCTCTACCACGCAGGGTTCTGTTGCCTTTTCAATGTATTAATATAATTAAGTTGCGCTTTAATGTTTTGCCTTTTATTATAGTTCCATTGCTGCCTTCCGACCTCGACACAACACAATGTCACTCTGTCTTCAATTCTGCTATGATATATATAATATATCAACCTTCTATTGCATGTTCGGAGTTCTATTCTGTCGCTATTCCGCTTCTAACTGTACATTCAAGTTCTTGATTCCGTAAGTTGATTACTATACTATGGTCCATCGCAATTATAATCTTCGCTACATTCATCATATCTCTGCAACCATTAATTTTTTCAATGGATTCCTTACTTATCACAGATTACCATTCACTTATTCTTTTCTATTCGATGGCCTTTTTCTCCTACTCTGTCTCTGGACAATTCTGCTTCAATTATGCATTCTACTTCCATTCACTGTCTCTGCATTGTCTGCTGCCTTAGTTCCTTATCTACCTTGCTTCCTCTCTGCTTCTTTGCTCTTTCTGCTGGTCTCTTTGCTGCCTCTGCTATCTCTCTGTTTTCCTTGTTGCTATTCAGATGCTCCTTCTTTGCTACTTCCTTTGCCATCAATGACAACATTTCCAACAATCTCCCCCTTTGGCATTGATGGCAATACTCTTCCTCTGATTGTATTATAGAAACCCTTTGCTGCTTTCCCTCCCCCTTTGACATCAATGGCAAAGAGTTTGATCAAGATCCTTTGAACCAACAATGCCATGCTCCCCCTAAGATCATGCTGCATCTTCAAACATAATATGACCAACAATTCATCCTTTTAATATGACCAATTCTCCCCCTTAGCCAGTGCATTCAAAGATGCCTAACAGCACTTCTCAACCAATTTAATCTTTTGTATTTAAGTAGACCTGATTCTCTGCATGGCAGAGACTACTCCCAGTTTCTGTCTGAGATATTCGAACGCTTCCCTGGGTAGAGGTTTGGTAGATATATCAGCAACTTGTTCTTTGGAGGAAACATACTCCAATTTCACCTTTTGTTCAAGCACTTGTTCACGTAAGAAGTGATATTTGATGGGAATGTGCTTGGTCTTGGAATGCATAACAGGATTCTTTGAGATACTGATGGCACTTATATTATCACACATAATGGAGATAGGAGGTGAACATTTGATTTGAAAGTCTTGTAGGGTTTGCATCATCCAGAGAAGTTGAGTGCAACATGATGCTGCAGCCACATATTCTGCTTCTGCTGTAGATAAGGCAATGGAGCTTTGCTTCTTGCTAAACCAAGATACTAACCGAGGCCCCATAAAGAATGCACCACCACTAGTGCTTTTCCGATCATCAACACTTCCAGCCCAATCTGCATCAGTGTATGCATGAAGAGTAAGATCAGCATTCTTTGGATACCATAGTCCAAAGTCTTGAGTTCCTTGTAGATATTTTAATATTATTTTCACAGCCTGAAGATGAGAATCTTTTGGATTAGCTTGGAATCGTCCAACAATCCCAACTGTATGCATGATGTCTGGTCTTGTCCCAGTGAGATAAAGTAGACTTCCTATCATAGATATGTATTCTGGTTGATTCACCATGGGGGAATTATCACTAGAACTGAGATTACATCCGGTTATCATTGGTGTACTTACAAGTTTGCAATCTTCCATGCCATACTTCTTTAGGATTTGCTTGAGGTATTTTGCTTGTGATAGGAATATGCCATATGTTACTTGTTGCACTTGCAAACCAAGAAAGAATGTTACTTCCCCAATCAAAGACATTTCAAATTCTTGCTGCATATCAGAAGCAAATTTCTGACTCATAGACTCTTCATTACTTCCAAAAATGATATCATCAACATATACAACCACAATCAATAGTTTGTCATTTTCAGTTTTTGTGTATAAGTTGCTATCAGCAGACCCTTTTGAAAATCCTTGTTGATGAAGATATTTGTCAAGACGATAGTACCATGCCTTTGGAGCTTGTTTGAGACCATATAGAGCCTTTTTAAGTCTACAAACAAGTTTTTCATCATTTCCCAAAATGAATCCTTCTGGTTGTTCTATATAAACTTCTTCTTCTAAATCACCATTGAGAAAAGTAGATTTAACATCCATTTGATAAACTTTGATTTGTTGGAAGCTTGAAAAAGCAAGAAACATTCTTATGGCTTTAAGTCTGGCTACAGGAGCAAAGGTTTCTTCAAATTCTATACCTTCTTGTTGAGCATACCCCTTGCAAACAAGTCTAGCTTTATTTCTTATAACATCCCCATTCTCATTTAACTTGTTTTTGAATATCCATTTAGTTCCAATGACATTTTGTCATGAGGTCTTGGTACTAATTCCCAAGTGTGATTCTTTTCAATTTGATCAAGCTCTTCATTCATGGCTTGAATCCAACATTCATCTTTGCTAGCTTGACTGACATTGTGAGGTTCAATAGTGGACAGAAATGCCATATTGCTAGAAGATCCCACAAGAGTCCTTCTTGTTTGTACACCTGATCCCTTTTCTCCCAAAATTTGAGATTCTGGATGATTCTTTTTAACATATATGGATGGAGCCTTTTCAGACAAATCATCTTCGGGTTCTTCACTGGGTTCACTGTTTGTATCATTACTATTTGACGTAGAAGGATATATGTCATCATCATCGTCTTCATTTGTTGTTTGTTTTTCTTCTTTTGGAGTTGCTGGAGACTCATCCTTGTTTTCCAGAAGATTAAATTGTTTCTGTTAAAGAGTGGAGGCCTGATAGATGCTGTTCCATCTTGATTTCTCATCTTGCTTGATCTTCCTTCTAGCGGCTAAGCTTTTTCAGAAGGACCTGCTTCGATTCCAATTGTTGGAAAAATACTGAGAGGGGGGGGGGGTGAATCAGTATTTAGAGATGACTAACAATTTTTAGTTTTCCTTTCTCTTAAAACCATATGTTACATTACTGCATCCAACTTGTATGTCCAGAGATCTTATTATGTCTTTACTTAGATCAATGCATCATTTATTCATCAGATAAGCAGCAAGCATGAACAGAAATAAAAGAACAACCATCAAACATAAGAAACACATATGAACACCAGGATTTAAGGTGGAAACCCAATTCGGGAGAAAACCACCGCTGTTGTTATCTCAGTCTTCAATATTTATTATAGAGAAAACTTCTTACAATTTTATGCTGGCACAGACTTATACCAGCACGCAGGCACCCACCTGCAGAAGGCTACACCCTATTCTCGTTTACCAGCCTTTCCTGGAAGGGAGCTACAACCCCCTGTTCTCATTTACCAGCTACCACTGGAAGGGAGCTACAACCCCCTCACTGAAGGCTTTGACCCTCAGCACCACTGCGGACCACGTTTCATCAATTTTCATACTGGATCCACCAGTTTCCACACGACTTACCTTGCACGCCACCAGATTTATTCATTGAGTACACTCACACCAGTTCTTCATGATTTCGTCCGTCGTTCAAACCAGAGATTCATCATCGTCAGATCATTATATCCATGGGTGCATCGTAGTTTCAGATTTATCAGTTAAGATTAGAGTTCTCCCATACATATATTCCTTAGAGAAATTTTTTTTTTTTCATTCACAACCCTTACCATGCACACCCCGTACTCTAATTCTCTTCTCCTTATATATTTTTTGCCTTTAGTAAAACAATGATTCAAAACCATCCAACTACCAATGGTATTCATATTAAAATTCAAACCAATCCAAATCTTCATTCTTCCATGCACGAAATGTCCCAAAGGTATTCTTTTTCTCTGCCAAATAATACTATAGCCAAGGTTAAGTAATATTAACAAGCTGCTGATGGTTTTACTTTATTGGAATTTTATTTATCAAATTCATGGAATTTGATAAATAAATATTATTCACACCCTTTGATAATTAAATATTCATAATCCGTGCTTTTATCAAATGACCTTTTTTAAAATAAACCTTTGGATCTGGCCCCACATGCATAATCGATGGCTTAATCAATATTATTTTAAAACTGGGGCCAATTGCTAACAATCAACCCGATCGAAGGGCTCACGTTCCATCGTGCCACATCATCCAATCCGACGGATATCGCTTGGGCAACTTGCACGGGCAATAATGCGCGATGGCGCACCGTACTTGTGTTATTCTTCACGCACTTTCAACAAATGATGACCGTCCGATGACCCCTTCCCAGATCAACGGTGCTCAATGATATCGCTGGGCATCCTAGGTCGAACTATAACGCGCGATGGTGCGCTGTGGTAAGCGGTTTTGTGAATTTGTACAGGGACATGTGTCGAGCACTCTATGGAATCACTCCTCAACCAAGAAATACCGCTTGCTCCGCATAGGCGGTGCGATGAAAACCATAAACCGCCTTCACTTTTCACTCGGTCACGGTTCCGCTCTACCACGCAGGGTTCCGTCGCCTTTTCAATGTATTAATATAATTAAGTTTCACTTTAATGTTTTTCCTTTTATTATAGTTCCATTGCTTCCTTCTGACCTCGACACAACACAATGTCACTCTGTCTTCAATTCTGCTATGATATATATAATATATCAACCTTCTATTGCATGTTCGGAGTTCTATCCTGTCATTGTTCTGCTTCTAACTGTACATTCAAGTTCTTGATTCTGCAAGCTGATTACTGTACTATGGTCCATCGCAATTATAATATTCGCTACATTCATCATATCTCTGCAACCATTAATTCCTTCAATGGATTTCTTACTTATCACATATTACCATTCACTTATTCTTTTCTATTCGATGGCCTTTTTCTCCTACTCTGTCTCTGGACAATTCTGCTTCAATTATGCATTCTACTTCTATTCATTGTCTCTGCGTTGTCTGCTGCCTTAGTTCCTTATCTACCTTGCTTCCTCTCTGCTTCTTTTCTCTTTCTGCTGGTCTCTTTGCTGCCTCTGCTATCTCTCTGTTTGCCTTGTTGTTGTTCAGATGTTCCTTCTTTGCTACTTCCTTTGCCATCAATGACAACATTTCCAACAATCTCCCCCTTTGGAATTGATGGCAATACTCTTCCTCTGATGGTGTTATAGAAGCCCTTTGTTGCTTTTCCTCCCCCTTTGACATCAATAGCAAAGAGTTTGATCAAGATCCTTTGAACCGACAATGCCATGCTCCCCTGAGATCATGCTGCATCTTCAAACATAATATGAACAACAATTCATCCTTTTCATATGACCAATGCTCCCCCTTAGCCAATGCATTCAGAGATGCCTAACAACACCTCTCAAACAATTTAATCTTTTGTATTTAAGCAGACCTGATTCTCTGCATGGCAGAGACTACTCCCAGTTTTTGTTTGAGATATTCGAACGCTTCCCTGGGTAGAGGTTTGGTAAATATATCAGCAACTTGTTCTTTGGAGGAAACATACTCCAATTTCACCTTTTTTTCAAGCACTTGTTCATGTAAGAAGTGATATTTGATGGGAATATGCTTGGTCTTGGAATGCATAACAGGATTCTTTGAGATACTGATGGCACTTGTGTTATCACACATAATGGATATAGGAGGTGAACATTTGATTTGAAAGTCTTGTAAGGTTTGCATCATCTAGAGAAGTTGAGTGCAACATGATGCGGAAACCACATATTCTGCTTCTGCTATAGATAAGGCAATAGAGCTTTGCTTCTTGCTGAACCAAGATACTAACCGGGGCCCCATATAGAATGCACCACCACTGGTGCTTTTCCGATCATCAACATTTCCAGCCCAATCTGCATCAGTGTATGCATGAAGAGTAAGATCGGCATTCTTTGGATACCATAGTCCAAAGTCTTGATTTCCTTGTAGATATTTGAATATTATTTTCATAGCCTGAAGGTGAGACTCTTTTGGATTAGCTTGGAATAGTCCAACAATCCCAACTGCATGCATGGTGTCTGGTCTTGTCCCAGTGAGATAAAGTATACTTCCTATCATAGATCTGTATTCAGGTTTATTCACCGTGGGGGAGTCATCATTAGAACTGAGATTACATCTAGTTATCATTGGTGTACTTACAAGTTTGCATTCTTCCATGCCATACTTCTTTAGGATTTGCTTGAGGTATTTTTCTTGTGATAAGAATATGCCATATGTTGCTTGTTGCACTTGCAAGCCAAGAAAGAACGTTAGTTCCCCAAGCAAGGACATTTCCAATTATTGCTGCATATTAGAAGAAAATTTATGACTCATAGATTCTTTATTACTTCCAAAAATGATATCATCAACATATACATCCATAATCAATATTTCGTCATTTTCAGTTTTTGTGTATAAGTTGCTATCAGCAGACCCTTTTGAAAATCCTTGTTCATGAAGATATTTGTCAAGATGATAGTACCATGCCCTTGGAGCTTGTTTGAGACCATATAGAGCCTTTTTAAGTCTACAAACAAGTTTTTCATCAATTCCCAAAATGAATCCTTCTGTTTGTTCTATATAAACTTCTTCTTCTATATCACCATTGAGAAAAGCATATTTAACATCCATTTGATAAACTTTGATTTGTTGGAAGCTTGAAAAAGCAAGAAACATTCTTATGGCAAATCATTTCACGGGGAGCAAAGGTTTCTTCAAGAATCTATACCTTCTTGTTGAGCATACCCTTGCAAACAAGTCT
Source organism: Pinus albicaulis (assembly GCA_034641835.2). Classification (NCBI taxonomy): domain Eukaryota; kingdom Viridiplantae; phylum Streptophyta; class Pinopsida; order Pinales; family Pinaceae; genus Pinus; species Pinus albicaulis. Next base: position 1,128,597,565 of record CM076570.1, read on the forward strand.
ATCTTTATTTCTTATAACATCCCCATTCTCATTTAACATGTTTTGAATATCCATTTAGTTCCAATGACATTTTTGTCATGAGGCCTTGGTACTAATTCCCAAGTGTGATTCTTTTCAATTTGATCAAGATCTTCATTCATGGATTGAATCCAACATTCATCTTTGCTAGCTTGACTGACATTGTGAGGTTCAATAGTGGACAGAAATGCCAAATTGCTAGAAGATCCCACAAGAGTCCTTCTTGTTTGTACACTTGATCCCTTTTCTCCCAAAATTTGAGATTCTGGATGATTTTTTTGAACATATCTGGATGGAGCCTTGTCAGACAAATCATCTTCGGGTTCTTCATTGGGTTCACTATCTATATCATTCCTATTTGATGTAGAAGGATATATGTCATCAACATCTTCATCTGTTGTTTGTTTTTCTTCTTTTGGGAATACGGGGCACTCATCCTTGTTTTCCGAAGATTAAATTGTTTCAGTGGGAAAATTGGAGGCACGATGAATCTTCCATTCCATCTTGATTGCTCATCTTGCTTGATCTTCCTTCTAGCGGCTAAGATTTTTCAGAAGGACCTACTCTGATTCCAATTGTTAGAAAAATACTAAGAGGGGGGGGGGGTGAATCAGTATTTAGAGCTGACTGAAAATTTTTAGTTTTCCTTTCTCTTAAAGCCATATGTTACATTACTACATCAAACTTGTATGTCCAGAGATCTTATTATGTCTTTACTTAGATCAAAGCATCATTTATTCATCAGATAAGCAGTAAGCATGAACATAAATAACAGAACAACCATCAAACATAAGCAACACATATGAACACCAGGATTTAAGGTGGAAACCCAATTCGGGAGAAAACCACCGCTGCTGTTATCTCAGTCTTCAATATTTATTATAGAGAAAACTTCTTACAATTTTATGCTGGCGCAGACTTATACCAGCACGCAGGCACCCACCTGCAGAAGGCTACACCCTTCTCTCGTTTACCAGCCTTTCCTGGAAGGGAGCTACAACCCCCTGTTCTCATTTACCAGCTACCACTGGAAGGGAGATACAACCCCCTCACTGAAGGCTTCGACCCTCAGCACCACTGCGGACCAAGTTTCATCAATTTTCATACTGGATCCACCAGTTTCCACACGACTTACCTTGCAGGCCACCAGATTTATTCATTGAGTACACTCACACCAGTTCTTCATGATTTCGTCTGTCGTTCAAACCAGAGATTCATTATCGTCAGATCATTATATCCATGGGTACATCGTAGTTTCAGATTTATCAGTTAAGAATAGAGTTCGCCCATACAGATATTCCTTAGAGATTTTTTTTTTTTTTCATTCACAACCCTTACCATGCACACCTCGTACTCTAATTCTCTTCTCCTTATATAGTTTTTTCCTTTAGTAAAACCATGAGTCAAAACCATCCAACTACCAATGGTATTCATATTAAAATTCGAACCAATCCAAATCTTCATTCTTCCATGCACGAAATGTCCCAAAGGTATTATTTTTCTCTGCCAAATAATACTATAGCCAAGGTTAAGTAATATTAACAAGCCGCTGATGGTTTTACTTTATTGGAATTTTATTTATAAAATTCGTGGAATTTGATAAATAAATATTATTCACACCCTTTGATAATTAAATATTAATAATCCGCGCTTTTATCAAATGGCCTTTTTTAAAATAGACCTTTGGATTCGGCCCCACATGCATAATCGATGGCTTAATCAATATTATTTTAAAAGTGGGGCCCATTGCTAACAATCAACCCGATCGAAGGGCTCACATTCCATCGCGCCACATCATCCAATCCAACGGATATCGCTTGGGAAACTTGCATAGGAAATAACACACGATGGCGCGCCGTACTTGTGTTATTCATCGCGCACTTTCAACAAATGATGACCATCCGATGACCCCTTCCCAGATCAACGACGCTCAACGATATCGCTGGGCATCCTAGGTCGAACTATAACGCGCGATGGCGCACTGTGGTAAGCGGTTTTGTGAAGTCGTATAGGGACACGTGTCGAGCACTCTATGGAATCGCTTCTCAAATAGGAAATACCGCTTGCTCCGCATAGGCGGTGCAATGAAAACCATAAACCGCCTTCACTGTTCATTCGGTCACGGTTTTGCTCTACCATGCAGGGTTCCGTCGCCTTTTCAATGTATTAATATAATTAAGTTGCGCTTTAATGTTTTGCCTTCTATTATAGTTCCATTGCTACCTTCCGACCTCGACACAACACAATGTCACTCTGTCTTCAATTCTACTATGATATATATAATATATCAACCTTCCATTGCATGTTCGGAGTTCTATCTTGTCGTTGTTCTGCTTCTAACTTTACATTCAAGTTCTTGATTCCGCAAGCTGATTACTGTACTATGGTCCATCGCAATTATAATCTTCGCTACATTCATCATATCTCTGCAACCATTAATTTTTTCAATGGATTTCTTACTTATCACAGATTACCATTCACTTATTCGTTTCTATTCGATGGCCTTTTTCTCCTACTCTGTCTCTGGACAATTCTGCTTCAATTATGCATTCTACTTCTATTCATTGTCTCTGCGTTGTCTGCTGCCTTAGTTCCTTATCTACCTTGCTTCCTCTCTGCTTCTTTTCTCTTTCTGCTGGTCTCTTTGCTGCCTCTGCTATCTCTCTGTTTTCCTTGTTGATGTTCAGATGCTCCTTCTTTGCTACTTCCTTTGCCATCAATGACAACATTTCCAACAAACTTGTATGAATTAACTAAGTTAGTATTATTGTGGGAAAAACTACCCTAAGGTCTGGGTTAAGGGACCTAATAGAGCGGAAGGCCTACAATCATAAGAAGCAATCAAATTCAAAGTCATAATGCTTAAATTAGTAATCTAGGGATATGTGACCTTACCTGTATGTCCTAAGTTTGAGGTCGTTCCTGCAGGGTGCAAACCCTCTACTACTCCTCGTGTTTTCAAAACCTGCAACTCACTCAAGACAAAGCACATAGACTAGTTTTACAGGATATATATCCAAAATGTCAATATGTTAGATCATATAAACTCAGAGAAGATAATATGAAATAACAATTACAAGCTCATTAACATGTATTATGAAACACATAAGAACATGACATCAGGAACTGGACAAAGCTTCTTTTATTGATGTATGTAAAAAGAAAGTGGAGATATCACCTGAAATTAGCCATGACTCCAAGCGAAACCATCCTTCGGATCCATCCAGCCCAAGCCTCAACAATCTTCTTCCATAAAAGGTGCACAAAGGATGTCACATAAGGGAGGTGAACATCACAAGGAAACAAGGGTTTCCTGAACCTGGGAATTAGGCACAAGGATAATCAGATTTGATATGGGCTATAACAGGCTATAATATCAATAGCATTCTCTCTCCTCCCTTAGGCCTTCCTAATGAGGTGTATTTATACTTCCTCAAATCAGTTTTTCAGGTGGTAAATAGTTTGGCCACAGGCTAGTATAGGTGGTCTTCACATAAAACCCGTAAACCTCGCCCAATTAATAGGGAGATTATACATTTTTTAATATTTTAAATTGTATACGTAGCTTAGATATGAGCTAACCTGTGTCTACACGCATATAAATCAAGGCAGAGTCATGTATGGAATTGAAAATAATGTTTATTAAGAAGTTGACCAAGTCTGAATGGAAAGGGCTGCCCAACGCTAATACATAAGTCATAAAGTATATAAAGGTGATAAATGATGCTATAACATATGCCCCCTAATATATGAGGTCAGAAGGGGTACATTATAGCCGAAATTTATTATGTGCATAAGAAATAATCTTGTGAGGACTTGAGAGGATTTCACAAGATTTCAACCTGCCAAAAAGAAATGAAAGAAATCAGAAAGAAAGCTCATGTATGAGGAGGGAATACCCATGCTCAGTGAAATAAAAGCATGTCCGCATAACAAGTATGGAGCGGATCGAATATGTATACAAGTATAGAAGAAACTGTAAAGTACATAGTGAATAATTTGATCATTGCCCATAAGTACATATCAAAATCATGTCCAAGTATCACATATAGAAGACTAATCAATGATGTTGCAAAGATATCTGATCACTAAAGTCACAACTGAATCTCCAAGTACCAAATCATAAGTGGTGGAAAAATTATACAGCACACAACTCAGGTGCCAACATATAGAATGCTACTTTGAGGAACTGCAACATATAAGGGTGGATGGTGTCACTGGAAGAAAACTAAATGAGGTTTCAAAGTGAACCAAAGCATGCTGATGCAAACCCAAGGTCTTCACTAATCACTATGGCACAATTCTACACAATGGGAATAAATGAGCTGAAGTCAACCATGTGAGAAATAGTTTGATTACCAGTCATTTATGTATACTGTTAAGAAACGTGAGACAACTCACCGATAATGATGATGAGAGTCAAGGTACCCCAGTACAATCTAACAAGTGTGAATGAATGAGTTTAATTCGAACACTTAAGAGAATCTACCAATCAGGAGACATTGATGTTGTTATGAAACCAACTCCAAAAATAGAAGAAAAGAGGATCAACGCCTTAGAAATAAGCCACTTCAAGGGGGTAACATCCAATACATTACATAAACAAACAATTCTTGGATGATACAAATGACCAAAACCTCCTTCTATATATAGGAGTCCATGGGGCCACAATATAATCCTAGCCGACCTAAAAATAATAATGTAAGGGCACAATAATAACAATAATGGGGTTACAGGGGAACAACAATTAAAATAAGGGGGCTACACTAATAACAATAAGGGACTAAACTAGTAATATAGGGACCTAACATGCCCCTCTCCTTAAAAAAAGTGTTTTCCTCAACGCTTGAGTAGCTCTGGGTGCTTCTGTATAAAATTTTCATCCTCCCATGTAGAATCTTTAGTGGGTAAGTTCTTCCACTTGATGAGATACTCTAAAATTGATCGATTTCATAGCTGTTGAGTTCTTGTTTCCCTGACCGCTTCAGGTTCCAATATGATTTTTCATTCCTCATCAAGTTCTGGAAATATTGTTTGGAATAGAATATTTTCACCTATAACCTTCTTTAAGCATGAAACATGGAAAAATGGATGCACTTGCGAAGAAGCAGGAAGCTCCAATTTGTATGCCATAGTACCAATCTTTTGCAACACCTTGTAAGGACCATAGTACTTTGGCGATAATTTATTATCCTTCTTAGCTTGCTTGAGGGACATTTGTTTGTATGGTTGTATCCATAAAAATACTCAGTCTCCTACATCAAAACTTCTCTCACTGCGATGTTGATCTGCCTATTGTTTCATTCGATTTTGTGCCAAATTTAGGTCATCCTTTAAGAGTTGGAGAAATTCTTGTTGATGCTCGATGTGATCTTCCACTACTTGAACCTTAGAATTTTCTCTTAAAGATGATGTGATGGACGGTGGATTATATCAATGAAGTGCCATAAATGGGGTCATTTTTGCTGCAGTATGTAAGGAAGTGTTATACCACCATTCAGTGAGAGATAACCACTTGAACCATTGTGTTTGTTTATCAGATACAAAACAAGTAAGATATCCTTCCAAACATTTATTCACTATCTCAGTTTGACCATCATATGGAGGATGATAAGATGAGCCATGAGCTAATTGAGTACCCAAACAAGAAAATGACTTTGTCCAAAAATTTCCAGTAAAAATGGGATCTCTGTCGCTCACAATAATCTTTGGGTTTCCATGTAGCTTTTGAATTGTGTCCATAAATGTAGTCGCAACTGTACTTGCTTTAAATGGATGAGATAATGCACACAAGTGTGCATGCTTGGTAAGTATATCAACTACCACTATGATGACACTCTTTCCTTCGGACTTAGGTAAACCTGTGATAAAATCCATTGAAATATCCTCCCAATGTTGACTTGGAATGGATAAAGGTTATAGAAGACCCGGGGTCTTAATTGTCTCAACTTTATTTTTCTTAAAAACCAAGCATTCCGCCATAAAATTTTGAATATCATATTTAAGGCCATCCGAAAAAAATTCTTTCTTCACCCTGTGGTGAGTTTTTAAAAATCCTGAGTGTCCTCCTAAAGGAGAAGTGTGCAGTTCCAAAATAATATTTTGTTTTAGTTGGGAATTATTACAAAGATATAAGTGATCTTTGTACCATAAGGAATCATTTTTCCAACTAAATGTATCAGATGGACTAGGATCTTGTTGCAACTTTTGAATGAGTGTCCACACTTCTTCGTCCTTCTTCCATTCATCCCTTGCTTCAGTTATCCAATCTGGTTGGATAATAGAAATGGCACAAAGCAATGCTTCCACCTCTTCATTCTTTCTTGAGAGTGCATCTACAACAAAATTTAGCTTCCCTTTTTTGTAGATTATTTCAAAGTCATAACCCAACATCTTTGTGACCCATTTTTGCTGCTCTTCTGAAGATAGTCTTTGTTCCAAAAAGTGTTTAAGACTATCATGATCATTTTTTACCTTGAAGTGTCTTCCCATTAGGTAAGGTCACCATTTCTTTAGTGCATGTAGTATTGCCAACATTTCCTTCTCATAAATAGATTTATGTAAATACTTTCCTTTGATTGGACAACTTTCAAAAGAAATGGGTCTTCCTTCTTGCATTAAAACAACACCAATTCCATTTCCTGAGGCATCACATTCCACAATAAAGGTTTTTGTGAAGTCTGGCGTAGCTAAGACCGGTGCTAGGCACATTGCCTCTTTAAGATGTTTAAAGGCCTTAGTTGCTTCAGGAGTCCATGAAAATGCATCTTTCTTCAATAATGTTGTTAGAGGTGCTGCTATTCTCCCATAATTCTTAACAAACCTGCGATAATACCCTGTTAACCCGAGAAATCCTCGCAACCTCTTTATGGTTGTCGGGACTTTCCATTCCTTAATGACTTTAATTTTGTTAGGGTCTACTTTAACACCCTCGTGAGATACAATATGACCCAGATATTCCACCTCTTGTACTCCAAAGAAACATTTGGATTTTTTTGCATATAATTGTTTCTCCTGCAATAGTTTGAGCACCTGTCAACATGTTCAACATGATCCTTCCAAGACCTGCTGTAGATTAGTATATCATCAAAAAATACTAGCACAAATTTTCTAAGGAAGGGTTTGAAAATGGAATTCATCAACCCTTGAAATGTAGAAGGCGCATTGGTAAGGCCAAAACGCATGACCAAAAATTCATAATGACCCTCATGACTTCGAAATGCTGTTTTTATAATATCTTCAGTCTTCATTCTAATTTGATGATATCCTAAACGAAGATCCAAATTTTTAAAATAAATTGCTCCATGTAATTCATCCAATAATTGATCAATCACAAGAATGGGAAATTTATCTTTAATGGTGAGCTTATTGAGCTCCCTATATCCCGGACACATGCGCCATGATCCATCCTTCTTGTGCACCAATACTACTGGAGCAAAGAAAGAACTTTGACAAGGTTGAATTATACCAGCCTCTAACATTTCTGCAATCATACGTTCAATTTCGCTCTTTTGGACATAAGGATATCTATAAGGCCTGATGTTTGGAGGAAAACTTCTTGGAATCAAATGAATAGCATGATCATGATCACGAATACGTGGGAGTCCTTTGGGAGTTTCAAACACCTTGGAATGATTGTCCAAGACTTTTTGGAGATTCGTAGAAATAGATGATTTTGATGTTGGAACTTATAGTGACCATAATTTTGCAATTACGCCTCGTTGTTCTTTCTTCAAAAGCTTTTTCATGACATTATAGCTTATTATCTTTCCCGGATTCCCTGTGATACCCTATAATTCGACTTCCTTTCCTTCTGAAAAAAAAATTCAAGAAAAGTTCTTGAAAATTAAAAAATACCGTCCCCAAAGATTGTAACCATTGTACTCCTAGTACAATATCAACACCTCCCATTGGAATGGAAAACATTGGAGTATTAAATACATATTCCCCCATGGTTAGCTTTATATTGTGGCATTTTCCAGAGAAATTTATAGTTCCTCCATTTGCAGCCATCACTTGACATTCTGGTGTTGAGTATAGGAAACAATTCAATTACTTGGCTACCTTACAATGAATAAAATTATGGGTACTACCCGAATCAATCAACACTATTACCTTTTTCTTCTTGATATGTCCTTCTATCTTGAGAGTTTGAGGAGTGGTAATTCCTACCAATGCATTACAGGATATGGTCGGACTCATTTCTTCCTCTTCTAGGGTTGGTTCCTGGTGTATATCCTCTTCTTTTGAAGATTCTTGTTCATTTTCTTCTTCCTCTTCACAATCTATGTAAAATAATTTCTTCTCGACACACTTATGACCTTTAGCATATTTTCTATCCCAACTGTAGAAAATCCCTTTTGCTCTTTTTTCTTCTAATTCTTGCGGTGTCAACCTTGTATGTTGTGGAAGTCTAGGAGTAGCAACACTTCCATCTTTATATATGTGAGTGGTAGGCTTCCTTGTCACCATAATTTTACATTGAATTTTTCTTGCCAACTTAAATGCCTTTTCCAATGAATCAGGTTCCCAAATGCGAACTTCATGTTGGATGTTATCCTTTGAAGTCCCTATGAATACATCAATCATGTGTTCCTCTGGAATATCTGTTACCCTTATATTCAATTTTTGGAAGTCCTCAATGTGCTCCACCACTAAACCCATTTGTTTGAGATTTATCAATTAGCTAAAGAAGGTGTTGCTTTTTGTATCCTCATAATGTGCTATCATTTCCTTCGTAAAAATTTACGAAGTGAAAAAATTTTTATGAGAGAAAATCCATCGATACCATACAAATGTATTTTGTTCTAAATTTAAAGTTGCAATGTGTACCTTTTGTGTGTTTTGCACATTATTGAGATCAAAATATTTCTCCATCTGTAGTATCCATGTTACGAGATCCTTGCCATCAAAATTCCTCATATCCATATTTGGAATATGGTGGTTCTTCCATCCAACATCCATGCCACCCATCTTAGCTTCCAATCCATTCATCTTTGTTTCCATGCCTTTCTTCAAAACTTCCATTTCATTTTTTGTTTCTCTTTGCAATAACGAAATTTGGTGCACTTGCTCTTGTAATTTTGATATCTCATGTTGCAATTCTTCATCTTCATGAGTCGTAGTAGAGCCTTATGAAGGATTAATGAGTGTTGAATTATTTTTAGGGGGAATTTTAGAACCCAATATTGATATATATTATTCAATATGCCCTTGGAATAAATTCAAACTAATTTTTTCAAACGAGACTTATGTAATTCGAAAAAAATACACACCTTTTTCTTGCTTTTGAGGAGCTCGATATTGAAACTGAATTATCTCTGTGATTTCAGATCTTCAATATCTAAAATTCGGCCCTGTAGTAGCCCTCTAAATCTTCTTTCAAATTCCAAAGGTCTAACCTGATTTTTATTCTTCAAGGAAAATTTATTCCAAATCTCCCACAATGACCTAATTATGGACTGGTTCAGTAGAGAAACCTTGTACGACACGCCACATGTCACTGTTTCATCCTTCAGCTCTAAAATTGATACAAAATTAACTGTATTCGTTATAATTATGACCACTTTTTATAGAATTCCAATCAAATGCTCAAGGAGAGAGTTATGACGATTTTCCCATAGTCACCTCTTTGAGATGAAATTCGGGAGCCTGAAAAATCCCTAACTTCCACAGACCCTATCTCCAAAAATATTGTGAATCAAGCTCTGAAATGTTTCCACAATATTCCTTCAGATTGCGGCTTCGCTCTGTGACAATTTCAGCTTTTGAACCCTCGTATAAAAAAAGTTTTTGCAAAAATTCCATGACGACCTGTTTAGGTTAAATTCAAGAGCCTGCAACAATTCCTAACTTGCACAGATCATATCTCCGAAAATATTGTGTACCAAGATCTAAAATTTTTCCACAACGTTACTCAGGATTTCTGCTTCACTTTGTAAAAAATTCAGCTTCTGAAACTTCGTAGAAAAAACTTTATTTCTAAAATTCCACGATGACCTGTTTGGAGCAACGAAACCCTAGTCCAAAGCTATGATACCAAATGTTATGAAACCAACTCCAAAAATAGAAGAAAAGAGAGATCAACGCCTTATAAATCAACCACTTCGAGGGGAAACCTCCAATACATTACATAAATGAACAATTCTTGGATGATACAAATGACCAAAATCTCCTTCTATATATAGGAGTCCATGGGGCCATAATATAATCCTAGCCGACCTAACAATAATAATGTAAGGGCACAATAATAACAATATTGGGGTTACAAGGGTACAACAATAACAATAAGGGGGCTACACTAATAACAATAAGGGACTAAAACAGTAATTTAGGGACCTAACAGATGTATTCTCACTGTCGATAGTGAATGAGTCTTCCACTAATGACTGCAAACCCTAAGGTATTGAAAAAAGGACTCTAGACCTTATTGCCAGAGCAATGTGTCAAAGTTGATGGGAAAAGATCTGTTAGAAGGAAGGCATTAAGACATCCCACATCAATCCAATGCAAGTGTAACCCGCGGGCCAAATTTTGGAAGGAATTAGATGAAGAAAAGTGAAGTAACCAACTCGAAGCACGTTTCTAGCATGCACAACATGTAGCTAGCACACAGTAGAAACCCTATGAACCAACCAATAATGAAAGCTGAGAAAGAGGCGAGGAATCCATCGATAGGGTTAAATGGAAACCAAGGCACCACACGAATCCTAGGTGTGATAATGAAAGTTGAAGTCGAACACAAGGGGAACCACTCAGTCAAAGACCCATGGTGTTGATCAAATGTTGAGCACAATTTCACCTATCAATGATGTAAATAGGGCTAGGGTGCGGCTCTAGGTTTACTCTCATATTAATTTTTTGAAGTCACTAAGAGAAAAACTTGTCGGCAAGAAGTCAATGGAGACCTTCTCAAACTAGCACGAGCAAAGGACCAAATAGTTGATGTGATATGTTATGGTCTCTGTAATTAGCAAGGTTGGCAAAAGTCCAACTACAGGGTAACATCAAACCGCTTTGGGATTTAAGGATCTAGCCCTCCTGAATCCAGAGAGGGATCTCTCTATAAATAGGTTTAAAGATGTGATCTTTAAAGCCTGAAATGTGATTTTAGGCTAGTTATGAAGAGCATGGGTTTTGTTTTGTTTGTTTTGGTTGGGCAAAGACATAATGAAGGTGAAGGCAGTTCAAAATAAAGGGTGAAGATGTTTGCAGGTGAAGGAATGATTTGGCTGATAGAAAAAGGAAAAGATAGTTTTAACCCATTGGGCTATGGAGTCATAGGAGGATTTTAATAGGACGGCAAGGTTCAAGAAGGATCCATGGAGCAAGTCACTTATGTCAAAGGATCTCTTAAGGTGATTTATGGAGTGAAACAGATAGGAAGTGGAGAACAAAACAAAATGAAGAACAATGCACAGTCTAAGATCAAGTAAGTGCTTTAAAACTATCTTGCTTTCAACATGTGCTTAGAGGGACAAAACATAAAATAATTCTGTGATCAGGTAAGTGCTTTTAAACTATCCTTCTTTGAAGTACTTTCAGTCAAAAACATTCAAAAACAGTTATAACAGCTTAAGATCAGGTGAGTACTTTGAAACCAACCTACTTTCAACATATTCTAAAGGAAAACACTGATGATCATCATAATGAGCAATCTAGATCAGGCAAGTGCTTTGAAACCAAATTGCTTTAATATAATCAATATTAACAAAAGAAAAACATAGAAAATAAAGCTTTCAGGAAGAGTAGGGTACTACGGAGAGTAAGTCCTAGCTCTATGTTTGCTGTTCCTTATCAGAGAAAATGAACAGAATGAAAACTTAAAGAAAATAACAATTGACAGTGAGGAACACATCACCATTGACACAAATCAAGATCCCATAAATCAGCAGCTTGTATTTGATGTTCAAACCAGTTACAATCAACAAGCCCGAAGGGTCTCTACAAATTCAAAATTCTCATATCAGCTTATTTATCTTCAAATTTCACACAATGCATCAGTAGCTTTAGAAAAATATTACATGCATTCAGATGTCCAGAGACCAACATTTTCGTATGTTCTACAGAGGTATTTATAGAGAAAGGTGGAAATGGGGGGATTTCCCAAGGATCAAGTATCATTAATTATGTAATCATTTCTAACTCTGCTCCATAACATCTGTTTCTGCCTTTCAAGGCATAATGATCGAAAGATGTGCTTTTGAACTGTTCTTAATCTTGTAAAATGGTTCTGCCGACAATTAGAGATAATATTCTTTGATTTGTATTAATTGTTCTTATGTCTTCAGGTAAACACCTATTGTTCTGGTAATGACTGAACCTTCATTGACTTTTGTGAGGCTGCAGGTGTCTTTAGGAGCTGGAGAGGGTTCAATTGGCCTCTGCTTATGGCGATGGAGGGTTTCTCAGCTCGACAGATGTCTTCGTCTTTCCCTAAAACACCTTTAATTTACTTGAGAACTGTGTTTTAGGTCTTCAAACTCCTGTTATGGTTCTTTCTGTCTTCGATACTGATACTCTTTGATCGGTGCTCGATTAACTATGTTTTCTAGTGTGCAAGGCTGTACAAGGGTCGAATGGCATCAATGCCTCATGAATTCATTGATAAAATGCGAATTTAAAACCCTGCAAGTGATTTTGTGGTGAATCGCAAGCGGGAGGATCGTCACCCTCGACCTGTGAATTTTTCTTCAGCATGGCGGAAAAAATCAATTAAAACACTGCAAAAATACGAAAAACTATTAAACAATCTTGCATATATAGGTTGATTGCTTCAGAAGGCATGTGGAGGGAGCATAGCCGTTGGATGGAATCATCCAACGGTCGAGATTGATCGGGAAAGGTCAAAGAAATGACAGAAGAAAAGTTTAAATCAGAACCGTCGATCGCGCAGAGATCGACGGTGGGAAACGGAGGTGAAAAATAACATGGAGGAGTCGGTTTTTGGAGAAAATCGGTTAAAAAACCCTTTTTTTTCGGCGAAAAATAGTGTGTGGGGTTCAGGATAATCATGGGTCGTCGGATGAGATCGGCCCACATGATCAACGGTGGATATCGGGCGCCAATAAACTTTAGAAAATACACTCGGACATCAAAAATCCAATTAAATCATGTTAAGTAAAGTTCCCGGGTCCGGAAATGCTGACTGGACGAGGAAAACACGGAGACCTGCCCAATAGAAATCTGTCGCATGGATGTTGATGTGGCGCTGGGACCGGGCAACGGCGGGGCGTGCAATCAAATTTGGACTGTCGATCTCAGGAGGAGATCGACGGTTGAGGATGCGTCGGAGGGCAACGTACAGTGGGCCAGGGGCACTGTTTTCCTAGGTTAACTTCCGCGCATCTTCGGGGAGCGACTAACGTCGGATGGCCCGCCCCAGATCGAAAAGTGTACAAAAATATTGCACCGGATCTGTGGATGAATGTTAACGCGCGATGGGGGGGTGGTTTTCAAATAGTGCTAGTGCCACGTGTCGAACGTTGTATGGAATCACTCCGAAATGAAAAATACCACCAGCACTCAGAAGGCGGTGCGATGGATAGCGCCGGTTTCTGCACAGTGTTTGGCGCAGCGGGGACCACCGACCATGATAGGTTTTGCACCTTCGATCTGCAGATCAAATCGACGGCGGAGATCGGCTGGAATTTTGCACCTGTGGAAATTCAGAAAATAATTTAAAAAACCCAAAGTTTCGGAAAAATCATAAGGTTTTTAATATTTTCGGGTGGGATAATATAAAATAAGGTTAGGCGCCCAAATGGCTCAGCGCCTGGTTCCAGCACCAAGGCGTATGGAAGGAAATGGTTAGAGACCTAGCCCAAGGGGGCTTAAACCCTTAATAATAAAAAAATAGGTTTTTTCATAGATTTTCAATGGTTTTCGAAGGGTTTTGGGGGTTTCGATAAGGCCAAAAAGGATCTTAAAACCTTATGAAAGGGATTTTGATGAAGGGGAGATGGAAAAATTATGAGAATGAGGGATCTTGATGGGGAACAAGAGAGTAAAAATGAAGGTTAGTTTCCGAGTGCAGGAAGGGGAAAAAAGGGGATTTTGCAGCAGTCTTTCTCATGGAATTCAGCAGAAATTTTTGAGCTTGAAATGGGAACATCAATGAAGATTGAAACAAGGATATGATGTCTTCCAGAGGCTTCAAGAGATACACTTTCTGCAATGAAACTGTTCCTTGAAGGCTAAACAATTTTTTTGCCACCTTTTGATAGAACAAATTTTATAGGTGGTCAACAGTGGCTCCACTTGGGGATGGTGCCTTCCTGAAGGCATCAAGAACTTCAGACTTGCATTCTCTGGGGGGATGATCAGTGCCTTATCCATTGGGCTGCCTTCTTTGCTTGGATGCTCTTCTTTTTCCTGAAAACATATTAGCAACCATGGAAAACAATGGATCTTCATCAACAAGCTTTCTACCTACCCAATCCTACTGATCTAACATTTTTTCTTCATTTAGAGTGCACTTGGATTGGCAAACTCTTTTACAACATTTATTTATTTTTGTAAACAAGAAATCTAATCTATTTCTACTCCTTATTTCTCCATGGACTCAGATTAAACAGTGGAGTCCATATGATTCTCTACCTAATCTACTATCTGTTGGGATTAAACTGTTCAACAGATTTTATTCTCTAATTTCTACAACAAAAATTTAAAAAAAATCAAGTCAAGATTAAGTTGTTTGACTTGCTGTGATCCATGGCATGTAAAAAAGCTGCACATAGACATTTATTTTGCAGAAAAATTAAAATAAAAAATGGAAGGCTTAAGATCTGAAAGTTCATGCACTTCCTTCACCTTTCTATAGCTCTGATTGCCTCTTGATTGAGCTGTTCTTTCTTTTTCTCTGGTTCAGATTTTGAGCTGATTAGAACCAGATTTACCTCTATTTTGACTCAGAATAAAACATAGTTTGGAGTCAATTCTTGCTTGGAAACTTAGGTTTATGTTTTGAGCAGGTTTGAACCTTTAATTTCTAACCTAATCTATCTACTGATAAGCCAAGTTTAAACAGTTTGGCAAATCAAATTCACTATCCTATCAGCAGTAAATTTAAAACTAATTAGTCAAGATTAGGTTGTTTGACTAACTAGGAGTGTGTTTTTCAGGAGTGGCATTTGAGCTTGCACACTTTCAGATTTTTTTATCTTTTTGGTATGGGGCTATACCTTTATATTATTAATTTTTTTCTTTTTTCCTTTTTTTTTTACAATCTGCCCTCTTTTCTTTTATTTTTTATTGTTTTTGTATTTTTTCCTTTTGTGATGCTGAACAAAGCAATGGTATTTACAATGGAAATGAAAGCTTCAAAATTGAACTCAGTAGTAGTAATGCTTAAGAACCTTGCCATTGACAGGACCCCCAAACAGATCTGTGCCATCTAACTCTTGCAGAAAAAAGGCATTTGGACCAATGGTGGACTGAATAATGTAAGGACCTTGCCACAAACAGTCAAATTTTCCATGTTTACCCTTATCCTCTCTTCTGGAGTCCCACTTGAGTACCTTGTCTCAAATGTTGAAGTCACAAGCTTTTTTTCTTTTGTCAAACAACTTCTTTATATTCGCTTGCACCTTCTGAGCTCTATTGTAAACCTCTTCCCTTATCTGCTGGAGATGTATTGTCTGATTGATCCTCCTTATCATGCTGTCCTCTTCTGACTATATTTCTTGGACTAACTTTATCACTGGTACACCTAGGCTGGTAGGAAACACTGCATCTGCTCCATAAACAAGCTGGTATGGGGACATTCCAATGGACTTCTTTGTGGTCAACCTGTCTGCCCACAAAGCATGCACCAACTTGTTATGCCATGATTTTTTATTTTCCTCAAGCAGCTTCTTGATGATGGTCACCAAACTTTTATTTGATGATTTTGCTAGCCCATTACCTTGAGGGTAGTAAGCAGTAGAATGACCAAGTGTAATCTAATACCTGTGACAAAAATCAATCATCTTTCTGGAACCAAAAGCAGCAGCATTATCAGTAATAATCTTCCTAGGACATCCAAATCTAGATAGGATATGATCTTCAAGAAATTTTATAATGACAGAATCTGTGGCATTCCTAGAAGGTATGGCCTCTATCCATTTGGTGAAGTATTCAGTGGCTGTGAGAATCCATTTGTGTTGGGCAGATGAAGCAGGATGGATTTATCCTATGAAATCTAGGCCCCATTGTTGAAAAGGAGCTTCAACAGTGATAGGTTGTAATGGTAAAGGGAGGAGTTTTCTTTTTCCTTCAAAAATTTGGCATTTGTGGCAAGCTACTATCATTTTATGGACATCTTGGAAGAGGGTGGGCCAGTAATAGCCAGCTCTAAGGATTTTATTGGCTGTGGTTTTCCAGTAGAGATGACCTCCACATTCTCCTTCATGGAATTCATGCTTGATCCTCTCTGCATCAACTTCAAGCAAACATTTAAGCAATAAACCATTAGTATTTTTCCAATATAAACCTTCATTTAAAATGCAATAGTTCCTAGCTTTCAACTTTAAAAACCTTGCCTTTGTTTTTGATAAATCAGGAGGAGCATTAAGATTTGTAAGCACATACAAGATATCAGTGTACCAAGGTGAGTTTTGAAACTGCTCTTCAACAGTGGGAGCAGGTAATTCTTCCTATTCATCCAAGGCATCTACCATGTTGATGTCAAGGGCTTCTAGATTATATTCAGCCATTAAGTGAGCTAAGCCCTGACCTTTAATGAGTTTGGTGGGTTTGATTTCCAAATCATACTCTAGTATTGCTGCAATCCATTTGCCCCTCTTTCCATCTGGGTCTTGTGACAAGATGTCTTTTACCACTATGTTAGGCACATAAGCAATGATGTGAGAATGTAGAATATACACCCTGAAGTCCTTTAAGGCCTTTACCAAAGCATAGGCCTATTTT
Source organism: Pinus albicaulis (assembly GCA_034641835.2). Taxonomy (NCBI): domain Eukaryota; kingdom Viridiplantae; phylum Streptophyta; class Pinopsida; order Pinales; family Pinaceae; genus Pinus; species Pinus albicaulis. The sequence goes on from CM076570.1 coordinate 1,128,614,491, forward strand.
TCCATTATGTTATATTTCAAGGGTGCATCCCTTAAAGCCTTACTGAAAAAAGCAATAGGCTGTTCCTGTCCCTTTGAGTTTTTCTGCAATAGGACAATAGATATAGTCTGCTTTGAGGCAAAGGAAAAAAAAAGAAAATCCTTTGAAAAGTCAGGGATGATCAGGACAGGTGCCTGGGTGAGTGCATGTTTTACCAATTTGAAGGATCTTTTGGCTTCTACAGTCCATTTCACTCCTAATTCTTTCTTGAGCATATTAGTCATGTTTCTAAGGAGCTCTGCTAAGTTGGAAATAAACCTCCTCAAGAAGTTAATCTTTCCAATAAAGGACTGCAATTCTTTTATGTTCCTTGGTTGGCTAATCTTTAGTATTCCTTCAACTCTCTTTGGATCTATTTTAATCCCTTCTTCTGATATGATATGGCCAAGGAGTTTACCTTCTTGTAGGCCAAACACTATATTTTTGGGACTTAAAGATAATCCAAACCTTCTGCACTTTTCAAGGACCTTTCTTATATGTTTCAGGTGCTCTTCATCAGATTTGGAATAAAATTTTATGTCATCAAGGTAAATTACAATGAAGTGCCCTATCTCCTCTGAAAATGCAATGTCCATGGCCCTTTGGAAAGTGGCCCTAGCGTTCATTAACCCAAAAGGCATTTTCACATACATGAAAGTGCCCCAAGGAGTGGTGAAAGCTGTCTTGAGTTGGTCTTCTGGGAGTACTAAAACTTGGTTATACCCTGAAAAACCATCTAACAGAGAAATCCTCTTTGAACCAACTACCCTTTGTAGAATGTGTTCCATTTTGGGTAAAGGGTAATTGTCCTTTAGGGAGGCTCTGTTAAGGTTTCTGAAATCAATGCACAATCTGATTTCTCCTGTATTTTTCCTCACAGCTACAAGGTTAGAAACCCAATCTGAAAACTTCACAGGCACTATGATTCCTGCCTCATACATTTTCTTGATTTCCTTTTCTACTAGAGGTAGTTGTATTGGATTAATTCGATGCATTTTTTTCCTAAAGGGTTTTTGGTTCTCTTTCAATGGGATCTTGTGCTGGATGATTTGTGTATCATAGGCTTTTAAGTCTTCATAGCTCCAGGAAAACACATCAAAAAACTCTTTAAATAAGTCAATGTATTTCTCTTTCATGTCAGATGGCAAGGCGCCAACTAATTTAATCATTTTAGGTTGATCTTTGGTGCCTATGTTGCATTCGTCGACATCAGAATCTATGTATTCTACAGTGGGTTTCTTTGCTATGTCGTTAAAATCAAACAGGTCTTCTAAAGGTGCTAGCCCCCAAGGTATGTTCTTGTCCTTTGACGACAATACCTCAATGTCTTTGTCCTCTGTGTCCTTGTATTCTTCAGTGTGAGCTTCAAGTTTTTTAGTTAACATGTTGATTCTTACGGGACCAGATAGTTTATCTCCTTCAAGGGACTCTTTGTTGAGACAATTTTCGTCAGATTTAGAATCTGAAGCAGGAAATCCTCTATCTGCTTGTCTCCCTTAAAGACCTGCCAATATTTTTCATTATCTGGGACAACTGGCCTAAATTTAATTTGAGTTGTACAGTCCTTGGTTTGAATTGGCGTTAAGCATGTTCTAGCTGCAAAGGCTAAATTGTGGGCGGCAACATTTCTTTTTCTTGGAACGAAAATCAATTTGGACTCCTCGAAAGTTTTCAAAAGGTCCATGACATCGTTTTGGTAAGCTCTAATTCTGGGATGATTTGCATTATATTCCCCATTGACTTGCTTAATGACTAGTTTTGAATCTTCATACACATTAATTCTTGTGGCTCCTAACTTTTTTAATAGATGTAAGCCTAGGAGAAGGGATTCATATTCTGCTATGTTATTGGAACACTGAAAGTTTAATTTGCAAGAAATGCCTTCTTTGTGGTTGTTTTCAGTGTTGGTAATCCAGACACCTACACCAGCATTGTTCTTAGTGCATGACCCATCAAAATACATACTCCACAGAGGACTATTTACGGTTTCGTCTTGGTTATTGTCTCCTTCAACCAACGTGCTCAAGGGTTGTTGTGCAATCTTGGCACTTAGTTGTATTTGTTTTGATTCCTCAAGATTTTCGTAGAGTTGAGCGTGAGGGGTAGTCTATTGTTTACCATCTTGGCTTTGTTCACTCTGGTCTGTTGTTTCAGCGCACTGTTCAACAGTTTCTCTCTCGTTTTCTCCCATATCTAGAACTGCCATCATTTCTAGATTAGGGGCCTCTAACTGGTTATCTGAGTCACTGTGTTCTAGCTCTGACTGCTTTATGGATTCATTATTGTAAAAGATAAACGAATCCGGGTCAGTATGGACAGAATAAATAGGAGATTTTTCAGGCTTTTCTGGGCTACTAACCATGAATTTCATGTGTGACTCTTTGTATAGTCTTCTAAGCTGGCTAAAGACAAGAATAGTGGCATATGTTCCATCCATCTGTATGGTACCTTGCAGCCTAGCACCCCATGATCTTGACAGCAACATGCCATACTTAGGAGGCACATCAGCCACCACAACATCCATCACCATGCACTTGGCTAGGATTTGGGTCAAACTCACACAAAGGTCTTTGATTAGACCCAGACACTTCACTCTGTTGGAATCAAAAGAATATAAATCCTTGTAAGGTCTGGTTATTTCTAGTCCTAACCTTTCCATTATCACCTTTGGCATAAGGTTGTGAGAGGCTCCAGAGTCACGCATAGCATTATGCAGGATCTTGTCATGAACACTTAAACTCACATAAAAGGGGGGAACAAGTCCCTCTTGATATATACCTTCAATCTTAGGACCAAAAATGAGCTTTTGCTGGTCATCATTAAGATTGAATGTATCATTATTGTCCTCAATATTTAAAGCCTTCAAAATTTGGGTCCTATATACACTCTGGGCAGCTAACTCAGTTAGGGGAACAGAGATTCTGATCTTTGAAATTTCCTGCTCAAGGCTGAAAGGAATTTGGCTCTTTAAAGTGTTGGTCTCAGCCTTATTAGTTGTCACTTTATCAGCAATATCAGCTTGCTGATTTGTTCTATTGGTATTTGACAAAATGGTCTTAACAAGAGTACTAACTGAAGTGGTAGTACTACTAATGTCTGCACTCTGTTTTTCATTGTTTTGAGTGCCCTTCTCTTTACTTTTATCAGAATTTACAGTCATTGTTTTATCCTTTTGTTTGAAAATTTTAGGCTTGGTTGTAGTGCTGTTTTGTGAAGATTTGTCAGAGGTTTTGGTGTTGAGAGTTTGTTGACTGGTTTTGCTTCTAAGGTCATATTCTTTTTGGGACTCTATGATGACATTTTCCATGTCTTGAAAATAACTTTCATCATCATCTCTGTTGTCATCATAAGGGGTATAAGGACCTTGTTTTCCATCATAATGAATCTCAAAGTCATCATTATCTACTCCCAGCATGTTGATATCATCTTCCTCTATTATCTCATCTGTTTCCTCAACCTCACTTATATAGTTTTGATGAAAAGGAGGAGTGATCAGTTGATCATCTTCCCTAGGTTTGTTTGGAGGTTGGTTCCTTCTAAAATTCTGATTTTGGTTCTGGTTTTTGTTTTGAGGAGCAATTTGATTTTGACTTGCTTGTGCTCTCTCAAGGATGCTCATTTTCTTCATCATCTCCTCCATAATTTTTTCCATCTTTGATTTGGAAGTAGAAGGTGCATTTTCCTCTCTAAAGGACACTCTCTTTTCAATTTTCATTCTTGCTCTCTTCTCCATCAAGTTAACTTCCATAGAAAGAGCACCCTTTTGCATATCTTCAAGAGTTTCAAAATCTCTCTCTCTCAGCTGATAGGCCATCTCGGGGTCAAACCCTTCAGGAAAATTGTTTAAAGCTGAGCCCTGTGGAGGTTTTAGTTCTGGGGAAAGTGCATTATACGCACTATTGAATCTAGTGCAATAAGCTTGCACACTCTCCCCAACGTCTCTATGAAGGTTCTTATAGTCAAAAAGGATTTGGAGAGCGTTTTTATTTACTTCCCATTTGTTTAAGAATGTTTGATGGGAGGCTTGGAGATCATTAATACTATGGGGGGTTAAACCTTTAAACCATTTTCTTGCTTCTCCCCCTAAGCTCTGAGAAAATAATCTAAGCTTGACATAATCATTATCAATTTCATTTTTGTCAAAGTAGTCATTCATCTTATCCACATGTTGTGATGCAGTTGTAGCATTGCTGGCATCATACAATGGAATTTTAGACTGATAGTCCTGTGGAAGATTGACTAATGGTACAGGAAGAACTAAGGGAGCATACCATGCTGCCATGATATGTGGTGGGGGTGGATTCACAGGAAGGAAAGTGGGCTGAAGTGGGGTGGTTTGAACAATGGATGTAGGATGAACAAAAATGGATGGACCAGGAATATATTGCTGAGCTGATCTTGGATGGGAGACACCTGAGTTGTGAAGAAAATGTGAATCAGGAGGTGTTGTTTCTCTGCTACCAGCATGTTCACTTGTTTCAGGAGATGAGAGTGAAGACTTAGAATCTGACTGACCTAAGTCACTAAGAGACCTAGTTCTAAATGGATTTACTAAGTCATCTTGTGATTGTGGTAGAGCTGAAAGATTTTCAAGGACTGAATTAGCTCTCAAGGTGATGTGAAAATAGTTGAGAGTTTAATCCTAGGAGACCTCCTAAGGATACTTTCTGGGTTATCAATTATCTCAGGTGAACCAGGGTCAGGATAGGCTCTAGTGTGAATCTTTCTAGGAGCCAGTATGCCGTGTTTTAGACCCAACTAAAAGAAAAATAGTTTAACCAGATATGACAATCTTTAAAAGGTCAACTAATTTGTTTATACAAATTTTAATCCTACAGTCCTCTAACTGAGATTGAATGATATTACAATGATAGGGTTCTTCCCAGTGGAGTCTTAAGGTCTGTTAAGGATTGTGGAGTCGCCAAGTGGAAGTTTTCAACTCTTTTGGCGGTAAAAAGGTTTAATGGTCCACTACCATGTTTATTGAATACCAACCTAAAATATTTTTAGGTTATTTTCTGAGTTTCTGTGGTTGTATGGAAAACTAAAGAGTCCATAAAAGTTGGCCAAGCAACTATGAACTCAAAAATTCCCCAGTGGAGTCACCATTATGTTGGCGATGACAATGGGACACAATACCAAGTATTTAGCAATTATAGACTCTCAGATTTTTCCCCAGTGGAGTCGCCATTATGTTGGCGATGACAATGGGACACAAGACCAAGTATTTAGCAATTATAGACTCTCAGACTTTTCCCCAGTGGAGTCGCCATTATGTTATGGTCTCTGTAATTAGAAAGGTTGGAAAAAGTCCAACTACAGGGTAACATCAAACCGCTTTGGGATTCAAGGATCTAGCCCTCCTGAATCCAGAGAGGGATCTCTCTATAAATGAGTTTAAATATGTGATCTTTAAAGCTTGAGATGTGATTTTAGGCTAGTTATGAAGAGCATGGGTTTTGTTTTGCTTGTTTTGGTTGGGCAAAGACATAATGAAGGTGAAGGCAGTTCAAAATAAAGGGTGAAGATGTCTGTAGGTGAAGGAATGATTTGGCTGATAGAAAAAGGAAAAGATAGTTTTAACCCATTGGGCTATGGAGTCATAGGAGGATTTTAATAGGACACCAAGGTTCAAGAAGGATCCATGGAGAAAGTCACTTATGTCAAAGGATCTCTTAAGGTGATTTATGGAGTGAAACAGATAGGAAGTGGAGAACAAAACAAAATGAAGAACAATGCACAGTCTAAGATCAAGTAAGTGCTTTAAAACTATCTTGCTTTCAACATGTGCTTAGAGGGACAAAACATAAAAGAATTTCGTGATCAGGTAAGTGCTTTTAAACTATCCTTCTTCGAAGTACTTTCAGTCAAAAACATTCAAAAACAGTTAGAACATCTTAAGATCAGGTGAGTACTTTGAAACCAACATGCTTTCAGCATATTCTAAATGAAAACACTGATGATCATCATAATGAGCAATCTAGATCAGGCAAGTGCTTTGAAACCAACCTGCTTTAATATACTCAGTATTAACAAAAGAAAAACATAGAAAATAAAGCTTTCAGTAAGAGTAGGGTACTACTGAGAGTAAGTCCTAGCTCTATGTTTTCTGTTCCTTATCAGAGAAAATTAACATAATGAAAACTTAAAGAAAATAACAATTGACAGTGAGGAACACATCACCATTGACACAAATCAAGATCCCATAAATTAGCAACTTGTATTTGATGTTCAAACCAGTTACAATCAGCAAGCCCGGAGGGTCTCTACAACTTCAAACTTCTCATATCAGCTTATTTATCTTCAAATTGCACACAGTGCATCAGTAGCTTCAGAAAACTATTACATGCATTCAGATGTCCAAAGACCAACATTTTCTTATGTTCTACAGAGGTATTTATAGAGAAAGGTGGAAGTGGGAGGATTTCCCAAGGATCAACTATCATTAATTATGTAATCATTTCTAACTCTGCTTCATAACATTTGTTTCTGCCTTTCGAGGCATAATGATCGAAAGATGTGCTTCTGAACTATTCTTAATCTTCTAAAATGGTTCTGCCGACAATTAGAGATAATATTCTTTGATTTGTATTAATTTTTCAGCTGTCTTCAGGTAAACACCTATTGTTCTGGTAATGACTGAACCTTAATTGATTTCTGTGAGGCTGCAAGTGTCTTTAGGAGCTGGAGAGGGTTCAATTGGCCTCTACTTATGGCGGTGGAGGGTTTCTCAGCTCGACAGATGTCTTCGTCTTTCCCTAAAACACCTTTAATTTACTTGAGAACTGTGTTTTAGGTCTTCAAACTCCTGTTCTGGTTCATTCTGTCTTTGATACTGATACTCTTTGATCGGTGCTCGATTAAATGTGTTTTTTGGTGTGCAGGGTCATACAGGGGTCGAATGGCATCAATGCCTCGTGAATTCATTGATAAAATGTGAATTTAAGACCCTGCAAGTGATTTTGTGGTGAATCGCAGGTGGGAGGATCATCACCCTCAACCTGTGAATTTTTCTTCAGCATGGCGGAAAAAATCAATTAAAACCCTACAAATATATGAAAAACTATTAAAAAATCCTGCATATATAGGTTGACTGCTTCAGAAGGCATGTGGAGGGAGCATAGCCGTTGGATGGCATCATCCAATGGTCGAGATTGATCAGGAAAAGTCAAAGAAACAACGGAAGAAAATTTTAAATCAGAACCTTCGATCGCGCAAAGATCGACAGTGGGAAACAGAGGCGAAAAATAACGTGGAGGAGTAGGTTTTTGGAGAAAATCGGTTAAAAAACCTTTTTTTCGGTGAAAAATAGTGTGTGGGGTTTGGGATAATTGTGGGCCGTCGGATGAGATCGGCCCACATGATCAACAGTGGAGATCGGGCGCCAATAAACTTTATAAAATACACCCGGACATCAAAAATCCAATTAAATCATGTTAAGTAATGTTCCCGGGTCCGGAAATGCTGACTAGATGAGGAAAACACAGAGACCCGCCCAATAGAAATCTGCCGCGTGGATGTTGATGTGGCGCTGGGACCGGGAAACGGCGAGGCGTACAATCAAATCTGGACCGTCGATCTCAGGAGGAGATCGACGGTTGAGGATGCGTCGGAGGGCGATGTACGGTGGGCCAGGGGCACTGTTTGCCTAGGTTAACTTCCGCGCATCTTCGGGGAGCGACTACCGTCAGATGGCCCACTCCAAATCGGACGGTGTACAGCAATATCACGCCGGATCTATGGATGAACATTAACGCGCGATGGGGGGGGTAGTTTTCAAATAGTGCTGGTGCCACGTGTTGACCGTTGTATGGAATCACTCCGAAATGAAAAATACCGCCAGCCCTCAGAACGCGGTGCGATGGATACCACCAGTTTCTGCACAGTGTTTGGCGCGGCAAGGACCACCGACCATGATAGGTTCCGCACCGTTGATCTACAGATCAGATCGACGGCAGAGATCGGCTGGAATTTTGCACCGGCGGAAATTCAGAAAATAATTTTAAAAACCCAAAGTTTTGGAAAAATTATAAGGTTTTTAATATTTTCGGGCGAGATAATATAAAATAAGGTTAGGCACCCAAATGGCTCAGCACCTGGTTCCAGCACTAGGGCGTATGGAAGGAAATGGTTAGAGACCTAGCCCAAGGGGTCTTAAACCCTTAATAATAAGAAAATGGGTTTTTTCATAGAGTTTCAATGGTTTTCGAAGGGTTTTGGGGTTTTCGATAAGGCCAAAAAGGATCTTAAAACCTTATGAAAGGGATTTTGATGAAGGGGAGATGGAAAAATGATGAGAATGAGGGATCTTGATGGGGAACAAGAGAGTAAAAATGAAGGTTAGTTTTTGAGTGCAGGAAGGGAAAAAGGGGGATTTTGCAACAGTCTTTCTCATGGAATTCAGCAGAATTTTCTGAGCTTGAAATGGGAACATCAAAAAAGATTGAAACAAGGATATGATGTCTTCCAGAGGCTTTCAAGAGATACACTTTCTGCAATGAAACTGTTCCTTGAAGGCTAAACAATGTTTTGGCCACCTTTTGATAGAACAAATTTTATAGGTGGCCAACATGATAGAACAAGACTCTAACAGACCAGGGATGGCCGACTGAAAAATGAGACAAGAGACACCGCAGAAAGGCCGACTCAAATTTACTTCCTTTGAACAAAAGCATGAATCATTTTGACTATGGCAGCATATGATAAATTTTTATAAGTTTGTCATGTAGGAGGCACAAACAAACCCTCCATAGGATTGGAAGGGATAACCAACTAAGGGAGTACTAACTTGATAACAAGTTTATGGATTCTACTAAGTCAAACTAAACCCATCCCAAAATGGAGAAAATACTTAACCTTTTTTTGCTTTGTTGAAGGGTGACACAACTGACTCTTTAGCTGCCATCAAATGTGGAAGTAATGTCCTGATCTCGCTCTTTTTGGGATATTTAATTTTTTTTGTATTTTTCATATTGAAAGCCTAAAAAAGAATAAAAGAATGCCTATAGTACAATGGATAGAACGAGTGTCGATAAACAGATGCAGTAGTTCCTAGGATATGAAAAATCCTATGTTCAATGCAAGGTGGCGAAACTGGTAAGTGACACTCAAAGGAATGTTTCATCTGTTAGCCACCTATAAATTTTGTTATACCAAGAGGTGGCTAGACTTTGTCTTCAAGCCTTCAAAGAGATAGTTTCCTTTGAAAACCTATCATATTTTTTAAGTCTTATGATGTTCTTTATCCTTTGAATTAATCTTCACTGCTGTTTCACTATGAGTCCTCAAGTACCTGTTGATTACCAAGAGAAAAACTGCTTAAGAAAATCCATTTACCCTCATTTCACCTCTCCATTTCACTCTCTAATTTCATCCATAAAAATACCTTCATTTGACTTCTAAATTGTTTCAAAAACCCCTTTAAGCCTTATACCCCTCTTTTATCCAGCCTAAAAATCCTTCTCTCATCTATCAGAACCCTGTTTTGGCTTTAAAATCTCTTTGTTTTGGCCTAAAAATAGTCTTTTTCACTCCTAAGGCATTAAGCCCACAAGAGCTTATATTCTTCAGCCCTCTTCCTCATGTCCTTAGCCCCGCAATCGGGCGCTCAAAGCATAAACCCCGTGGTAAAAACCCAACTTTCCTTCTATTTTGCGTTTTCCAACTTTATGGCTCTGATCAGATCTGGAATGTTGATCTAAACTGATCAACGGTCATTGAGCCATCTTTCCATCTTGACCATTCATCCGCTGTTCCTTTTCCCTTTTGAAATATTCGCTTCTTTATTAAATCTTGATCGTCCATCCAAAGAATTCGACGATCGGGACTTAACCCGATACCACCAATAAACCCATCCACAACACGACAAAATCTATGTCACAGTAGACCCCACTCCATTCTCTGCCTTGCATCTTGCACCCCATCGCATTCTATCAGCACCGTTGGATTTGCAGCCTATGATCTAACGGCCAGCGATTGATATCGTGTAATTTTTGGCCTCTCCCCACAATGCGCTACTTCTGCACGATAAAAGCGATTTTCATTTTCCACGTGTCGAATGATGAATGGAATTGCGTTCCAAAATTTAATACCGCCTCCCCCCCTAAATGCTGCGCGAAAACCACTGATGGTTTTCCCGAAACCACTTCTTCCCGATTCATGCCATATTTTAAATTTAAAACCCTGTTTCTATGTTTACCATAGAAACCCGTCCTCCGCTGCAAATTTTTCCATCCTCACTACTCCGAAACACTTCCAAGAACCTTCCAAAGCAGTTTAAACCAATAAATCGCGGGATTTAAATAACGTTGTGTGTTTTTTAAGCAGGTTTAATGAAGATTAAGGTTAAAACCCTCCCACAGATGATTACAGTATTATGGGCCGAGGATGATGATCCTCATGGCCATTGATACAATTTTAAAGGGTTTGTGAGTTCTAAATTACACATTTTAGGGAATTGATAAGTCACGATTATCAGTTTTTTGAAACAAAAACTCCAACAAACCCTCTGCGCTCCTGCAAACAACAAAACACAATAAACATCAGGTAATTAAAGAATATCAGCATTAAAGACAAAGGATCAGAGCAAAGACAGAAGATTAAGGATGTTAATCAAAGTTTAAAGGATCAAGGCACAAATTGAATATCAAAGGCCTAATCCACAGAATGAAGCAAAATCTCCAAAAAAAGCCTCGAATGCCACATCACAAGGGCTAATTGAATCCCCAGCTACCAAAATTTCCACCTGCAGCCTCTTTGCCTCAAAGGAATACCCAGATCAATTTTCAGTCAGTAACATTAAGACTAAAGACAATTGAACAATTATTACAAACAAAGGAAGATATTTCAAACTGTCAGTAAAGTTATTGAAAGGATAAGAAAATGCCTAAAATTCAATCTTTTCACCCACTAAGCCTAAAAAGCAGAAAACAGATTTAGAATTAAATGAATTCCTGCCTTATGCCTTACATGGTTTTCAAGGCTATGAGTTGCATTTAGTATAGAATTAATTACACTTCAACCCTAGGAACTCTTCCACCTCCTCATTTTCTTATAAAATCTCCTTGAGGAGCACATTGTAAAGGGTTGGTTGGTCACTAGTTAAGATTGGAACTCTTTGAAATAATACATAGTCTGTTTGAAGTTGAAGAAGAAATTGAAGTATTGGGAGTTTGATGATGTTGTGACATGCTTGTTCTTGAGAATGCTCTATCATTGGATCCCCGAGCTTGGCTGTTGGTGATGTATTCTAAACTGTCTGTTGTTTTTCCTGTTTTCATTATGTTTCATAAATTCTTAATACAGTAGGATGAAAAGTTTAGGCTAAGAAATGACTCCTAGAAGCACCTTAGACCTGTTTATCCTTCACTGTTTTATGTTTTCTTCTGCTGAGGCATTTTAGAGTCTTTAATCATTCTCTTGAACCATTATGCTCGTTTATTTATCAAATAGTTCAAATATTTGGTTCCAACATGATTTAAGGTTTTCCCTGCTTGTCTACTGCCACTTGAAAACAATTTTTGAAGTCTCCCTTTGAAGTACCATTGTTTATAGTTAGCCAAGGAGGTATGTTTCGATCATACCCTTTGTCCCTGCTTGAATAATTTTTTTAAAGGTCTTTATAGTTGTGATCATAGATGTGTTAGGTGTTCCCTCTTCTATGACTGTAATTATCAGTGAATCTTTTATGTTTTCTAAGTCCTTTGAAATAAAATATTTGAGGAAATAGGATGTGCTCCCGAATCTTAGATTTCATTTTGAAAGTTGTCTTGAAATCATTATTTTCTTAAAGTGTGGTTTGTAGAATTCATGGTTAGCCCTGTCTATCAAATACCTTTTTATTGTTCAAGTTATGTTTTTAAGTTGCCTTTGTTGATAATTCGAACTCTCTTTCAAATCATTAATGTCCATCTCATTCACAAAAACTAAAGGATCCTGTGGCCAAGTTAGATTTTCCCTTTGATATCCCTTATCCTTTGATGAGCTTGTCATAAACTTCTTCTTGACTCCATTGCCCAATGAATCTGACACTTTTTCTTTCTATCTATCTTTCCTAGACCTTTCATGTTCTGCTGTGCCAATCCAACCAAACAAACAAACAAACCAAAAAAACACTTGCACTTAATAACTAGCCTAAAATCAACACTTAAAAGCAAACAATATAAATTTTTGCAAAACAAGTAAATTTGAGAGATCCCTATCTGAGAACAGGAGGACTAAATCCTGGAACTCTAAAGGTTGGTTCTGATGTTGTCTTGTCTTTTGGTTAGCCAATCTATCAAAACTCAGGAACCCCAACACCATCCATGGGCAAATGCGTCAAATCGCAGAGGATAAGTGATTGCATGACTGACTTTGCAGAAAGACAAGGCCAAAAGATGGTTTATACACGAGTCCAAGTGAAGCCGGCTTAAGGCCAAGATAAACAAATGGTCAATATGCAATGCAAAAAAACAACTCAACAAGACAATGGGAGCCTCTAGGGTGTAAGGCTAGAAAATATAACGAAGAAGAAGAAGAATGAAGCTTCATCGCATAAGTCATGTTGGGACTAAAGAGGACTCTCGAGCTTACACAATTTGTAGCATGGGTGACATATGTTAGCGAGGATCTAACTAAGAATCCCATGTAAAGGATGGCTCTACCATCATATCATGATTTATAAGTTGGCAAGTGAAAATGGTCAAATAGTCATAACATGATGGGGTTGACCCTATGGCAAGATTTCAGTATGTAGGCTAGAATTCATAAGTGCAACAGAAAGTGAATTCCCTAACCTATATGCCAGTTCTGAACAAAATACCTGCCATGACAGGTCAATGGTCATGGAATCAAAGCAGAAATGGAATCGTCTCGAAATCGTCAAATGGAATTGAAAACAACCCATCCCAACACTTACAAGCCAAAAGGTCATAAAGTTGTGAACAAATTCAAAAAATAAACGCAAAACTTTAAACAAGTAAATTGTGATATTTGTTTTTTTGGGGGGGGGGGGCATAAATAGGCATTTTGGACTCATATTTGGTCATTTGTGCCTTGAAGAATTTATGAAAGAGCTTTGGAGAAAAAAAATCCTGAACTTGGAACTAGAGAAATTATCACTCGAATCAAGCCAAATCTTCCAGGTAATCTTCCAATCATCTTACTCATTAATTTAATTGTCAATTCAAGCAATTTTTGAGGAATTTCACCGTATTTTTTTGTGAAACCCTCTATGTATACACGGGTTCATAATTTCGAACTCGCGTATAGGCGTGACTATACAGGAAGCAACTCGTGTATGTGCAGAGTGAAATTTTAAAATGAAATTGTAATGGTTTTTTAATGAATTGATCCAGGATGACCATTAGTTGGAGAGAGAGGGAGCATACCACAATTGAAAATGAGGTCATGGAGGACCAATTATCCTTGGATATACTTCAGGGATACAAATTGCTCAAGTTTTTTAAGATGGAAAATATGAAAATGAACACCTGGTTGCTCGAAATGCTTGTAAGTTATTGGGACCTAGAGGAGGATTGTTTCATGATCGATCAATTTCCATTAAGGATCAAGATTGAAGACATTTATTTCATAAATGGACTCTCTCGAAGAGGGGAACAAGTAAGTTTGCAAGGCAAGCCCACAGGAGGGCTAAATGTCGAATATTATATTCGTGTATACTGTGCTGAGGGTACTTAGAAAGTTGGGACATAGATCCCAATAAATTATGTGCAAGGGTTGCACATGAAAATACTTCTTTTCACCATTGTCAGAGTAGCTAGATCGACTTCCTTGCACCAAGCTTCACGAGGAAATATGAGTTTGGAAGTGGAATGCTTGACTAAGATATATGATTGGTGCACAACCTTATTGAAAAATTTGAAGAAACATCTAACCTCCATCTAGAAGAATAAAAAAAAAACACTTTGGTTATAGGACCATTCTATGCACATTCTTCTTTGAGAGGATTCCAGGTCTTCGTCCCAAGATTATCTCTACTATCAGCAACCCTCAAGATCCACGGATAGCTAGATGGGATAATCTGATGGAAAGGCTAGGGGGTGTCGATGTCCCCAGAACCAGGGGAAATTTTAGGGATGGAAAATTATTTTGAAGTTTAAAAACTTGCCGAATCTCACTAGTACTTAATATGCAAACTATAAAATTTTTATTGATGTATTTCTAAAATTCTTGAAATTTATAATGATTTTACATATACTTTGTATATAATGTTGGCGATTCTTAACGTAAAATAATTTTATATTGTAAAATTTGGGCGAATAATTTTTATAAAAAATGGAAATTGGTGAATTTTTTTTTGGAAAAATCATGGAAAATTAGCCCTCCTGCGAATATTAGCCCCTAAAATTTTCCATGCCCGAACCTACTTAGGATGATGAGTTCTTCCTATGGTGGGGAGAACAAGTCATTGTGGTACAAGATTATCCCTATGCTGGCATGGATTTCAGGGGAGATGTTGATTGCATAATGATTTCTGAGTATATGATTTTTTTTTCAATAAAGATATGAAAATGAATAAAATATTTTTTCTTGGACAATTGACTTACAAATTTATGGACCATGTTACAGAAGTTGGACCAGTCCGACTCGAGGGCTTCCCGAGGCACAGGTGCCACGGAAGAAAAGTTGAGGATGCCACAAAATACCCAAGAGAGTTCTCCATGCTATACAGAGGAACCTGGAGGGATTGACCCTCCATGTCCCCATGGCTGCAGTGGAGTACTTTCCCGAGGCTATACATAGATGTGTGGTCAGTGTAGCACGTGATTAGGTGCATCTGTTCCGCCATGTGGCAACAAATATAGTTTTTTTACGTAACACCTACCCAGGGCGGGGCCCACAAGGATAGACTTCTTATGATGACCAAATGACAGTAATATTTTTTTATGATGAACATGATCGGGCATAAGCCCTAATTTTGTAGGACATGATTGTTCGATTTTTGTACATTTTTTAACACAACTCTGATATATATATATATATACACACACACACACACACACACACACAACAATTTTTATGAGATGATTGTCTCATATTTACAATGATGATTGATGTTTTTTGATATTTAATGTATTGAATGATTAATATGCCAATCAATTTCTTGATTAGCTAATGAATCTGCAAACGAATTTTATGAACATGGAATGTGAATGTATGTAACATAATGAAATAAACGTTGCAACAAATTCACTCTCATAAATAATCGATGTAAAAATGGATCTCTGACATGATAGGTGTTGTTTAATTATGAAACCACCAGTTGTGAATCCAAGTACACTACTAACGAATCAATACCAAGAGACATTGCCTCTGAAAGTAGATTGACCACAATAGTATATTTTGCTACATTATTTGAAGCATGACCAATACATATGCCCCTTGAGACTACCAACTGACTAGATGAATAGTAGATTACCCAAGCCGTGGAAGCAAGATTCTGGGTATGTTGACTAGCACCATCGACAAAGACAAAATGACTCATATCATCCATAAAAACTTGCCAAAGCATATAAAAAACATCAAAGTCACACCAAAAATCGATAGACAAATATGCACAAAAATGAAATATATACAGACAAAGCAAATGCTAGGCAACTTCCTAGCATAATACTCCTTCAGATAGAACCCATTTCTGGGCTCCGCCAGCTCGTTTCCATCGAAATCAACCAAGGCATAAGCTTCCTTCTTAAGGACCTTTTTAACAATGAAAGAGCCATACCACATGGATTTGAATTTCCCTGCCCCCAAGGAATCCTTGTCCTAAGCGTAAACCAAAAAAAAGTCACCTTCAAAGGAAACCCTAGGTTTGACAGCCTTATCATACTGAGCCTTTACTCTTTTCTTATGAGCCTCTTTCATCATAGCAACATCTTGGCATTTCTCATCGAGATGTTCTAGATAAATAAGGCGTTCTTCAAGACTTGAAGTGTCAGGAAGAAGCTCAACAACTAGCTTAAGGGAAGGAATCTCATACTCAACAGGAAATATCGATTCCAAACCAAAAACTAGTTGGAAAGGAGTAAACCCAGTTGCAGTCTTAATGGAAATTCGGTATGCCTAAAGTGCAGGATACAACATGACATGCCAATTGTACCTATCTTTATTGTTTTTCCGTTGAAGGATAACCTTTAAGGATTTATTCATGGCTTCAACCTGCCCATTGGCCTGAGGATAATATGGAGATGAATGCTCCTGTCGGAAACCAAATTTAAGAGCCAATTCATCCATCATGGTGTTCTGAAAATCACTACCACGGTCAGTGACAATCTCTTTGGGAATATCGAAGCGAGAAATGACTCGGTTGAATAGAAACAGGGTTGATGTTTCACCATCGTTCGCAAGTAGGCATAGCCTCAACCCACTTTGTAAATTAGTCCACTGCTACGATAATGTACTTGTGACCCTTCGCTGAAGGCGGGTTACAAGTAGTAAAATCAATTCCCCACTTAGTAAAGAGCAGAGTTGGATGAGCGCGCATACTCCGAGTGTAAACCTGACAAGGATGACATTTTTTGACTGCCTCAACACAATATTTAAAAATCGAGGGCCAAAAATATCTGGCACGCAAAATATTATGGGTTGTAGTAAGCCCAGATAAATGACCACCACAAGCTCCATTGTGGCAATCATTCAGCACAACCTCAAATTCTTCAAGATTTAAGGAACGTCTAAGGATCGAATCGACCCTGCGGCGATATAGAGTGTCACCGATAATAAGATAATTTTTTGCTAAGAGATGCAACTTTCGATGCTCATCTTTCGAAAAAGAGAAGGGAAACTCTGAAGTCTGGAGATAAACAATGAGATCTCCATACCAAGGATCCTGTGAAGAAATGAGGAAAAGATGTTCATCAGGGAATGACTCCTCATAAATAATCTCATCTCCACAAGGCAACTCAGAGATCAAATCCGCAAATACCAAATATTTCTTGGATTTAACATACATAAATTCGAGATTGAACTCTTGCAAAATGAAAATCCATTGATTGTATTTGCCCCTAATCACTTTCTTACTGAGAACAAACTGAAACGGATTGACTGCTGCCAAAACATAAGTTTTTCAAAGGAGAATGTAATGCCTGAGTCGCTGGACAACATGGAAAGCTGCCAAAACTAACTTCTCAATGGGAGAATATCACAGTTCAGGACCTAACGAGCCTCGACTTAGGTAATAAATAACATGCTCATGAAGAGCATCATCCTCCTGAACCAGAACCATACCTATAGTAGATTTTTCCGCAACGAGATACAAAAGGAAGTCTCTGCTATAATTAGGTGGACTCAATAATGGAGCAGAGGGCAATGCCTTTTTCAAAGCATCGAACGAGCGTTGAGAAAAGTCATCCCACAAGAATGAAATTCCCTTCTTCAATAATCTCATAAATTGTTTCGTCACCTTAGCATAACTAACGATAAATCTCCTTAAGAAATTTGACTTTCCTTGAATACTTTGAAGTTTACGAATAGAATACGAGGGATGAAACTGAAGTATTGCCTAAACCTTGAAGGGATCTACTCGAATCCCTTCAGTAGACATGATGAATCCCAACAACTGACTGGATGTGATGGTGAAAACACACTTATTAGGGTTCAATCGAATTTTATAATGACGACATCTGTCAAAAACCTATTGAAGATGAGAGGGATGATGAATTCTCTTTAGAGAATGAGTAGCTAAATCATACAAATAAGCTTCGATGATATGCTTGATGTCATGGAAATCATAAGACATGGCCCGCCAGAAAGTAGCTCCAGTATTTTTAAGACTAAAAGGCATATTTTTGTATTAAAATGTGCCCCATGGGAAAATAAAAGCATTCTTGTGCTGATATTCAGGACGAATGGTAATCTGATTGTATCCCGAGAAACCGTCCATGATGGAGAAAATATCATTCCCCGCACACTCATCAATAATTTGATCAATAAATGGTGTGGATAAATTATCCTTCAGACATGCCTTATTCAAATCCCTGAAATCAATGCAGACACAGATCATTCCTTGTTTCTTATCCACAGGCACTGGATTCAAAACCCACTCAATCAAAGGAACGATGTATATGAAACCCGCCTTGTGCAGCTTCTCAACCTCGACCTTGATAGTTGCGGCTTTCCAAGGGTTGACCGGATGAAGCTTATGTCGTATAGGCTTAGCATTCTCATTAGTCTTGATCTCATGCTGGACAATAGAAGGATCAATTCCAGGAATTTTCTCATAAGACGAAGTGAACACATCACAAAACTCTCTAAAGTGATCAGTATAAGTCAGAATCTCTTCAGGGGACCATTCAACTTTGATGAAGACATTGTCAATGACGTTGGGATCCCTAGAAATTTTCACCGGGATAGTCTCAGAAATGACAGCCATGTTCCTTTTAGCAAAAACCTGTGCTGGAGCTAAAGGGTTCAAGACCGGGTGAACAGGACCAGAATACACATGACTAGACAATATCAATTCAACTTCTCACAAATCTGGTAGAAAATAGGACCGATGATGCAAATAATCCCATGATATTTCCACACCATTTATTGCTTCAAGGATAGCCTCCTCAGATGGCAGAACAATATCAAGGAAATCCTAAGCAAAAGATGAACTAAGTGTCCAAGCCGGAGCCACATATCCATCCAACTCCTCTGGTGAAAGAGAAACTAGAACAGAATCTGCAGAGTCAACAATAGATTGATAGGAAATCTCTGTTGTAGACATAGGGAATGCCATTCCACCCACTTGACCTTATTCTAATGTGGAAGTAGGAGAAGGTAAGGTCCAAAGATCTGAAAAATAATGAGTTCGAAAGAACTCTCTTCGAGTAGGAACCCTAGAGGATGAGATAGCATTAATATGAACAGAAGGAGGCGAAATATCAAAGGTACCCATCAATAAGGTATACATTCCAACCCCAAAATTCTCCACAGGTTGCTTGGCATCATTCACCAAGGGAACAATCGAGTCAGAATATGCATTTGGATCTATCAGAGAATATTCCATCTGATCAACAGTGACAATCCTCCCTTCATGGGTAAAATACAAGATAGTAGTCTAAATTGGCATCAACTACCTCGACCTCAATATTGACAACTTTACCCCCAACACAGATGGGCAAAGCTAGAACAATGCCATGTGGCCTGTGAGAATGACCATCAAATGCAGTGAGAAGAGTAGGTGAAGTCATAGCTTGAGGGGATCCAATGGCTTTACAACACGAGATAGACATGACACATGTGGAAGCGACCTCATCAACTATCGTTCAGAAAATATTGATCTTCTGATACGTATATTTACTCTGAAAAGCCATGTGACGAGGAAGTCTCTTATTAAGATTTGACATATCAAATGTGATCATGAGAGAGTTCTTTGGATCAACTGCCTTGATCGCAGTGAGAAATGCACTCCTTTTTGTTGGGCACGACTGGAGTACCTCTAATGCAGACATAGCACAAGGACTCTAAGCTGTATTTTTTACAATGGAGTAGTTATGGGCTACCTTGGCATTAGGGTTGATGGTCGTACACTTAGTAGAACCCTTCGGCATGCGAGGTATAGGCTCAACTACAGACCTCTCAATATGGAGTGGCTCGAAACTACTAGGAGCACCCTTAGCTTTTGAAGACTCAACTTCACCATAATCATGAGATCTCGTAGCGATATCAATGTGAGCACTCATCATATATACATTTGAAGAATTTTGCCCTTCCTGGTTACCCCTAGCGAGAGCTCCAGAATTAGCATTCGCGCTAGCAAGCAGATGCTTCCCTTGGGGAAAAGCGTTAGTCAAGACAACCTGGGAACTAGAGGAACCCTGTTGAGCTAACAAGCGCTAAGCATCCTAAATTTTTGGGAAAATCATAAAATAGATATTAACTTGTTCATTTTTACTATTTCTTTCAATTTTCACTAACGGTCCTACAAAATGACCCGACCAATTTGTACAATGGACTAAAATGCATTTTAAGATAGTGGTAATTTACTTAAATTTGTTATTTTAAAACAAATTTCCAAGGCCGAAATCTAAAAATTTCAAAGTGGCTATAATTCAATTTGAAAGATGGTTAATCCCACGTGGGAGCCACATCGCACCCCTTAAAAAAAAAAAAAAAAATTGAGATTTTTTTATCTTGCGATAATTTTTTTTTACGATTGTGAAATTGCGATATCAGAAATCACATATTGGAATTTCATTTAAGCACCTCAAACTCGCCCCTTAAAAAAATTGCGATGTGCGATTTTTTGGTTTTATGCAAGGGGTTAGTTTTTTTTAACATAAAGTTTTGTATTCTTCCGTGACCTCACCCTCACCCTCACGTCATATTTCTCCCTCCACGTTTCTCTCCACCTTATAACTCTCGACTCACTCACCTCTCCTCCTCCCTTATCCCTCCATACCCTCCACTATCATGATATTAATATATTAATGCTTTTAAAATTATGTATTTTAATTAGAATATAACATTATATTAATATTATAATATTTATATATTATTTATAATTTTTATATAATATAATTATAATATTAATATAATTGTATTTTAATTAATTATTAAATTAATTTCTTTTAATTAATTAATTTAATTGATCTATCATGATGATGAACCGTAGAGGATTGGTTCGAAACACCAAATATAATAAAAATGGATGCAATAAATCTGGAAAATTCTACACACAACACAAATCATAGAACCCTCAAATCAACAATATAATTTATAATTAATTAAGTTCAATAATGTAGATGCAATTAATTAGTATTAATTAATATATAATTATAATTTAATTTAGAGTTAGATTATAACTAAAAATTTTGATTTTAGCCTAGGCAATAGAATTTCCAGAATTCTGGAATTTTTAATTTCTCAACTTTGGAAGCTTATAAATGAAGTTTTACTAGGCCAAATGAGGCTCGAGATGGCTAGTTGGATAGCTAAAATTAGGGAGATTATTTCTGAAGTGCTTTCATTTCCACATTTGATTATTTATTAGGTCTAAAATGTAGCAGAAGATCAAGCTCAATTTTTTTTTAACAAAATAAAATTTTTGAGTTTTATTTTCTGCATTTTCATTTGCCCAAAACTTCTTCCGAGTGCATATCCATTTGTAAATTATATCCTTAAAAAATTAGATCATCATAGACATCAATAGAAAGCTTAGATTTCATTTTTAATTATTTATTTAATTAATTTTTGATTAGATTTATTTTAATTCCAGATTTGACATTTTGATTTTATTTTTAAATTTTAATTCTGTTTTGATATTTTCTTTTTTTTTTTTCAGAAAAAAAGTTGAAGAGATGAAAATAATAAAATTTCAATCAATGAGAATGCTCGAGCAAGAGAACAATGAGATTTTTTCCCAATAAAAATTGATTGAGAAAATTCACTCTTCAACAACTTTTTATTGAGGAATTATTTTGTAAATATTATAAATAGTAGATTGTAGAATGTATTAGTGGCTCCTCTTCTTTGCAATCTATGAATTCTTGAAGGCACTATTGTCTAGAGGATTTAGGGTTGTAGGATAGAGGAGAGAAAACTCAGATTTGGGGATTATTGAGGATTTTTCCTTTGCATTCTGAATCATGTATGAGGGGCAGAGTTTGAACTATTGTAGCTCTAGTTTTAAAGATAGAATTTCAAGCATTGTAAAGGACTGTTGGAGACCGGAGTCATAGAAATGGTTTCAATAAATTTGTATTTATAATATTATTGTTTTAAATACTAGTTTCATTTTATGATAGCAGGAATGTGTCATTTTATTCATACGTGTACACTATTGTTGATATGAGTAATGTGTTTCAATTATATGTTATTATTTATCTATGGTCTTATGGGTTGAATTCTGATTTTTGAGTAACTATTTACTCATAAATCTGTCTTTTAATATTGATTTAACAAATAGTGATATGTTGTGAACTTTAATTATTCGAATTACTGATCTAAAAATTAATATCATTTTTTGAACTTCTTCCTAAATGTTGTTGGTTGATTATCTTAGTTAAGAGGCCTCTGAGTAGAATGTGTTTTGGTATACATAATGTCAATTAACTGAACTATTTCGTTAATTTTATATTCATTATAAGCCAGAAATATTTATATCTCAATCATTTAAAATATCTTGCTCTCACATGGGTTAGATCTATATCTGCCTAATTGAGATAGGATTAGGATAATTTTCCTATTTTATTTCATTTTAGAATAATTTTTCATTTTAGATTTAATTCTACATTACTAGAAGTCCTCTTTCAAAAGAGGTAAAACTTTATTTGTGGCTTGGTTGAGTCCCAAATTATCTTAAGGATCACCTTCTTGCCTGATCAATAAGAAAGATGATCTGATGTCTCTTCTCCATTAGTAGATTAAAGTTACATTTTAAGTCATTAGAGGTAGAGAGAAGGTAACTAAACATAGTTAAACAAATCAGAACCACTATTCCAAACGGAAAAGGAGCTTCTTTACGGTCCAGACTGGCATTAGGGGAATTTGAGGTCTAAAATGGGCCTCCTAAGGAAATTATAAAATAATAGTGGAAAAAATCAAATAAGATTTGATGAAATCATCAAATTTCAGAGGGAAAAATGAATAAACTACTTTTTCAACTCCTATTTTCAACTTATCTCCCAAAGTTTTTACTCAAATTTCGAGCGGGAGTACTCGTTGGATGCAAAATTTAATTCATCATTGAAGGAGTACCCATGTTGCATACTTTCGATGGGTCCTACTACACGAAAAATGAGAAATACATAAAAAACGTGATTGTAATCACGTTTTTTTATGTATTTCCCATTTTTCATGTAGCAGGGTTCATTGAAAGTATGCAACATGGGTACTCCTTGGATGAGGAATTAAATTTTGCATCCAACGAGTACTCCCACTCGAAATTTGAGTAAAAATTGTGGGAGATAAGTTGAAAATACGAGTTGAAAAAGTAGTTTTATTATTTTATTATTTTTAATATTTTTACCCTTTTATTTAAAAAATGGTAAATCATCCCCCATGGTTGACATCATCATCTTGAATCCTATTGGTTGTTATAAAGTTTATTTTTGTTGTACATTTTTCATAGGAGGCCCATTTTAGATCTCAAAATTCCCCTAATGGTGGTCATCCCCCATGTTGTTGCAACAAATTTCGAGGCTTCAACATTTTGGCGATAGAAGGAGGGCCTAAGACTTGTTGTCTATTGGAGTGTTTGTATTCTAACATTTTAATTTTTATCATAATGACTCCTCTTAAACTTCCAATTTGGAGTTGTATTTCTAGACGTGCATCTTCCAATACTCCACCAGAAATAGTAAGACACTTGTCTCAGGTAAAGTTTAATGGTAGGACGAATACTTCTGCATTTAATCATGCTTTACAATTCATTCAAATTTTTTCAAATTCTACTTTTCATGAAATTGATGAAGGTATTTTATGCAAGATTTTTACTCTTACATTATTGGAAAAAGCCATAAGCTTGTGTCAATCACTTCCAGTTGCCTCAATTCACAGTTTGGATCAATTTATTACAATATTTCTTTGTAAATTTGACATCTATAACTACGAACAAGTATGTGACAAAATTAAAGATCTACGAAGGTTTTAAAATGAGTCTTTAATTGATTTTATCATTATATTTCATTTAAATTGTATAAAAATTAAAATTGAAAACAAATTTTCGAAAGATGAGTTATTAGATTGGTTTAAACATATTTTTTCTCTTCCTTCCATTCATAATCCATGTAAAATTATTTCAAGCTTTGCTCAATCTCCTTCTAATTTCATTAACATAATTGAGAATTCCAATATGGATGTACAGACGAATGATGATGAAGTGGCCTCTATTATGTATGATCAATTCCTTCTTTTAGTGCACATTTCTTTCAATATTGATAATGATCAAGGTTCACCTTCACATGTTGATGAATCTCAATCACAAAGCTTGGAAAATTTCACTATTCAACCGAAAGAAGATACTAGCAACACTCTTGAAAAAGATACCACTTTGAAATATGAAAATAAATGTGAATTAGATTCAGAAAATCAGACCATAATCCGGCAAGTACATGCAGCGATTAAAGTTTCCAATAATACAAAATCTATTGTAAAAATTTCTGAATTCTTTTATGATGATCAAATTTCAAATTCAAGACAACAAAGAAACATTCTTCAAGACAGCACAAGTAGCCAAGTAAATGATCTTAAATTTTAAATTTTCAATGAAGAAAATGCATAAGAGTTCCCAAATAGAGACATTTTTAAATGCATTGTTTCAGATTCATATTTTCCCCTTTATCCTGATAATTTTTCTAATATCAATTTATCCTCTCTTCACTTTAAAGATACTTTAGAAAATAGAGAGGCTAATCTAAATGAATTGCCGATTAATTTTTATCAAGATGGAGAATTAATTATTTATCATTCTTATGGCATTAATGAACATGAGCTTAATATTCCTTCTTGTTTTGATACATTGAATGCGATTAAATGGAATTCTAATGAATGTCTTGAGGTCATTTATGATAGTTACTTTGACATTGAGGATATTGATTTATCTTTTTCACAACTGAATCCTCATGATCAAAGTTGAATCACATGTGAAAATGAAGAACAATTTAATTCAGAAATTGTTTCAAATAGTTATGATTTTCAAATAACTAATCATAATAATGGTTTCAACATTCAAGAAACCATTCCAATCTATGATTTATATGACGATCAAGCTTGCATTCCTATTCATAGTCATTTCCCTCTATCTAATTCATAAGTTGGTATAAGAAATAATTCTAATTACATTATTCTTCCCAATCCTTGTGAAGAGGAAATTGTTTTAAGCCAATCTCAATTGTGATGTAACAATAATTGTAACATTAGTGTAAACTATGATTCAATTTTGTTATTATTCCGGCCTTTATTTTGTTTAACTTCATATTTATTTTCTATTTTTAATTTTCGATTTTTAGATACTTCATGCTGGTATATTGAACACTCAATTTATGCATTGCCTCAATGGAAAAATTAAGATTCAAATTATAATCATAAAGATCAAGACCTATTAAACTTCCAATTTAAATTGATGTTCATTTCTTATCAATTACTTCTTACTTCTCAAAAGCAGTGCCAACAAAAGAGTGTATTTTCACTATATGAACAACAATATAATTCAATTAATAATATTTTGTTGGATCTATAGGACTTCCATCCATTTTTCATTGATCCATTTGAAAGACATTTGGAAATTTTTCCTTCATGGAAGATTGTTAATAATTTAACACTTGCACATAACACTAACAAAATCATGCATGCCATTGTATCTAAAATTCCTTTTTCACAATATGGCCTGTCATCCCCTCTTTTGAACGTCTCCCAATCAATAATGGAAATCCATCCATATTTCTATGATCCAATTGAAATTCAGTTGGAAAGGGAATTTCAAGAGAAGGTGATTGTAAATAAGCTGCTAGCAATAAATGTACACATTGCTTTCAGATTTAGTTTTTTTAGTTTAATTATATTTGCATTTTTTTTACTAATATTTGACATGTACATACATGTAGGAATTAAAATGCTTACATGGTTACATTAGAAGTATGACTATACCTTGTCGTGTTTCCTTCATTGAGTTAGAAATAGGAATAGATTAATTTTCTTTTATGTTTGCATTTATTTTATTATTTCAGATTTTCAATAAAGCAAGTAATGAATCCAATTTATTTTGGGCATCCCATTTCAATTATAGAAAATAAGCTTAGAGAATTTTAGAAGATATTGAATTATTAGATCATACATATTTTTCAAGCCTTCAATTGTCTTGTTTTTTCAAAATTCATCACATTGATCATACATGAAGAGTTTCCAACAATTTCGTACAACTTGACAATTTTTTATTAACAAGTAAGTCTGAAGAACTCATTTTTACCACTCGTATATTCCAATGTAACTTTGGAAAGGATGATATTCAAAAAACTCATTACTTAGCATTTAAGATCAAATAAGTAGGTGATGATGAACATATGAAAATTTTGAGAAAATTTGGGAGAACTTGAAGCTTCATGAGGTAAAAGTTACAGTCAAAATTCTTCGAGGTCTGTGTTTAGAATTTCACCATCATTTATTGTTAGTTTTACCTTTTAAACGATATTCCTTTTTTTTTTTTCATTTGCAAGTCTTCATCGACTGCATTATGAAGACTTAAGATAATCAAGCAGCCAAATCTTTTCAAATCTGCAACATTTTCAGGGAAGTATTGTTGGTTGCTCATCAGAATTTGAGCATTTTTTATTTTGCTTTCATACATTAAGAAACTCTAATAGGCATTTAAAACAATATCAGAGCATTTCAAGTTGAACTTCATATCATTGATACTCTAATGTATATATATTTGTGATATTCCCATCTGCTCATTCTCCGATAAAATGACTTCGCCAATATTGTGATGTCCACACAACCCCGGGCCCGATACGATATTTAAATTTGGTTTTCAAATATAATGTGTCCATTCATAAATCACAATTTTTTTGGGACATATGTTTAAAATTTTTGATGTCCCAAATCTGAGATGGAATTAAATCCATATAATTAAATGATCAGATCTATTCTTCATCACACATCGGCATATCAACAATGCTACATATTGTATTCAAACCTTCTAATTTCCAATTTCTTATAAAGTCCAAAGTCGGTCCCACCAATCAGCCATGTCATTTATTTCTTTCCTGCTATCGCAAGAATAATATCGGTGTTTCCTTTTATTTAACAACTTTAATCTTCCAATATGATTATTCTTCGATATCGCAATTTCTCCATCATAGTTTCCCATTGCACATGTTCATATCACAACTTTTCCATCGCAAAAATTATATCACATCGTAAAACTTAAATGAAGCTTTATCTTAATATCTTCCGATGCGTTAATGTCAATGTTCGGCTTTCCACCATTGTCTTTTAATAAACTTGATTGCATATCGGCAAAGGAAGAAGTCACAAATTTTAAATTATGCATGGAAAAGAAACTCGTGATGCAAGATATTCGGTAAGGCACTGACCTATTTGAAATACCATGTGAACACAGGTTTTCATATTTTTCCTCTCATTGGTCTAGCTGGAATGAAATTCTTATGCTCGTTATTGCTCAAAATTGTTATAAACCAAGGAAATTTTGCATAAAAATGCTTGCAGTGAATGATCTTATCTGTAATTTTATCTATGTTTGTTCCAAATCTTATAATTTTCAAAGATGAGTTGAACCATTGCATCACACTCGCCAAATCATTTTTCCTTTAGTTATATTCATTTCTTCTAAATATATTCAAAACTTCTAATTGATGAATTTTGAATCCCGATCCTATGCTTTTCATTTTTCAAGACTTTCCTCAAAATTTCAAAGTTTTTAGGTTATCAGATTCTTGGGTTTGTATTATATCATAAATATTTAAAATGAATTATAAGGATTACTTCTCCAAGCTTCACATTTCCTTTTCTTTCCATTATCTTGTCTAAAACATTTAGTAAAGGAAATGACTCCATTTTTTCTATCTTCATTGGAATTTTCTGGTTTCAAAATTTTGTAAAATTGATTTTGGCTTCAGAAAAATATTTTGAGATATTTGACACTTGATTTATTCTCATATTTATTAAATCTCAAATTCCTCTCCTCGAAACGAATTTTACAGGCAAATGTAAGTTATTTTGCAGTCATTTTACAAAAACTTCAATTTATCTCATTATTGGAATGGAAGTCCTTGCAGCTATTTGATAGACTCTTACGAAATTTTTACCTTTAATATGAGAATGTTTGATGTTTTAAAAAACAATGTTTTCACATTATAAATTTATCAAGCATTTCTTATCGGACATGATCAATATCATAAGTTTTGTTTGTAAAAGTTACATAAAAACTTTTGTTCTAGGATCTTGTTGCCCTTAATATTCTAAATACCGATACTTCTTGTAATAGAGGTGAAAATTTCATTAAACTTCTGAAAACTTCTGTCTTCGGAAACATTATCAAGCAATATATTTATTTATCGAAGTTTTGTCCATATATACTTTTAGAAAGCTTGATCTCTTATATTTTGCTTTGATTTTCTTGGAAACTTATAACTTCAGAAAATCGGGTTAAGAATCTTCGCAAGTCTTTGATCATTCATTCTGATATTTCACTATGTATACATGAAGTCTCATTTGATTATCTTTTGAATATATATGCTACTTTCATGTTATCATGGTGTTCTAAAAATTGGATGTATTTCAATCATAATTTTGGCCAAATCCAAGTACTCATTCATAGAGATGACTTTATTACTAAAGGGATATACATTCTTCATGGTGTATGTACATGGACTTATTTTACTCTTCTCAGTAATATCTTTCACTAATAAGGAATTTGGAACAAGTAAAAGTAATGTATCAATGATTAATTCATATTTTTAATTCTCTTTTATTTGAAATTTCGCTCCATACTTATCATATAAAGATTCAAGTCCTCTTCATATACTGTTACATTTTTTGGGATTTTGAATCAACTTCAATATTTTGGGGCTGATATAAATTCAGAATGGAAGAAGAAAAGACAACATTCATCGGTGCAATTCATAAATAAGCATATCTTCATTGTCATTTCTGATAGATTCGATTTATTTTGATTCCTTGAACATGAAACATTGTTTTCTTTTAGTTACTGCTTGATTTAGTTTAGATTTAATAAATACTGATTTTGGGTTAATAATATTTCAATCAGTTCAACTTCTTCATGTTTCCAATTTTAATTAAAGGAAGAAGTTATATCTTTGGTTGGAGAAAATGATATATGTTAGATGGTAAGTTTTATATGGTCACTTTCATTTATTTTCATTTCTTTACTTTTTGTTTCACTTTTGTTTTTACTGATATTGAACTCTATTTTTACAAGTCTTTGTGAACCTTTCGCACCTCTACCAGATCACTTTTCGAAGTTCCTTTTCTTTTGATCTTTGAGATTCTTGAAAGAAACAGTAATGATCCTCATCGAATCAGCTACCTTGGGGAGTTTCTAGACCTCTAGTCTCTATCTTTAAAGCATTACTTTTATTAGAAAATAGTTAAGATTCTTTTATGCAGGTTTCATCTTGAAGAAGAAAAATTTGCAACAAACAAAGAATTCTCATTCAACGTATTATCTATCATCACTGTTATTCACCCTCTACATTTTGAGAGCCTCATTTCTTATAAATCTGCAAGATAAAAAATTTAAATCTCAACATAGGAAGGAACATACATATGCTTATTTTCTTTTATAATTCTTTGTTGATAAATTTATATAAATAGTCTTGTTGGAGTTTATCCTTTAAATTTTGTTTTTTTGTTTTTTGTTTTTGCTTTCTTCATTTTTATTCGTTGATTTATTTTCTTGCTTTAGTTTAGGAATAAATTTCCTTTTTATTTCAGTTTTATTTTGATTTCGGTGACTCTGCCATGATTTATGTGAAACATATTTTTCTTACCTTACAGTTGTTGACATACATGGGAAATATTTTACTCTATCTATTTCAATGAATTTAATTTATCATTAAAAACATACTTTTAAGGAACCATAAAACCATCTTGCTTTAAATATTTTTCATGGAGGAACACACATCCTTTCTAAGTGATTGAGTTTACCTTTTCAAGGAAAGAACTGATTTGAGTTTAATACAATGAATCCCCCCACCTCCACATAAAAACCTCTGATTGATAGTTCTAGGGAAATAATTTGGAGTAAACATTATGAAAGTATTTTGTACATTAAACATAAATCTCTATTACCATCCCACCTCTTTCACTCAAATACATCATAAATTGAAATCTTGCAAATGCAATTATCAAAAGGATGATTAAAAGAGGAAGCATGGGAAATGAAAGAAAAATCATCGGGGCTATGGACGTTCACTGGAAATGGGACTAGGCTTGTATGGCTTAAAAGACAACTTCGCTGGGGTACTATTCAGGCTCGTTGGTAGCGAAGCGATGTCAGAGTTCAATCATAAAATGGATATATGCTTTATCAAATAACTCTTATCTCAACCTTCTTCTATTTTTCATATGAGGCAGTTTTAAAAAATAAAATTTCCCAAATTTGGATTCATCACTTTTACTTGAGTCCGTTTTAAGTAATTACCTTTACAAACTCATATTGCTTAATCTATTTATGTGGGACCTATAGAAATGTTTTACAGTTAGACAATTTCGTGATTTCCATTATTTTTAACCTTTGGGTAAATTAAAGTTCATTATCTTTAATTAGAGATAACTGGTCCTTCTCCCATGTGTCACAATTGTTGCAGGGAAAACCCAACACTCCCCATTTTTGAATTTTTTACTTCAAATAATGGGGACACTTTCTATTAATTTTTGGCTAAGAACATTTTATGATTTTCATTAAGTTAATTATTTATCCATTTATGCCATTTTTTTGTATTTTTGTCGGATTTACATTTTGATCATTTCATTGAATTTTATTTTTAGCAAGCTTTCCAACGATACTTGTTTCACTCCATTTGGTCAACCAGTTTGTAAACGGAACTCTTTTGAAGTTTGATCATTTGTGTCACCTGGGTTAGAAAAATGTATAAAATGTACCAATATTTCAATTTTTGTAGTTAAAATAGTCATTCATTGTAGATATTAACTTGTAGTTCATTTTTAATATTTCTTTCATTTTTCACTAACGGTCCTACAAAATGACCCAACCAAATTGTATAATGGACTAAAATGTGTTTCAGGATATTGGTAATTTACTTCAATTCATTATTTAAAATTGTTTTACCAAAGTCAGAATCTCAAAATTGTAAATTGGCTATAATTCAATTTGTAGGATGGTTAATCCCACGTGGGACCCACATTGCGCCCATTCCAAAAAAAACAATCCAATAAAATTTGAATTTTTTTTTATTTTGCGATAAACAAATTTTGCAATTGCGAAATTGCGATATCGCAAATCACAATTTCATTTAAACACCTCAAACTCGTCCCTTAAATAATTTGCAATGTGCGATTTTTTGGTTTTATGCAAGGGGTTAGTTTTTTTTAACATAAAGTTTCGTATTCCTCCGTCACCTCATCCTCACATCATATTTCTCCCTCCTCCACATTTCTCTCCACCTTATAACTCCCAACTCACTCACCTCTCCTCCTCTCTTATCCCTCCATACCCTCCATTATCCTCATATTAATATATAAATGCTTTTAAAATTATGTATTTTAATTAGAATATAACATTATATTAATATTATAATATTTATATATTAATTATAATATTTATATAATATAATTATAATATTAATATAATAGTATTTTAATTAATAATTAAATTAATTTCTTTTAACTAATTAATTTCATTGATCTATCATGATGATGAACCACAGAGGATTGGTGAATCTAATAAAAATGGATGCGATAAATCTAGAAAATTCTACACACAACATAGATCGCAGAAACCTCAAATAACCAATATAATTTATAATTAATTAAGTTTAATAATGTAGATGAAATTGATTAGTATTAATTAATAGATAATTATAATTTAATTTAGAATTAGATTATAACTAAAAATTTTGATTTTTTGCCTAGACAGTAGAATTTCCAGAATTGTGGAAATTTTAATTCCTCAACTTTGGAAGCTCATAAATGAAGTTTTACTTGGTCAAATGAAGCCCGAGACGGCTCATTGGATAAATAAAATCTTGGAGACTATTATTGAGGTGGTTTAATTTCCATATTTGATCATTTATTAGATCTAAAATGCAGTAGAAGATCAAGCTTCGATTTTTTTTTAACAAAATCAATTTTCTGAGTTTATTTTCTGCATTTTAATTTGTCCACGACTTCTTTTAAGTGTAGATCCATTCGTCAATGATCCTTAACCAATTAGATCATCACAACCATCAATAGAAATCTTATATTTCATTTTAAATTTTTTATTTAATTAAGTTTTGATTGGATTTGTTTTAATTCCAGATTTGGTATTTTGATTTTTTTTTTCATTTTAATTCTGTTTTGATTTGTTTTTTTCCAGGAAAACAATTGAAGAGATGAAAAGAAGAAAATTCCGATCAATGAGAATGATCCAGCAAGAAAAGAATGGTATTTTGGCCCAATAAAAATTGATTGAGAAAATTCACTTTTCAACAACTTTATATTGAGGAATTATTTTATATATATTATAAATAGTAGATTGTAGAATGTATTAGTGGCTCCTCTTCTATGCAATCCAGGAATCCTTGAAGGAACTATTGTCTAGAAGATTTAGATTTGTAAGACAGAGGAGATAAAAATCAAATCTGGAGTTTATTGAGGAATTTTCCTTTGCATTCTGAATCATGTATGAGGGGCAGAGTTTGCACTTTTGCAGATCTAATTTTAAAGACAAAATTTCAAGCATTATAAAGGACTGTTAGAGACTAGAGTCTGAGAAATGGTTTCAATAAATTGGTATTATAATACTATTGTTTTAAATACTAGTTTAATTTTATGATAGCGGGAATGTGTCATTTTATTCATACTTGTGCACTATTTTCAATATGAGTAATGTGTCTCAACTATATGTTATTATTTATCTTTGCTCTTATGGGTTGAATTATGATTTTTGAGTAACTATTTACTCAGAAATTTGTCTTTTAATATCGATTTAACAATTAGTGATATGTTGTGAACTATTTCCTCATATTATTGTTTAATTATTCGAATTACTGATTTAACAATCAATATCATTTTGTGAATTTCTTCCTAAATGTTGTTGGTTGATTATCTTAATTAAGAGGTCTCTGAACAGAAAGTGTTTTGGTATACATAATGTTAGTTAGTTGAAATATTTCATTAATTTTATATTCATTATAAGTTAGACATATTTAAATCTCAATCATTTAAAATATTGTGCTCTTGGTTGGGTTAGATCTATATCTGTCTAATTGAGATAGGATTAGGATAATTTTCCTGTTTGCTTGCATTTTAGAATAATTTTTCATTTTAGATTTAATTCTACATTACTAGAAGTCCTCTTTCAAAAGAGGAAAAAATTTAGTTGTGGCTTGGATGAGCCCCAAATTAGGTTAAGGATCACTTTCTTGCTTGATCAACAAGAAATATGATATGATGTCTCTTTTCCATTGGTAGACAAAAGTTACATCTTAAGTCATTATAGGTGGAGAGAAGGTAACTAGATCTAGTTAAGCCAGTCATAATCACTATTCCAAATAGAAAATGAGCTGCTTTAAGGTCCGGATAGGGTAGTTATCCCCCATGTTGTTACAAAAAAATTTGAGGCTTCAACACCTTCCCATCCTTATCTTTCTTCGTATTATTTTGTCCCTTCTTCTTATCATCGGATTGTTGATTTCCTTTGGAGTTATAACTTTGAACAACATTAATAGTTAAGGGCTGGGAAGGAGTAGACACCGACGACATAGCCTGAATAAAAGGAGCAAATTGTAAAGAAAAATTCTGCAATTCATTCAAAAGGTTAGTCGTACCATTATCAATCGAGTCGACAAGCCCGTCAACATGAGGACCTGGCTTTGATTTGACTAAATCTACTTTGGAATGAGGAGCATCCAGAAATATCTTATTAAGGACCCCAGCCTGAGAATAGATTAGTTCGAACTATTGGGCCTTAAAGATAACCCGTTCCTCATGGATAATACCCCAGAAAGGGATACATCCTTCGATATTTCTGGCTGTAAGGATTTAAGAAACCACTCGAGAAGGAATTCACTAGGAATTTGGGCTTTTATGACCTTCTTCCTTCTCCTCCATTCTTGAATATGATCAGAAATTTGCGTTGCCTTATCCTATTGGAAATTTTCTAGGAGATCAGTCATGGCATCATAATGAACAGGAAACTGGAAATGGTTCAAAAACATAATAGCCAGCTTTCCAAATGTAGCAAAACTATCCCCAGTAAGCTCAATGTACCATTTTTCAATGTTTCCAGTTAGGGTGCACTGAAATAGTCTCAACCTAATCGAATCATTGATGAGGGAGTTCGAGGAGCACCATAGATGGAAAGTGGTAACATGGTCGGTTGGATCCTCACCAGTCTCCCCTTCAAATTTTGGAATATTTGAGGGAATTTTAGTAGGGACCAGAGGCCAACCCGGGATGTATCGAATTGGATCATTAGTAAATTTTGATAAAAATGGAAAATTTATGGTTTCTAGGAACGATAAGCGTGGAGGAGTTTGAGAATTCCATCCACCAACGGAAGGATTCCCAACATTCTGAAAAGAATAACTTGGAATTTTTGAGGCACCAAGTTGCCAAGGATTATTTGTAGAAAAAACTGAGCCATAAGAAAAATCCCAGAAGCATTCAGAGTAGGACCCCCCCCCATCGTAGGATTACCATAAATAGGGATATTTCCTCCAATCGAGGTTTTGAACAAAGATGAAACCCCTTGGTAAGGGCTCCAAGAATTGGCGAATGGAGAGAAGCCCTGAGAAGCACCTATGGAGGAGAAAGGTACATTCCCTTGCGGACCGTAGAAAAATTTATTCATTGTTCCCAACCCTGTAAAATCAGGGTTCTAGCCTTGAAAAGAATTAGAGCTTTGACCTCCGAAAAAAGGATTGAAACCTTGACCTTTAGAGGAGAAAGAAAAATATCCTAAGGAAGGGTTCGAATGAGGGATATGACCACTTCTAAAGGGGAAACCCTGAAATGAAGCTGACCCACTAGCCATAGAAGACATGGGTGTGGAGACAACAGAAGAAACAGTGAAGGAAACAAAAATAATTACACTAGATGGCATTCCAAAAGAAAAGGGACCAGAATGTAAGCAAATGCTTGGGTGCCCCCACTCATATAGATGGAATGGAGATAGAGCCAAAATTTTCCGCACTGGGAATGATAGTCGAAATAGAAATGATATCTCCTTCTTCAACTGAAATAGGAGTATGCACACTCGAAGTGCTCATAGCCGAAGTTGTTTTCCCAGTTGTGGCCATCGAAAGAAAATGAAAAATATGGGGGCTAGCCGGTTTTTGAGACGAAGGCCCAACGTACAAAAGAACGTCCTGAAAACTAGCAGGAAGAGAAGAGGAAGGAGTACATGGAGGTCCATGAATCTCTTCCACCTAAACTTCTTCTGTCGAAAAAAGG
Organism: Pinus albicaulis; assembly: GCA_034641835.2. Classification (NCBI taxonomy): domain Eukaryota; kingdom Viridiplantae; phylum Streptophyta; class Pinopsida; order Pinales; family Pinaceae; genus Pinus; species Pinus albicaulis. The sequence goes on from CM076570.1 coordinate 1,128,649,591, forward strand.
ACTCGAGAGATGAGTGGAGTACAGGACCACCCATGGAAACAATAGCCCCAATCTGAGGATCACTTTGACGCGTTTATAACTACTGGTTGAAAATCACCAACATAATTTCTCCTACACCTTCTTGAAGAAGGCTCAACACTCGCAGGAGAAAGCCCATGAAACCTCCTCGATTGACGAACCAATCGGTCAACCACTGTTAATAATTATGATATTTTAAGCTGGACTCAAAAAATTAGGAAGCTATGACAATCTAGGATCAGAGAGCACTCTCTACAAAAATGTCCCTAAGATAGAGAAATAAATAAACCTTCAGATATTTCCACTACGAGTTATTAGGAATAGACACCAAAATAAAAGAAAGCAAATAACATGACCTTCAAAGAATAGTCTAGGGTAATTACGCCCCAGGCCTACTAGTGAAGGTAACTTAAACAGTTACACTGACCTCCTAACAAAAGCCTTTGTCAGTGCAAGTACCCGAGCTTCGTAAGGGCACCCTCTAGAAGTACTAATGAGAGTGATGCAACGTCTTCCTTAGGTAACATGGGTATTCCCCCCTCGTAGTCACCTATGTGATACCTAGGAATAACAACTATGGACAACAGTTTGTATCGGTAGCTAGGGAGAACGGCCTTAGATCAAGATCCAACAAATAGGAGAGGGGGTATCTCTCTTCTTTACCTTCAGTATCCCTCGCGCTTAAATCTCTAGAAGTAGAGCTTTCCTGATCCACTCAACAAGGCTAGATTTCACTTATTAATAAACTTCTATGTTAGAAATTTCAAGTGGCCTTATGACCTAGACTAGTTGGTGTATATTAATGAAAACTCAAAAAATTCTATTTCATTTTTAGATTAAGCACTTGATTCTAATGGTTGTTATTTTTAATTCAAGGGTAGATGGAGAATGCAACTTATGATGTTTTGATGCAAAATAAAATAGAAATCAATAGAAACCTGCTACCTAAATATGCTAATTTTTCTTCGATGAAAGAGATTTCTACTTGGGTTCTACGAACAAACTAAAAAGAAATAAATCTTTTCTTTTCTTTTCAATATCACGCTCACACCCTCAAAAACTACCAAAAATACTACAATGCTTAACGGTGCAACTAATGCAAAACTACCAATGCAAATGAAAATTCTAGGACCACTCGCAAAGGGAAGAAAATGAGTTTTTCAATAAGACGGTATGATTACTTTGACACATAGCAGAGACAAGCCCAAACAAGAAATTATTTGCACAAAAAATGCCAAAAGAACTTGATATAAAAGAGACAAGCCCACTACAAATCTTCTCTCAAAACCAAGCAACTGGACCAAAATGAGAAACTACCAAACTGCTCCAAAAGGGATGAAAACCATAAAATGAAAACCAAAAGAAAAAGCAACGGAAAAAACAAATTTTTTTTGCCTTTAACTTTTTAAGGAGAAAGAAAAAATATTTTGAGAAAAGCACAAAACTACCAAAGGCCTCAAATCAACAAATTGAGTCAACAAGAAACTTCAAATTCCATAAGCCAACAATGTCATTTTCATGACGGGACTCAACAAGCAGAATGAAGTAGTTAACTTAAGAAAAATACTTGAAACAATAGCATAAAAATACAGCAAACAAAAACTTTAAGAAAAAAAAAAAAGACAACTTCAAGATTCACCGGAAAAGCTAATCTCAAGAAACAAGAAAACCAAGCTAGCCAACAAGCCAAACACCAAAAAGTGAAGCAATGAACAAGAAAAGCATGAGAAAAATGACATAGACTCACTGTTCAGAAATGTCATAGCAACCAAGAACCTGAGAAAGAAGTCCCAGTGCAACATCCATAATATAAACTGCACCAAGCAAGGAAAACCCTGGGTTGACTAGGTTTTCAAGAAATAAAGAGAGAAACCGATACACAACAAGGAGAAAAACTATCCAGACATATCATAGGTTCCACAGGAGTGACCAAAAGTAGGCAGAAAAGACTTACAGGATCTCAAAAATCAATTTTTCATTTTTAACTTGCCATACACGGATCCACAGTGTGTAACATGTGTGTATACATGTCTCTGTCAAAGGAAACTCGCGTATACGCGGGTTCCTTTGGACAAAAACATATGTATATGCAAATATGTACACAGAAAGTAGCATATAGAAAAGATAATAAAGAAAAAAAAATCCAAGCCTGATCTAGAAGATTAGGGCTTCTACCTAGATGGGAAAAGAACCAATAAGCCTCAGAAAGTGATCAAATCAGTTAGGGAACCCAAAATCCATAGAAAAAAACCCGAACTAGGAATTACAAAGATTTAATCCCCAGTGGAATCACCAATTCTGTTGCGGGAAAAACTACCCTAAGGTCTGGGTTGAGGGACATAACAAAGTGGACGCCATACAATCATAAGAAGCAATCAAATTCAAATTCCTAATTCTTAAACTAGTAAACTAGGGATAGGTGACCTTACCCGTATGTCCTACGTTTGAGATCGTTCCCACAGGGTGCAAACCCTCTGCTGCTCCTCGAGCTTCAAAACCTACAACTCACTCAAGACAAAGCACATAGACTAGTTGTACAACATATATATCCTAAATGTCAGTATGTTAGATCATATAAACTCATAAAATGTAACATGAAATAACGATTACAAGATCATTAACATGAATTATGAAACATATAAGAACATGACATCAGGAACGAGACAGAGATTTTTTTATTGATGTATGTAAAAATAAAGTGGAGATATCACTTGAAATCAGCCACGGCTCCAAGCGAAACCATCCTCCTGATCCATCTAGCCCAAGCCTCAACAATCTTCTTCCATAAAAGGTGCACAAAGTATGTCACATAAGGGAGGTGAACATCACAAGGAAACAAGGGTTTCCTGGACCTGGGAAGTGCAGGAGGCACAAGGACAATCAGACTTGATCTGGACTACAACAACCTACAGTATCAATAACATTCTCCCTCCTCTCTTAGGCCTTCCCAATGAAGTGTATTTATACTTCCTCAAATTAATTTTTCAGTTCGGAAATAGTTTGGCCACGGGGTGGTATAGGAGGTCTTAAGGTAAAACCCATAAACCACACCCAATTAATAGGAATATTATATATTTTTTAATATTTTAAATTGTATACACGAGTTAGATATGAGCGAGCCTGCGTCAGCACGTGTATAAATCAGGGTAGACTCGTGTATGAAATTCAAAATAATTTTTTTTAAGAAGTTTACCAAGTATGAATGGAAAGGGCTTCCCAAGGCCAATACATAAGTCATCAAGTATATAAAGGTGATAAATGATGCTATAAAAAGTATTACTTAGTTGGTTCAGTTAAGTCGAGTTGAGGGTCTAACTTAAGTCATTTGGAGTGTCTCCTACAAAATAGGAGCCCTGGTTGAGTTTATTTTGAGTTGTAATTAATTAACTCAATTTATCTAAGTTAAAATTAGTTTAACTAGTTCTAACTGATGGAGGAACTAGTGAGAGGTCAAAGAGTGGAACTTGGACTTGAACTGCATTTAGTGATCAATCAGATAACTAATGATTCACTCATAAATAACTTATGCATGTCAGTTCTGAGAAAGACCAGTTGAGATTGGAGTTCAAGGGTAGTGTAATATCAGTTGTATAATCATCCAAATTGTACAGGTGGTGCATGCAGTCAGAGAAAGGCCTCTAATAGATTGTGAAGTATGGATTGGGAATTTCCCAAATTAATAGGGTCTAATTGCCCAAGGAAGTAGTGTAAGGAAATAGGGATCTTGGAGGACATAAAATTGGTTAAGTATTAAACCAAGCTTGTCTAGGAGTCAATGAGATGAATAGAGATAGTGCAAAGGTTTCTCTGGTGTGAGAAAAGCATTGTAATCTTCTCATATTTTCTAACTTATGTAATATACAAATAGCGGGGTTTTTAACCAAGGATTTCCCGAGGAAATATTTTTGTAATGTGTGATTGGAATTTTTTCTCTTTCATGTTTTGTGATTTCGTGATCATAATTGGTTTCTAAAATTGGTAGATTAGATTCAACTATATTTATTTATAATATTACAACTATTAGTTTGAATCTACGTGGATTTTTTACCTGGTATCAGAGCGAGAATCACTATAGAAGGTATTAATATGATTTTGTTCTGTGCAAGTGAATCAAATTTGCAGATATACTCTTCAGGACTAGCAGCAAGATAAGGATGTATTTCTTTGGATTGAGACTCGAATATGCCCTTATGGGTAGTTCGAATTAAATAGCTTGGAAGGACAGGATGGAAGCTGTTTTGGAAGAAAATGGGCTAAAGGAGTTCATATACAATGATATTCTTAAGCCAGTAGCAGCAGATGCTCAAGATCTGGCAATCTGGAAGAAGAATGTAGCAAAGGAAAGAAGGATTCTATTGGAAGGTGATAGATATCATATTGTCTCGAACCTCCATGGACAGGAAGATTCATATGCTATGTGGAAGGCTTTAACAAAAAATTTTTAGAACAACATTGACCAAAGGAAGCTGGCACTGAAGGACAAGCTCAGGAAAATAGAGATGGCGAAGGGTGACACAATACCAATGTACTTGACTAAGTTCACCCAATGTCCGGATGAGATTGGAAGTGTTGGTGTTACAGTTGTTGAAGATGATCTGGTGAACCTAGCACTTCTAGGCCTTCCCAAGAGCCGGCATAACTACCACGATTTGGTAAATGAGAGGGAGAAGCTACTAGAGTGGGAGTGATTATGGACCAATTTGGTGCAAGAAGAGATTCAGTGGAACACCAGATATTGATCCTTATCAAAAATTTAAGATGAGTAGAAATTTTACTTTGTTGGAAAGGAAAAGAAAGGAAAAGACAATTCATCCCATTTCAAATCAGATTTAGGTCATGCAAGCAAGAAGGACTTGTTGAAGATTAAATATTTTCACTATCATGAGCTGGGAAATTATGCCACAAAGTGTTCGCAGAAGAAGCTAACAAGAATCCCTAAGGAGGAGCGGTAGGTGAAGCTCTTGATTTACAATTTGAGTTGGATTTCACCCTCATCACATGCATGGTGTCATTGGTGATGGATTTTGTGTGGTACCTGGATAGTGGAGCCTCATTCCATATGACTGGAAACAAAGAGTTCTTCAACAACTTGGATCAGAAAGACCTCTAGATGAACATCGAGATGAGAGACGATGGGAGATATAGTCCGATCGACATCTGTATTTTTACCTTTTAGAGGGAATCTAGTTCTCCTCTCACATTAAAATATGTCATGTATGTTCCTAGTTTGAAGAAGAAATTAGTTTTTGTTGCCAATGTTGGAAGACTGTCACTACGATTTTATATTTAGTAAAGGAAAGCCATTCCTTCATCACATAACCATGGGATGGGTGAAGAATATCGAGGTTTGGGTAAATAACCTCTACAAATTGAATGTAGAATATTGTGTTGCCTTGAGGACGAACGGAAAGAAGGTGGAGAACCAAGACATCAGTGAGTTATGGAAAAGAATATTAGTTCATCTAAACCACGGAGCTTTGAATATCATGCAACATATTTCTACAGGACTTCCCAAGGGTGCACTTGAGCAGCATGATAGATGCAAAGGGTGTACATTGGGGAAGTACACCAGGCCATCTTTCATGATAAGGACAACTGAATGAAAGCGATCCTTGAAATAGTTCACTCAGATGTGTGTGGATTTTTCTTGACATCCTCCACGACCAAGCATAGGTATTATGTGATTTTTGTAGATGATTTTTCACGAAAGTGTTGTATATCCTTCATACAGAAGAAAGACCACATTTTCTCAAATTTTGTGAGTTCAAAGCACTTGTTGAAAAATACATAGGCATGGAAGTGTAGGCTCTCAAGAGCGGAAACAATGGAGATTGTGTCGAATTAATTCAAGAACTTTTTTGCATCAGAAGGAATTCGACGAGAGTTGATAGAACCTCATAACCCACAACAAAATGAGGTTGCAAAAAGAAAGAACAAAAACATTGTGGGAGCTGGATGGGTGATGTTACATGATCAGGCACCACCGTTGCACTTATGGGAGGAAGCATGCAACACAACTGTGTATGTGAAAAACTTGAGTCCTCATCAAATCCTTAGGATGAGTACACCAGAGGAATCCTTTTCTAGTAAGAAGCTAGATGTGGCATACTTTAGAATTTTTGGTTCATCAGTTAACTGTCATGTTACCAAGGATGCACGGAAAAACATAGAACCAACAACTAAGTTGGACATATTTGTTGGGTACACTAATACACATCACAACTATCGAGTGTTCCTTCCATCTCATAAGATGACATTGGTTCATAGAGATGTGAAATTCGATGAAGGAAAGGCCATGTGAATTCCCTTGAGAGGGAGCTTCAGATGCATGTAGCTGAGGAGCTCTTAGCTCCAAAAGAAGAAACTCAAGATGTGGAGTAGCCATAAGAAGAGTAGAGATTGGAAACACTCACTCATGCAGAGACATCCAGAGATGGAAGGAATTGCACCAGAGAGGATGAAATTTTGATGCATGATGATATATAGAATGTGGGAGCATCCACATCACAATGCAGGAAGAGAAGGTCCCAAGATCGATTCACTAGCTACATGGATATGATGAGAGAGAGTATAGAGACTGAGCCATCCTCATTCTAGGAAGCAATGCAACAACCAATATGGGTTGATTCCATGGTAGACGATTATGAATCTATTATTAGAAACAATGCATGGGAATTTGTCCCAAGACTAGAGGACAAGTCAGTTGTAGGATCTAGGTGGATCTACAAGGTGAAGCAAGCAACAGATGGGAGTGTCGAGAAAAACAAGGCCAAATTTGTGGCCAAGGGGTTCTATCAGGTGGAGGGAATTGGTTACAAAGATACCTTTTCTCCAGTATCAAGGCACTCTTCAATCAAATCTATTCTAGCACTTCCAATGCAGATGGGATGGAAAACACATCAAATGGATGTAAATACAACCTTCCTCAATGGAGTTACAGTGAGGAAGAGGTGTACATAGAGTATCCGGAAGGATTTCAGACATTTGACAGAGAGTCGCATGTGTGCAGACTCAAGTGAACATTATATGTACTGAAGCAAGCACTGTGTAGTTGGTACACTAGGATCAACAACTATTTCACTGGGTTTGGCTTCACCAAAAGTGAAGCAAATGTGAAGCTTTACCATATTGTAGTTGAAGGTAAATTATTGATTATAGTATTATATGTTGATGACTTAATTCTAATAGGTGATGAGAATTTGATCAAATCTTGCAAAGAGGATCTTGCAAGAGAATTTGAGATGAAGGACATGGGTCTCTTGCATTATTTTCTTGGTTTGGAAATTTTTCAAAGAGACGGGGAACTGTTTGTCTCTCGGAGAAAGTATGCCAATGAGATACTGAAGAATTTTCACATGGATAGTAGCAAACCCATGGAGACTCCTCTAGCAGGGAATTGGAGGAAGGAAGATGCTACTTCAGGTAAAGTGATAGAAGCTACCATTTACAGACATCTCGTGGGTTCACTTATGTGCTTGGTGAGCACACAACCATGCATATGTTATGAGGTTAACTAGCTTAGTCAAGCAATAGTTAAGCCAACCAAGCTCTATTGGAAGGAAACCAAACATGTGTTGAGATACCTCAGAGGAACCACTCAATTTTGTCTTTGGTACAGGAGGACAGAGGGAGTGAAGCTGCAAGGATTCATAGATGCATATTGGGCAGGGATTCCATATGATAGGAATAGAACATCAGACAAAATATTCATTATTAAGTCACCAACAGTTTCCAGGTACACCAGGAAGCAGAGATCAATTTCACTCAGTTCAATAGAAGTAGAGTACATGGATGCTAGTCAAGCAGCTTGTGAGGCTATCTGGATGAGGAAGATCCTTGTTGGGTTTTTTTGTCAACAAATGGATCTGAAAATGATTTACTGTGATAACTAGAGTTGCATCAAAATCTTGGTTGATCCAGTTTTTCATGATATATCCAAGCATAACAACATCTCGTACCACCATCTCAGAGATTGTGAGCATATGCGGATCATGATGCTAGAGTAAATTCCTACAAAGGAACAAGATGCAGACATATTGATGAAGCCACCTTCAAGAGGAAAATTTGAGTTCCATAGAGGCATGTTTGGGGTATCAGATAATCCCTCTCTTATTGAGAGGGAATGTTGAAAATGGCAACAAGAAAATATTCTAATTTAATTTTCCCTTGAATTAAATTAGAATAAAATTGTAATTCCACATCACAAGACAACTTGTACGAGTTAACTAAGTTAGTATGAATTAGTTGGTTTGGTTAAGTCGAGTTAAGGGTCTAACTTGATTCATGTAGAGTGTCTCCTACAAAATAAGATCCCTTGTTGAGTTTATTTTTAGTTGTAATTAATTAACTCAATTTATCTGACTTAAAAGAAATTTAACTAGTTCTAACTGATGGAGGAACTAGTGAGAGGTCAAAGAGGGGAACTTGGACTTGAACCAAATCTAGTGATCAATCATATAATTGATGATTCACTCATAAATAACTCATGCATGTCATTTATGAGAAAGACCCAGTTGAGATTGGAGTTCAAGGGTAGTGCACTATCAGTTGTATAATCATCCAAATTGTACAGGTGGTGCATGCAGTCAAAGGAAGGCCCCTAATGGACTTTGCAATATGGATTGGTAATTTCCCTAATTAATAGGGTATAATTACCCAAGGAAACAACACAAGTAAATAGGGACACTGGAGAGAAGAAAACTCGTTAAGTATTGAACCACGCTTGTTTAGGAATCAGTGAGACAGATAGAGATATGTAGAGGTTTCTTTGGTTGGAGAAAATCATTGTAATCTTCTCATATTTTTTGACTTATGCAATATACAAATAACAGGTTTTTTAGCTTGAGCCTTTCCCCAGGAAATCTTTTTCTATTGTGCAATTAAAATTATTTCTATTTCATTTTTTGTGATTTCGCAATGGTAATTGGTTTCCGCAATTGGTAGAGTATATTCAAGTATATTATTTTAACATATTACAATTATCAGTTTGAATCTATGTGGATTTTCTACATATTATACATACAAGAGAGAAAATTAGATGTCTTAAAAATAACTTTCACAAGAGAGATCCAATTTAACAATGAGCAATGAATCCACTTATCCAATGACAATAATGGAAATGAGAAATTAGGAGCGATAATCCACAATGTCACTTACAGAAAATCTTATTAACAATTATCAATCCAAGTAGAGCACTTATGTGTATGAATGAAAGGGTGCAACTAGATGCCAATGCCTAAAATTAAATTTGAATCACTTAAACGATGAATAATTATGAATTATAAGAGTTTCTTAGCCAATTATGGAGAAGTATATGCAATTTATTATTGTTGAAGCATTGTTTTGAGAGGTCTACAATTTTACATATCAGTAGTCAATAAATGATTCCAGACGCCAAAAATAAGTTAGAAATTCAATGCATTCAACTTCCAATGATATACAATTAATTATAAGACTACTTTGAAACTTTATATCAAAATTTTAATGTTCAGATCAGACCTCGAAATAATGCATATCATACTTGAAATAATTGAGAGAAGCAGAGATTTAGTTATTCATTAACGAATAAACGGTGCCAAGTTATCAATGCCAAATAAACTCCAATGATTAGCCAATTAAGTTGAGTGATTATTAGATGATCTTTGGTCAATATTAATGGATTTTATTTGAGTTATATGACTACATAAAATGGTTGTAGAAAATCTGAGAAGAAATTGAAGAGAAGAGAGGCAAACCAAGAGGCCAAAAGGCCTAGTTGAGGGCTAGTTTGATCTCCAATGATATTGGCTACCAGCAACCACCAAGTTAGCTCTAATATTGCTACAAAACCACAATGTTAGCCCACTTAAATAATATTAAAATAAGGGATGATTGAATACAAGGATTCAAGGCTAGGAAAACCCCAAGGTAAGGGCTAGAAGAGGCACAAGACAAGGCTAGAGGCCAAATGAGGGAAAAGATAAGACAAATGAGACCAAAAAATAAGGGAGGATTGGGGTCTCCTGTAGGTCAATTCCGACAAAGAAATTTTTAATCTGGTGCTTAGTCTAGGGGATTGGTGTTGCAGTAATTATGGTGTATATTTGCAACTGCTCATGAAATTTTAATCAAAATCACAAGACACAATCCTACTCTATTGCTTTGTGGACATTAATTCACAATTCCAAACAATAATTTCAGACATGCAAAAATAAATCACTCACATGCAAATAATATTTTTCCTGGGGAAAGAAATATGCTAAAATCCCCAATGCCTGCTTACATTAATCTGATGAATAAAGATGCATTATAATTTCTTTTCTCGACTGAGCACAACCTGCAAGTGCATAACCTATCTCTCTTCTCACTGAGAAGCTCTGACCCAGACTTATTCAATTTTTGCCTCTGCTTGAGCCCCTATTTCCTTGCACAATTCCTTGAGAAATTAAGCCCCTATTATTTTGGAATTTCTCCAAAATGGATTGTACAATTTCCAAGGTTGATCATCTAACTGCATGCAACACCTGTACACTTAAGACTAGTCTACAACTGATGTTACACTACCTTGGAATCTCCACCAAGCCTGGGGAACTCGAATTCTTTACATGCACTAGCTATTTTGGGTTGATTGATCAGTTAACTGGATGATCACTAAGGTTGACAGATGTCCCACTACACAAATAACCTTACACTAGTTCCTCCAACAGTTATAACTAGTTTAACTGAAAAAAAAAAACTTGAAATAATTGACCTTCATTGCTACAAATTAGCAATCACACATGCTTAATTCAACTCTAACTCCTCCAATCCGAATTTACTAAGCTAACCGAGTGACAAGAGCCACGTCATCTCAATTAACTACATCCAAGTTGTTTGTTGATGTGGAAATTCAAATTTTCTCAATTTAATCAAGGCAAAATCAAATTGAGAATTCATTGTTGCATTTTTCAACAGGTGTCTTTTATAAGCCAGTGCCTATAAATTCATGAAGATTTTTGTTTTCCATAGGTTGGTGCCTGCAAAGTTGTAATTTAGTAGGTTGGTTCTTACATACAATCAGTTATAAAAAGAATTAGTTCTCCTGAAGAGTTTATTGATTGAAAAATTTTACATGTTAAATATTGTGTCTCATGTCTTGCATGGCATTAACTATTTAAATTGGTGAAACTTGTTAATTATTTAAATACTTATTCACCCTCACCCCCCCCTCCTCCCCCCTTCTTAGTATTTTCAACACATGTACTAGTTTGAAATAGGTCTAAAACTATTCATTTTAATTTGTTTGAAAATCCTTCTTGTTGAAGTTAAGCGCATTATATGGGCCTAATGGTGCTTCATGAAAGTGGCTTAATGTGCCTTCCCTCAAAATGTATTGATGTTCTTGTTTTCAAATGCAATTAATGGGACTAATTTTTAATGTGGCCCAATGAGCCTTGTAATAAATAACTTGATAACTTATCCTTTCATAACTGGGTGTAACCTCAAAAGAGACCTTATAGGTCATCTTTCCAATAGGGTTGTTAGCTTCTTCAAAGGGGGGGCCATTTGTTCTTCAATAATTTGAATGAATTTACAAGCCTACCATTCATATGGGACCATGGAAGATGTTCAAATATATTGATGAGATGATGTTCGAAAAGGGTCTATGGTCTAGTATTTGAAGAAGGAAAGTAGATCCATCCAATCCAAATTGTTTAGAATAAGCTATATGCGATATAGTTTTGAAATGGTCTAATGTATTTATTTTATTTTTGAAATGGTCTAATGCATTTATTTTTATTTTGAATAAAGATTGACATAATCGAACAAGAACAATATTTGATCTTCCACCTACATACATCTAGGATTCCAAATGAGCATAAATCAATTAAAATGATAAAAAATAACCCAACTCCTCAAGGTGGTAACCAAGGGGTTGGGTATGTTAAGTGATACATAAAATTCTCTTTTTGTCTATTTGCAATTCAAGTATGGAAATTTTAAACAACTATGTAAAGGAAAAATATTAGTTGAATTCCAAATTATGCTAACCACTATAATAACATATTCTTTGGTATAATTTAATTGTTGCCTATATTTTGTTTAAATGATATTTTATGATTTCAATTCTAAAAATGTTACATAATTTTATGGAACTGCTCCAACATAAATAAATCCATTAAAAAGGAAAATTAAATAAGTAAATAAAAGGAAAACTACATTAAAAAGAGTCAAGTATATTGGATTTGATGTGCAAAATACATATCTGAAAGGTATTGATATTTAACTCCAATGCAAAGTGAATTTAGACTAAGGGAAACCTAACTAGACCAATGCAGGGTGCAAAGAGAATTTAACCTAAAAGAAACCTGACCAACGTAAGTTGTATCATGGCAAACATCACCAAATATGTCTTCTTCAGACCAGTCGAAAAAGAACGCAACTAGAGTTCAAATGGAGACCGAGAAACGAAACCATCAATGAAGTTTTGAAATGGTTGTTCATATTTTGAAACTACCTTACATGTACAATACAATATGTTAAATCAGGAATTACAGTTCCGACCATTTCATCGGCGAAGTTTTGAAATGGTTGTGGACATTTTGAATCATCTTACATGCACAGTACAACATGTTTCAGGAATTACAGTTCAATAATATGAATTCGTCTTGCATGTACATTACAACATGTATTAGTAGTATTTATGTAAATGATGAGAGCTTCTATTTCTTTTTGTGTTATTATGTAGCATTGATTTCAACATTACTGAGTTTCTTGCACGATATTTAGGATTTTTGACATTTAAATTCCACTTTTGTATTGGTATCAAATTTTTTGGAGATTCTTCCTCCATTTGTTTATTTTTTGACTCTTGCAAATTACCTATAAGTGCACTAGTCTATGCACGGTTTGGTTATTCAACTACTCCTGCAGAGACTTCGGGTCTTTTTGCCTTGAAACCTCCTTAATACCAAGTCTTGCAATCACCTTAATACCAAGTCTTGCAATCATAAGTTGACAAAAATATTCTTTCTTTCACCGCTAAAATGATTTGAAATTAATCCATATTGAAGAGACATTAATTTTGCGAGGGTTGTTGTTTGATTTTTGCGTTTTTAACTCCTTGAATAGCCTTTTAAAGGCGTGGATTATTTGTCGAATCTCATTTCTATTTTGATGTCCTTAATAGCCAAATACTTTGATTTTCAATGTAGGAAGACAACATTAAGGTCTTCAACAACTTGTTGGATGTTATTGTTTAACTTTTGAGGGCTTTGAGATATACATATTTTTTATTTATAATCTTTTTGAAATGGCATGTTGTTGTGCAATCAACATTGAGTCTGTTATCACAAATAAAATTTCATTTTTGATTGATAGGGTCATTAGCATAGGTTTCATTTGTCTTATAAAATTGGTTCATGAAATTGACGAAAACTCATGAATTGCTCATTATCTTAAGTTTAAAAAAGTTCATTGGTCATGTCAGCATAGTCAAATCTATCACAATCCACCAAAGGTCCACATGGATTGGTTTAAAATTATGTAGTGGCCACTTGTCTGTTTTTTCCCAAGTCTGCAGCAAATATAACTGCAAACATGCAGTTTTCGCTACGGACTCACCAGACCAGTCTGTAGAGAATCTGTCAGGTTTATAATGGAAAACGTTGAGGAATCATGTTTTTATGCACCAATAAATGAGATGATGAGGTGTCAATTTTTTAGAGGTTTAGGGTAAATGTGAGGTCACGTGATCGATTATTAGAGTCATCCAAACATGCATAGTCATAAGTGGCATTCATCATTACACTTAAATCCTCCCATTTGTCATTATCCCTCGCATATTCGAATTTCACCTTTTAAATTCACCTACAAAGTTGTTCTCTGTCATCCTTCCTTCGACCTTTGCATACATTTGTTGAGTGTCATCCTTGAAAAGTCCAACTTCTTTGCAAGATGCTTGCTGTTCAATTTATCTCTTTGCAAGTGTCACAACATCAAGAAGGCAACGCAGTATTAAGGAAGATGGCCATGAAGAAGAAAACACATAAAGGAGGCTCCTGTGTAAGATATGAGCCCATGGATCTCAAGTTACTTAATGAAGACCCTAGATTTGCAGAAGCTTTCAACAATTTTGGATGCATGAGATTCTACCAAAAACTACAAAGGTTTTACGCCCAGGTCTCAAAATATTTTTCAGTGAATTTCGTGGGTACAACTTTGAAAGTGGGGGTGCTAATTTTTGTAGTGTCACCTGAGACAATTGCTCAAGCCACAACAATACCGAGGATGGGTGAAGAGTGGTTCAAAGCCACTAAGTTCAAGATAGAGAATTGTGATGAATTTATAAAACCTGAACACATTGGAGCAGACATGACATCTGGGATCCCAAGGAGCTACATGAAAGAGAACTATTCCAAATTGCTGCTTGTAATCCAAAAATACTTCACTTGTGATGGAAGGTTCCATATGGTCCATCGGTACCATTTGAGGCTCTTATTGCACTTCACTGGTAAGCAATCTCTAGATCTTCCATTTTTCTTATTTAGGAGCCTAGGCAAGATGTTAGACAAAGTTCAGGCTAGGCCAGAAAGCAGTGAAACCTCAATTTTCCATCATGGGTTGATCAAACTTCTGGTGTTGGAGGAGTTGAAAAAACTAAACAGAGACTGGGCCACATTTATTTTTCTTAGTAGTTATGAGGTAGATACATTAACACCCAAGAAAACTCCAAAGTCAAAAGCAGCTCCTCTAAGCAAGAGTGACATATATGTAGCTGAAACAGAGGGTGTGGATGAGGAGGAGATGGAGCCTATTATAGACCCTATGGATATTTAAGTAGAGCCTTCATAAGAGACAGAAATTACATAGTCTACACTGGCAAGAAGTAAACCAAAGATCGGCAAGAAAATCCATGGGAGGATAACCAAAAGCCAAATAGTTGGGAAAGGAAACCTTGAAGATATTATTCAATCCATAGACATTGAGGAGACTCCAGTGGTCAGAGCTGAAGATGTTAAAGGGAATAAGAAGAAAAAGAAGGGTATAACTACTAAAAAGATTTATTTCTCAGGGGAAGATGCAGGGTTTATGTTTTAGCCAAGAAAACCACTTACAAGGCTGCAAATTTCCAAAGGTGTCATGGAAAGTAAAATAACAGAGGCTACTAAAAAAGGCAAGCATCCTGTCACAAAGGATATTATTGATTCGTCTCCAGCAAAGGAGGAGATCCTTGTGCAGAGGAAAGGTAAAGAGAAAGTGTTTGAGAAAACAGAAGTACAAATGTTAAAGGAACAACTAAGAGAAGCTAGAGAGGAAGTTATTGAGACCAAATTGGAATTGCAAGAAGCCAGGGTAGACAGGAAAATGATGGAATAATTTAAAGAGAAGATAAATGAACAAATCAGTCAATATGATGAGTCATTGACCAATGCCAATAAACTGTTGAAAAGGACACTTCCTCTACGAAGGGTAATGAAGCACACAAGAAAGAGAAATTTTTGGTTGCAAGCTAAAAGAAAGAAACTCAAAATCCAAGTCAAAGAGTTAGAAGAGAAGATGGGGATGATACAGTAAGAGTTAACAAAGAAAGGTCTTAAAATCACAGTCATAACTGAACCTGAAGAGATTCAAGCTCCTACTGCCAAAGGTGAAGCTTGAAGAGTGGAAAAACTACCTTTTTGACATTTTTGCATCATTCAGAATCAACATTTGCAGATCCATAGGAAAAATTTTGAAGACGGACAATTTTTGAGTTTACTGCCAATTCGGCAAGTTCATAGCGAATCCCATGCTTGAAGCCCAAATTTCGTTATGAACTCGTTGTATGTTTCTTTTTGTTTAAAATTACAGATATGGTAAAAATCAAGGCGGGTAAAATTTTGTATTTAACTCTTTTGGTTTAACAAATAGTTCCAAATCAGAAAAGAAAGCTAACAGGTGGCAAATGCACGGGAAATGAATTTGCTACAGACTTTCGCTACGAACTTGCCTTAACTCCCTTGTTTCTGTAGCGAGCAAGTTTTTGTAGCATTTTTGGGTTTTGATGGTCTATTGAAGGTAAGCCAGCCACATGGAAAGCTTAAAGAGTATCATAGGAATATTTTGGTGGAGGCATGGTCTTCGATAAAGTTGTTCAGTTTACTGGCTCATCATGAAGACACTCATCATTTATCATGACACCATCTCCTTAAAAGTAGGAAGACAAGTCTCCTAATTTGGTGGGGGGAAATTATGTTTTGGTCATGGTTAGTTCCACCCAAGCACATGACTGTCCTCAATGTAAATATCAAGTCTTTTCAATTGGTTAATGTAATAAATAGGTTGTAGAGTCCTAGTAGGTCTCTCAGTCCTAAAGTTAGTAGCTGTCGGTTTATTTTCCATGTAATTTTCTTTTTGTTAGGATACGTATCAGTAAAGGGACTCAATGATCTAGCCATATAGGTAGATTTGATGTAAATTACTAATATCTAGAACATCGAAGAATAGAACGTTGAATGATTTAACTATAGAAATACTATTGAAAACATTTGTTTTTTCTTATCAGTAATATACAGTGGTTGTTGGCTTTTTCTTCACCTGAAATTCATCTGGTGTTTTCATGAGCACTTGTCTTATGTATCATGCTATTTTGTCTTCAGTAATTTGATGCTTGATTACACGTAATTCATGTCTATCATGCTCTAACTTCCTTCAAGCATTATACTGTTGTGTTCCTGTGTATGTTGTCATTTCATTAAAACATCTATATGCCTCAGCTTCCACAAGAAGAACCATGTCACTGAGTTTCTTAGCATTTACTCCGTAAGCCCAATGGTCATGAATCCTATACATCTTTCACATGCATATAAACATACTTAAAATATTTTTTCCAGAGTTAACCATCTATGAGCTTCATTTACATAATATTATCAATATCTTTGAGAGAGTCTTCTCGGGCTGAAAAGGCTAATTTTCAGCCTAAAGTTGGTTTGAAAGAGTTACTCTAGGTTGTCTTGTGGAGCAGCCCATCTATACCAACTTAGTGATAACAGGTTCCTTTGGATATTTTCGTTTAATCTCATTTTTATATGCCTGCTAAATTGACTTGTTAAAGCAAAATGTTGGTCTTTTAGGAAATTTTTCTGTAAGATAAATTTCCACCATATTGTTCCTATCAAAAGAATAGAGAATATTTCATTGAGTTGAATTCAGTGCTTTCTGCTGCTAAACTGGTCATAAAAACATTCCTCCTCTTAGTTTTGTTGCTGCAATCAACATTTATTTCTTTGTGTTTCATTTAATTTAATATGTATATGCCTATTGAATTGACCTGCTCAATGGAGATGTTGGTAGTTTTAGGATTTATGCTCATATGATTAATTTCCACCGCATTGTCCCTATTAAAACAATAGAGAATACTTCATTGAATCAAAGTCAATGCTTTATTTTGTTAACGTGGTCTAAAAATGTTCCTTCTTGTAACTGAATTACTACAATTAGCAATGAGCATTCAGTCCATTAGATTTCACTTCATTTCATATGTATGTGCCTATTGAATTGGTCTGTCCAATGGAGATGTTGCATGTTTTAGGATTTTTGTTTGTATGATTAATTTGCACCATATTGTCCTTATCAAAACAAAAAATATTACTTCATTGAATTGAATTCAGTTCTTTCTTCTGCCAAAATTGTCTTAAAATCATTCGTGGTCATAATTTTCTTACTACAATCATCATTTTGTTTAATTTCATATGTATGTGCCTCTTGAATTGGCCCTTTCAATGGATATGCTACTTGTTTTAGGATTTTTTTTATTTTTATTTTTCTCGTATGATTAATTTCCTCCATATTATTCTTATCAAAATAGCATAGAATACTTCATAGACTCTAATTCAGTGCTTTCTACAGCTGGGATGTTATGAATCAAGGAAATTGAATGAGCACAAGAAAAATTATGTGACGCGTGATTTTGAGTTGGGAATGATCGTCCATGCATTAAAGATGTCGATACATTATCTTCTTGGTAGAAGGTTTGAATTAATGAGCGATCATACTGGATTGAGATACATGTTCGACCAACCGAATATGAATATTAGACAAGCTAGATAGTTGGCTACGATCAATAAGTTTGACTTCGAGATCAAGTACATTAACGGAAAGGAGAACAAGGTTGCAGATTCTCTTAGCAGAAGAGTACAAGTAAATCATATAGCAATTATGTGTTCATATGGGACATATTTACAGGATCACATCTTACAAGTAGGATAGCAAGATGACAAGTATATAGATATTAGGCACAGGTTACAATAGGATAGAGGTGATCACGATGTAGAATATCATCTCATAACGCATGGCTTGGTCATATTTAGGGACAAGATCTATGTGTCAGATAAATGTGAACTCAAGAATCTTATCTTGAGAGAAATTTATGTTAATTTGTATTCAGGTCACCCGAGATATCATAAGACATTGACAACGGTGAAGAAGTTCTACTATTGGTCGAATCTGAAGAAGAAAGTGGCAGAGTTTGTGGCTATATGTTTGGATTGTCAATATGTAAGAGAAAATTGTAAGCATCCAGGTGGTCTACTACAAAATATTCTAATTCTAGAGTGGAAATGGGAGGTCATTTCCTTGGATTTCATTACAGGTTTGTTGAGGACATCTAGACAACATGATTCTATTATGGTTGTGGTTGATAGGTTGACAAAGGTAACACACTTCATTCCAGTGAAGTCTACTTATTCAGTTAGCGATGTGGCACAGGTTCTCATCAGGGATATAGTGAGTTTGCATGGTGTTCCAAAGAATATTATGTTAGACAGAGATGCTAAGTTAACTTCCAAGTTTTGGAATGAGTTATTTGCAGTTTTGGGTACAAATTTAGCCTTAATCACAATTGATCATCTGCAGACAGATGGAAAGACAAAGAGGGTCAATAGGATTTTGGAGGAGATGTTGAGAATGTAAGTTATGCATCAACAATAGAAGTGGGAAGAGTATCTTCCACTGGTTGATTTTGTTTACAACAATGAGTATCATGATCCACTAAGGATGATCTGTTTGAGGCAGTATATGGGTGTATTTGTAATCCTTCCATCAGTTGGAGTGATCTAGTGAACACAGTGTTGATAGGATCGAATATGTTGGCAGAGATGGAACATGAAATGCAAGTTATCAAGGAGAATCTAGAGCCAACACAAGACAAGAAGAAAATTTATGTAGATCAACATAGGGCATTTAAGGAGTTTTAGGTTGGGGAGGATGTGTACTTGTGTGATTAGGTGCTCAAAAATTAATTCAATGTAGATCTCGTCATTCTGAATTTGTCGCAACTCGTTTCGTGGAAACCCACACTACATGCTTCCAAAAATGAGTTCTGTTTGTTTTCTCAAACAGGTAATTTTTCAAAAAAAATGACAATTGGCTGTGTATTTTGGGCCAAGTGGCAGGCTACCACATGGCCTCTCTTGATTGGCTAAATTTTTTTTTAAAAATTGGGCCTACCACAAATTGACACGTGGCAGGCCTTGATTACGCTGTTGTGGGAAAATTTGATTGGTTGGGATGGTGGCTAACCACATGCTGCCATGTGGCCCAACTGGAGGTCACCACGTGGTAGCATGGGGGCCACCAAAATTTGGTTAAGTGCCAAACTACACCGCATGGGATTCAAACACTGAACCTTTGTTCAAACAACACCACGTCTTAACCGTTGGGCCACGGTTATTCCTTATTAAATCATACATTAAAAACTATTGATAAATTTTCATGCACAAAGGTTTGGGGTAAGGGACGAGGGCCTAGCCCCACCCCTCCCATAATATGCATACGACCATTACCACCGGAGACCAGCGAGTGATGGAGGCGGAGGCCCCACCACCCATTTTTTTAATTAAAAAAGTTCTTAAGAGGACTATATAAATGGTTTAAAATTCCGGTTTTAGGCATTATTGGGAAAAGTAATTGTCCAACAATTTTGCCCAGAATTGCGTGAAAATGTTGCTTGGTTAGATGAAATCAAGACGAAATTGTAGGACAGTTTCAAATTTTGGGGAATTTATGGTGTGATTAGCAACAAATCTAGGGAGGCTCATAACTTATTCATTTTTTCACCAATTTTGGAGCAGAAAGAAGCTAGATAGGTATTTTTGATAGCTCTGAAATTGATGGAACCGGTTTTGAATCCATTTGAACACTTTAAATGTATTTAATCACCATTTTGATTATAATGAAAGCGGGCCAAGCCATTGGAAGCTGGACCAAGGAGACGTATCCCAGGAGGAGTGAAATCCTTCATCATTTGTTTGTTGTGGTTATTTTTATGGTGTATATGTATGTTATTTTTGAGTTTTAAATTCATGTTTTATGTGTTTACAAATTTAACATAAAGGCTCATAAAACTCAAGTTTAACACTTGAAATTTACCAACTCTCAAGCACATTTTCATCAAGATCTCATACAGATCAAGTTTGGTATCAGAGCTTAGGTTTTATTGTTGCTGTGAGGATTTAATTATTTACAAATGTATGTGATTCTTACAAGGTTGAAGCTCGAGAGAGGAGAAGGAAAGCTTGTGGTTGCAAGTCCTCAAGTTAGGTCAAGGACAAGGAGAGCAAGTTTGCCACAATATCCACCACAAATTCTTCCTCAAGTTGCAGTTGAAGCTTCATCAAGTATGTTACATGAAGGAGAGCCTAACAATATGCCAGAGGATGAAAATGAATTCAGGAAAGCATTCTTTAATATGACAAGAATGGTGAAAGTTCTCTATGAGGAAAGAAGCACAAGGATGCAAGGTGAGAGATCCAATATTCCAAAGGGAGATAAGTATTCAAAAGGAGAAGAAGGAGATGGAGAGAAACCTCCAAAATGTAATGGGAATGGTGACAAACCACCATTCTCCTCACCACCATCCTCACCACCATCTTCGACTCATCTTATTCCACAACAAGCCCTTCACAAACACCTCCACATTCTCCAAAAGGTCAGAGTAAAACTCCATTTTTAAATCTTGACATTAAGTTTGATTTTCCTATGTATGATGGAGAGGTATATGCTGAAAGATTAGACAATTGGGTATGTCATCTTGAAGCGTATTGTAGGATACAAAGAATCAAGGATGATGACACAAAGATTTAGCTCGCTTCACTAAGATTGGAAAGTGCACCTCTTATTTGGTGGGAAGAAAAAACTCAAGAGGACATGAAGAAACATGGTAAGGTCTTAACATCTTGGAATGATTTTGGTGTTGCCTTAAGGAGACAATTTATCCATTAGCATACATGCAAAATGCTGTAATGGATTGGAAAAACTTTAGGCAAGGTAAAGGAGAAAGTGTGCAAAACCATACTCAAGAGTTTAGGAGAAGAGCACTAATTTTGGGTGTAGATTTGAAATCTCAAGGAACTTTGTTAAAGTACATTGGAGGTTTTCATAGTTACCTAAGACATACTATTCTCATGTTTAATCATTCAAATTTAGATGACGTATGTGTACATGCCACACATCTAGAGGAAAGAGGGAAACATGTTTCAAAGGAGACAAGTGAGGATACCTTTGAGTCTGAAGAGAAAGGAAAGGGTAAGCTCAAGGATAAAGGCATGAATAATGCTTCTATCAATATGGAAAAGGAAAAACTCACATGCAAACACTATTCCAAAGATGGACATGATGAAGATCATTGCTAGAAACTTCATCCAGAGATGAGACCCAACAAGCTTAAAAACAAGGAGAAGGAGAAGACAACTGCAACAATAACACATGATTTAGGTTTTGATTCCAGAGATGAAACAAACATCTTAGCAATGGGTTTGAAAGGTAAGGACATAGCAGGTACTAGTTATTCAAGTTTTGAAGATAGTACTCAAGATGATGAAACAAGAATTCAACTTTTCCATGTTAGAGTTATTTCAAAGCATACCAAGATTGACACCCTATTTGAAAGTGGTTCACAAGAAAACCTTATTTCAGAAAACTTAATCAAGTTGAATTTAGAAACCATTCATCATCCAAGATCTTATACTTTAGGTTGGATATGTAAGAATGAAAATTTGCAGGTGACGAGGAAGTTCATACTTAGATTTGCAATCACTGCAAACTTTCTTGATGAAGTTGAACTTGATGTTGCTCCGCTTGATTTTCTAGTATTGTTTTGGGTAGCCTATATCTTTATGATAGGAGAAAAATATTTCATCTCCATGAGAATAAGTATTACTTCTTCAATAATGGGATTGATTACATTGGTGAAGCGCATAGTAAGAAGACAAGTTTGTCTCTTATGCATGCTGGAAAAATGAAGAGAATTGTGAATGCTAGTCAAAATTTTGATTTCTTAATGTTCAAGCATCAAGATGTTGTGAATTAGGCCTTTCAAGTTAATGCATCGAATGAAAATTATGATTTCATTGCGATTGTTGATGATTTTGAAAATATTTTTCAGGAGTATAACATGTTTCCTCCAAAAATAGGTAAAAAAGAGGTGGTAAATTCACAGCAGCATGCATCATTGTTGAGCAGTGATGTGAACAAGATGTTGGTGCAAGGGAGTGCAAAGATCAAAGAGAAAGTGCCAAAGACAATTGAAAAAGAAGGAATTGGGTTCAAAATTTCTTCTTATGGTTTTAGCAAAGAATTTTATTTGAAATGGGATGCTGCATGGCGATGACAATCACATTTTATCAAGATTCAAGCCAAGTACAATGCAAGATAAGCTAAACATCGTCATGTTGACAATATTCGAGGTGAGAATAATTTCAAGTTGTTCAAGTTTTATTTGATTGATGATCGAGGTGGGAATGTGTTTGATCCTTCAAATACAGGTAATTGGTCTACAAATTTTGGGAAGTTTTAGCAACGTGGTATCTACAACAACAAGATAGGGTCTCTCGAGTCAAGGAAAAATATCAGTTTTCATGAAAAACTCAAATTGTTGAATTTAGGAAAATTCCAATGGATTGAGACTGGAAGGGTTAGGGGGTTGTACCCTCATCCGAATGTTCAGTAATAAAAGATCTTTTAGGGTCCAAAATATTCCAGTGGGGAGGTGTGATCAGGTGCCAAAAAAATGCTCAAAAATTAAATTTGTCGGAATGGTGTGGAGCCTGAACGACTACTTAGATCTCGTCGTTCTAAATCCAGCGCAACTCATTTGAACTCCTTCATCATTTTCCGTGTTGTGGTTATTTTTATGGTGTATTTGTCTGATGTTTCTACTATTTCAAAGTTTTAATTTCATCCTTTATGTGTTTAAAAATTTAACATAAAGACTCACACGACTCAATTTTAACACTTGCAATTGACAAACCCTCAAGCACATTTTCATTAAGATCTCATACAGATCAACTTGTGCATCAAGCCCAAGAAGAGCTCCTTAAGGATTGGGTCATGTGCGAAGTTGGAACCTTGGTATTGAAGGCCTTTCGAGATCCTTGAGAGGATTGAACCAGTGGCCTAAAAAATTGCATTGCTTCTGACATTGAATGTCCATGATGTTTTCCATGTTTCATTACTTAAAAGATATGTAAATGATGTTGATATTGTAATTGATTGGTTTGTATTGCAGGTGGAACCAAAAGGAGAATTCTAGCAGGACCTTGAGTGTAATTGTAGCAAAAGATGTTGATGCTCCAAAATCGAGCAATCGAGCAAGTTAAAGTGTAGTGGAAGCAATTTTGTCCCAATGGAGCTACATTGGAGACGGTTGATCAGTTACAAGCTATGTATCCTTCATTATTTTCCGATGAACATCCATAGTTCACAATTTGATCATCCCATTCCATCATGGCAATTTCAGCTTACTCAAATTTTTTACATAAAATTAGATTTCACGTAGATTTGTCTTGTCTTGTTATGTCATCAAGTCTTGCAAGGCATATTGAGATATTGGTCTCTATATTAGGAATTTTTCTTCTGTGATCCATAAAATGTGTAAGAAATTCTTTCGGTGAAAATCACATGTAGGGAATTTTTGCCGATGCGTTTCGAACCAACCAGTGTGGCTCATCATCAGGACAAGATGAGAAATCTGAACCAAAAAACCAGATTAAATAGACAGGAAAGCTCCAACTAGCCGTTTTTTTTTTTTCAAAGTATTAAAATAAAAAATAAATTATTTTAACATTATTTCTATTAGTAATCATTAATATCGAATTAGATTTAAATTAAAACCTTAATAATAAAATTTTATTGAAATCAAAGATAATGAAATATGGTTTGATTTGATAAAATTTATTTTATTTTATTGATTTAGTCAAACTAGCTGTTATGTTACTAACGACTAGTTGGAGCTTTCCTGTCTATTTAATCTGGTTTTTTGGTTCAGATTTCTCATCTTGTCCTGATGATGAGCCACACTGGCTGGTTCGAAACGCGTCAGCAAAAATTCTCTACATGTGATTTTCACCAAAATAATTTCTTACACATATTGGTCTCTAGTCTATGCAGAGGATAGATCCCTTGCTAGAGAGATGTGGCTAGCTCTTTAAGATATTTGTTTGAATGTATGTATCCAAAGAAACATCTTGATACTGAGTGAGTCATGATGTTTGATTTTTCTAAAGATACACATTGAATGAGGGAAGAGGTAATTCTAAGCTCAAATCATAAAACTTCAAGCACTGAGTCTTTTATCATTCTAGATTCCGTATATGTAATTATTAAGCATCTTTATAACAAATTACCTTTTTTCACATTACAAGAATGATATTTCCTACCAACTAATTAATTTTAATTGTAAATTTGTAAATCAAAATGTTACAAATACAAATTCAATCTCTCTCTCAAATACATCCTTCCCACCCAAAGTTAATTCCTACAAATAAGCTTTATTGTAATATCTTATTTGTAAGTATATAGAGTGCTCTTATTTATAAGACAACATACCCAAGCAATTTGAATATATAATCAACCTACTATAAATTTAAACCTATAAAAAAACATATATTTTTAATCATTTATATATTATATATAGATAAAGTGTTAGAAAAAATAAAAACTCAATCTTCAAAAACAAATATTTTTAATCATTTATATATATAATATAGGTAAAGTGTTTAAAAAAATAAAAATTCAATCTTCAAAAATGTTCATCCATGTTTCTAAACTAAACAATATTCCAAAAAAAATTAAACATATAATAGGTTATTATTTTAATAATCTAATTAACAGCTATTTATGTTTAAAATAATAAACATATAATCTGTTATTATTTTAATAAACCGCTTATGTTTAAAATTACTCTCTTAAAATTGTATTTAGACACGAGTGCTTATAAGATAATCCTCCTCACATCTCCGAATCTATATGATTGGTTCAAGTCAAATTTAAATCATAAATAATTATTTTTCGTTGGGTATCTCGAGTCCCTTCCTCTCTCCTCCGGTGAACCGCTAATATAATTTAAAAACCTTTTGTCTGCAACGGAGATAGGTTGAGTGTAAATATTATTTTTGAAAAGTCAATTTTAAATAAATTATCATCAATTTTTATAAACTAAACCAGTTATTATTATTTTAATAATATAATTAACAACTCCTTACGTTTAGAGTTGCTCACTTAACATTGTATTTAAAGGCAACTGCTTTCGAAATAATCGTACTCAGCTCTCCTAATCTGTAGGGTTAATTCAAATTAAAGTTGTGAATAATTTTTTTGGGGGTGTATCTCGAATCCTTTCCATTCATATTCCCGTGAACGCTCGTTCCATTATGTAGTACACACAAAACTACCTCGACCCCTGTACGTTCGTTTCACGATCCATTATTGGTTAGCCTCAGATTACGGCTGCTTACACGTAGCTTTTTTGTTTTGCTAAATACACTAGCAAATACCTATATATTTCGAAGTTTTGTCTTGGTCCTTGTTGTTTTGTTTGAAATATTCCTTCCTAGAAGTGAGCTGATACTCTAAAAGGTATTGCAGGTCTTTCCTATCTGTTCTGGTTCCCCCTTAGCACTTTTACAAAATCCTGAAGACCTTTTCAGGTAAAGTTGTTCAATGCAAGCAATTTAGAGTACAAAAAACATGTGATACCAATTGTCTAAAGAGATGGACTTATCAGAATATAAATTTCAGATATAGCTGTCGGTCCAAATAACAAATAATGGACTACTTGCTTTCATTCCTAACTTCAGATATGCATGCAGTTTGTCTTTGACAAGTCGATCCAGTGATAAATAATCTAACAATCTTCCAATAAAATTACATGTTTTTGAATTATATTCAATTTGAAATTCCAAACTACATTCCCAATATGTAATAAGAATTTTTGTTCACTGCATCTATGAGAATTAGGCAGATTTAAACTCGTACATTACTACAATGAAAACACACCGAATTTTCAAAAGTAAACAACTCAACTACAAATGATCTCTCAATCTATCAGAAATATACGGCTTTAAACTCATTAATGCAATAACTATATATAAATAAAATATGAGATTTATCAAAAATAACTATAAATACCAACAAAGATATCAAATCCTATCAATTATCTGAAAACGAAAACAATAACTCAGTGTATATGATCTCAATCCATTACCATTGTCTTGATAAAACAAACAAAAAAATTGGAAATACCTGCAAGTCCGAAAGCAGTGAATGAAGTTGTGCATCTATAAAAGCAGTAATTCCTCCCGTTAATTAGGAACATCCATATCCATCCGGGCATCTGTCAGTGAGCTTCTTCTCTTCTCATACCAAAAAGAGACACTAGAAACAAAAACAAGGTAGAGAATATAATTTGTTGCAGACCTGTTAATGTTAATATCCGTTCTTAACACAATCATAATTTTTTTTTTAAATCTTCAATACTAAGTTTACAAGTTTTTGAGTTATATTTAATTTGAAACTATTTTTTTGTAAAACTAAAATTTATACAAAGATACACAATTAGTTTTTGACATGCAATCAGCCCTGATAAGCAAATGCAGGAGCGAAAAGATTGGGAACACGATTTCCAAGATATGCTACTATCTGGTGATCTTAATAATCCAGCTATAGAAAATTTAACAATCTTCAACGAAAAGTTTATACGCTTTTGAATTCTATTCAACATCGAACTGCTCTTTTTAAATTATGATTTGGACAGAGATACAGCAGAAGTTTGGACCTCTTACAGAATGGAATTGGATCAGCCTTGTAAAGCGGGAAATCGACAATTCCTAAGCGGATGATTTCAACCATGAATCCCTAGAATTTTTTTCTAAACGAAGTTCTGGATCTGATGAAAAGCTTTTTTTTCTAATTCTTTATCTATCCAAACATTTCCCTTTCTGTTCTCTGGATTAATCTATTGGCCAGATCCAAAAGTAAATATCCGTAATACAAATTCTCTTTTGCTACATCTATGAAAATTAGGATGATATAAACTGGCACAAGAAATACATATAAATCAATTTCGGTCGTAAATAACTCTACATCCATGAGAAATAGCTTTAAACTCTTCCTACCATGAATACATATAAATAGATATAAAAATGATCATAAAAACCTAATAGATACCAACCAGATCATTAAGATACTAAAGGATATATATTATCTTGAACAGAAAATTAATTCAATGCATATAGTATCGATACCTGTAAGCCGAAAAGGGTGAATGAAATTGTACATCTATGGAAGCGGTAATTCATCTTACTGAAAGGTCACATCTAACAATGCGCATTGCTTCTTTTCTTCTCATAACAAAAAGAAAGACAAAAGGAAACAAAAACAAGATTGAAAATATACTTTCTTAATGCAAACCTGTTAGTATCTCTTTTCTTTTTCTTTTCTCATAACAAAAAGAAAGAAAAAGGAAACAAAAACATGATAGAAAATATACCTGTTAGTATCGTATCTGTTCTTAATATAATTAGTACAAATTCTAACAATTTTCAAGAAAATGTTACAAGCTTTTGAATTCAATTCAATTTTAAACTACTTTTCTTAAACCAAGATTTGTATAGATAGTTTTTGTCCTCTTCCAAAATGGAATGGGATCAACATGTTAAGTAAGACATTGACTATTGACGATTCTTACACAGAATATTTGAAGCACGATTTTCAAGACATGCTATTATTTGTTCTTAATGCAACTATAAAATATCTAACAATTTTCAAGAAGAAGGCTATAAGTTCTTGAATTCTATTCAATATGGAACTGCTATATTTAAACTAAGATTTGGACAGATACAGATAGTTTTGACCTCTGAAGATTATAAGTTCTTGAATTCTATTCAATATGGAACCGCTCCATTTAAACTAAGATTTGGACATAGATACTTGTATTTTTGACCTTTTCACAATTCGTGCGGAGATACAGATAGTTTTGACCTTTTCACAATTCGCGCGTCGAAGATTTGAAACACAAATTCCAGATTAAGTTCCAAGCCTCATGAACAGATTCTGTCGAATTCTTTATCTGCAAACATTTCCGTTTATGTTCTATGGACTAAGCTATTGGACACGATCCAAAAGTAAATAATGATATTGGATTTTTTTTTACGATATTTATGATTTAGGTGCATTTAAACAAGCTCTGTTCTCTGGACTAAGCTACTGGAGAGAATGCAGATGCAGAAGTAAATAAACGATAATACAATTATTTTCACTATATCTATGAGAATTAAGCATATTTAAACTAGCTCTGTTCCCTGGACTAAGTTATTGGAGGTGATTCAAAGGTAAATAACGATATTACAAAAACAAAAATTACATACTGGACCAGAACATTTATAAAGATATAAAATATTATCAATTATATTTCAAACAGAAAACAACATTTGAAAGTATAGAGTCTTGATCCATTATCTTAATCAGGAAACAAGTTTTAAGAATACCTGAAAGTCCATAAGGTGTGAAAGCAGAAATTCCTCCCATTAAGCAGTAGCATCCATATCCATCAGAACATCTATCAGTAAGCATTGCTTCTTCTCTTCTCATGACAAAAAGAAACACAAAGAAAATAAACAAAACTGAACACAGACAACCAAAAATATCCATTGGCCGGCCATCAAACAGAACAGAAAGAATGGTGAAAGATGAGAACAACCAAACGATTACAGAAAAGAAAATAGTAAAAAGAGACACAAGGGAAAATATCCAAAACGTATAATAACAGAGAAAACCAGTTGAAAAACAAAGATATCACACTTATATAGAAGCAGAAACCTAAACCAAAGCATGTCAAGAAAACCAATGAAAGACGAGAGCAGCAAACGTTTACAAGGGCAGAGAAGAGATGTTTGAGGCACAGGGCAAAGGAGGTAACAGTTATATCAAATGCCACGTAGATGTGTGTGAGAGAATATTCAACACACTCCCGTTCCCGCTATGCACATCAACGGTTATATCAAATGCCATGTAGATGTATGTCAGAGATTGTCAGAGAATATTCCGCCTATGTACCGTTCCCACCATTCAAATCAACAAATATCTCAAATGCCACGTAGACATATGTCAGAGAATATTCCACCCAGTTGCACATTTAACTAAGTGGTAAGCCACGCGGCAGTAACCAATTGGCGGTAGCGTCAAACGACGAAGTGGCGAATGTAATTAGTGAAAGTCACATAATGGCGGGAATTTGTTTAAGGGATATCATTGCAGCCTTTTAAAAAAACATTAAAATCCTTCCCATGACGCTTTAAAATTTGCGACGTGTATTTCAATAAACGTCTAAGGTAACCAATAAATTTAATATCATAATTAAAAAAAAAAAATTCAAATTTAGGGTTTTTTTTTTTTTTGAAGAACTTGTCTAATTAAAATTTGCAATGTGTATTTCAAAAACTTACAAGTTAACTAATAAATTTAATTAAAAAAAATCAAATTTAGATTTTTTTTTTTATGGCTCTAGTCATGTGTCCCGAGGAAAGGGCATGGTTTTCTATATTTTTATTTGATTCTTATTAACTTAAAGTAAATACATCTTTCAAGAATATATTTTATTGTGGCATTAATTATTATTTTTCAAAACTACTCTCGAAAATACCTTAAATTTTATTTAAATTTAAATTTTTGATGATTTAAAATTTGTTATTAAGTAGATGAATGGTTAGGGGAAAATCTTAAATATTCATCTCAAATTTTTGGTGATCAAATTAAGAAAGTGGTAAAGAAATTTGAAGCAATTGCTTTCTTTCATGTGTATAGGAAAAAAAAATGTAGAAGTTGGTAGATTATTAAAGAAGGTCATCAAGCTAATTGAAAGCAAGGTGATTTTTTAAAAAATTGGAGATGAGATTGTTTGGATTTTTGAAGATTTATATGCATCTTCTTATGGACTTCTTTTTTGTTTTTGGTATCCTTTGTAGTTAAAAAGGAGTGAACATTATTTAAATATTAATTTTTGATGATTTAAAATTTGTTATTAAGTAGATGAATAGTTATGGGAAAATCTTAAATATTCATCTCAAAATTTTTGGTGCTCAAATTAAGAAAGTGGTAAAGAAATTTGAAGCAATTGCTTTCTTTCATGTGTATAGGAAAAGAAAATGTAGAAGTTGGCAGATTATTAAAAAAGGTTATCAAGCTAAGTGAAAGCAAGGTGATTTTTAAAAAAAATTGGAGATGAGATTGTTTGGATTTTTGAAGATTTATATGCATCTTCCTATGGACTTCTTTCTTATTTTTGGTGTCCTATGTAGTTAAAAAGGAGTGAACATATTTCTATTATGTGTTCATATCCTCGATCAATTTAGCACCAATAGGTATAATACATGTTGAGGTGCACCATTTCAATCCATTTGGTTTCATAACTTCAAGATGGTGACCTTAAGTATTTTTATACCTCTCAAAACTAAATTTTTGTTTTTTTTTATAGTGGTAAGTGATTCCAAATTTTTTTATTTGCACTAACAAAGGATATCATTTTCTAGTATTATCATGTGCATGCACCAAGAGGATTGAGATTGAATTTTCAAATAAAGGTAGATGTTATTTGATCTAGAATTTTCTTCAAAACTAATGATCCCTTGAATATTAAATTCATTGACTGAACTAGGTACGTAGATTGTTTTCTTACTATTGTTCCCTAAAATGTCATCATTAAAGAGCATGAGAAATGCACAATAATTGGTAGATGGTGTCATTGCTTCTTGTTTTCTTACTGTTATGAATATAATTCATAACAAATAGTATAAATAAAATAAATAGAAATAAATATAATTACTAATAGTCAAATAAGGATTATGTTAAGTTGTGATTAGTTAAATAAAAAGGCATGTCTAAAAGACATGCCCAATCATGAAAGGTCACCTGCGTAGGTATATAAGCAGGGCCTCATTGTAACATTTTATCATCACATATACATTTTTATATATAATAAATGATTATTACGAATGCCTCTTGTGTATTTTTACAATTAAATTCAACAAGCATATCAGTTTTGCTACTTCAGTGGTATCAAAGCCATGTCGCACAATATAGTCTTACGAGCCTATGAACGTAGTTTACGAGCCTATGAACATAGTTTACTATACAATGTGCCATTACGTAGAGATACTGAGCAATTAGAAAAGTCACGTGAAGAAGCTACAACATGTTTTAAGAAAAGTTATGAAGAAATCCATAATAAGGAATATGACACTGAAAATGAAGATGATGACGAAGAGGAAAATCTGGAAGAAGAGAAAGAAGAAGATATTTTTGAAGATAATAATGAAGATGACCTTGAAACATTTGAAGTCATGCAACATTTCCCCTTAAAATATTTTGGTTGACAAGCATCGGAATTGGACATTGTCTATGATCCAGTCCGTTTGCATCGAAACGGAAGCTTGTTCAACTGTATCGACTTGGAAAACGTACTAGACAATGATAACAACAATACCAATAACAGATCTGAAAATAACCCAGAGACTGGCACACCCTTCCACATAAATGATATTGAACCCCAGACAGAACTTCGAAGGTGGCTCTGAGGGTCTCTGCTCGAGCAATTAGAAAAATACCACCCAAATCAAAACAACCCACTGCAATGGCCCCTCATACCAGATTACCCATTTCAAATACCTAGCAAAGACCATATGAGAAGTTACCTAAATGAACTCACTCGCTGCACTGTAGCCGAAGTTCATATCCCCAAGGATTTGAAAGCCCCGTGGAAGAGTATAAAACTACTTCGGCTCAATTTCCAGTACAGTGATGCCAATACAGGCATGTTTCGTTCTGTCAATGGATTCCAAACCCTAATTGAAGCATTGAGCATTCCTTTTGATATAGATGGGCTCAAATATGAAGAAGAGGTAGAGGTGGCCGAGAAGGAGAAGACTCTAAATTTTTGTCGAAATATTATCTAGCTAGCTGAGATTACTGGTCTGAGTTCAGAGGACTCACAGGTTATTACAGAAAAAAATACCAACGCCCATGCTTTCTGTGGCATACCGCGTCTCGTTTACTTTCAAGGCGGCTACAAAAAAGAAATGGGCAGAATTGCGCACATAACACATGCAATTTTTAATGATGTGCAGTTGCCCTACTTCAATTTTTACTTCAAAGTCATACTTTCGGCCTTAATTTCCATTGGCCGGGCACCAACACAGTGTTCTTCTTCCAATCTGCGGGTGGCCATAACATATCTATTCTGGTTTTTTGCAACATGGAAGGCGTGTTGTTTCATCTTCTGGTACCTGCAATCCCTACGGAATCCCGAAATGTCGTAAAATTTATTAGCAATGACATTTACGAAGGCATGTGGTCTCATTACGAATCGATGTACTGGTCAAACAGACGACTGGATTCATTTGATCGATAAGTTGTAACGTCTCGTCGTTTCGGTGGAGTACGTGTTAAGTTCCATGGATATAAGTTGTTCATAACCTATATACTATATAGTTATATAATATATATACTAGCAATTGCACCGAGAGGTGCAAGGGAACGCCGAAAGGAGGCAATTACATTATTTGAGCTCGCATTAGTGAGGCTCATTGACCTATTTGAGTAGAAGGATACAGAAGTGGTTGTCAATCCCTTTCAAGCGTCTAGAAATGGAATTGATATTGGTTGCCACAAATTGAAGCTCGTGTTGATTAAGCGTCCCCGCTTCTGCAACTCACATATTCTTGGACGCCTTCAATGGCCGCTGTTCTCAGAGTGGATGACATCGACTTTTGCCCGTCGAGCCAAGATCCATTCCCACTACACGCCCGCTGCTGCCTTCCTTCTTCAGCTGCATTGCCACAGCATTGAGAAGAATCCCGCGCCCGCATCTGATGTCCAGAGCGGTTTTCACATTGGACCAGTGGCCTACCATGCCTACTATTCTCTGCGACATTTTCCAGTGAAGGATCACATCGGAATACCAGATATTTGCCGCCGTGACGAAGAAACAAACCGCAGCAGGGCGAATCCAACCGATACACGTGTCAACATCTGACTGGTTCCATGCGCCATGAATAACTGCCTCTCATTGGCTGAGGTGAACTTTTGCTCACCCCAAGCCCGCAATGGAGAACGCCTCGGGCGTAATAAGAAATGGAATCACGAGATAAGGAAGGCTTACGGAATCAAATAAATAAATACAAAACCATTTGCGGCGGTGGACAGCAACCTGTTTTGCAATGTTCCCACAGAATAGTGGTTTGAAGTTTTGAACTTTGATGTGCCCTTAGTGTTCCTTCTTTTTCTTAAAACCAGTTGTTAACTGCAAACTAAAAAGAAAACCTTAAAACATATAAAAATTAATTTAATCCATATTTGAAATTATTATTCTATATTATTTATAATAAAAAAATATTCTTTAAATAAATAATTCCAATTCTATTAAATAAACAATGATATTAAATAAAAATATGATATTAAATAAAAATATATTAATGAATAGTAAATATTAAACATCAATTTATTTTAATAAAATAATATTTATTTAATTAATTGACATGTCCACTGTTTCGGGAAACTGCATAGTTGTAAATACATCAAAGTTTACAGTTTCAAACTTTCAATTCAAAATGATGAATCGGAGTAAAATAGACTAAATCAATTAAACATCAATTAGTCTGAAACAAAATCATTAAAGACTAAATCTGAAGTTGATGATTCATTTCAGCGATTTCATTTATATTAACATATATTTGTGCACTCGTGATCATGCATGTTTGCGCTTTGCATGAGGCCCACGTGGCTCTGGTTCTGTTAAGCAAACATTAAACACGAATTCTTCGACACCAGCTCGTTTCTTTGCAAACTGTAATGGTCCTGGGACGCCGAAACATTACTTGAGCGTGGGAAAACATAATTTTTATCTGTGCTTGGGCTGGAAGTTCAATTGATTTCAGATACGAATGTTGTTGGCAGCTCTCTGATATTCGATTATAATCAGAGGGAGCAATTGAGACCAGTTTAATCGTCAAATTTGCGTTCTAAATCTAGAGGAGGACTCTACAATCTGGCATTTGAAGCTCAATTCCTGCTTCAATTGATGGGG
This sequence comes from Pinus albicaulis, assembly GCA_034641835.2. Classification (NCBI taxonomy): domain Eukaryota; kingdom Viridiplantae; phylum Streptophyta; class Pinopsida; order Pinales; family Pinaceae; genus Pinus; species Pinus albicaulis. The sequence goes on from CM076570.1 coordinate 1,128,683,960, forward strand.
TTTTGAAGGCGAAGATGGATAGAAATGGCAGCTACTTTAGCAGACCAGCCAACAGTAGATGGTTCTCCCCGTCCCAGAGATTCTTCTTCTGCGCTAGTATGCTCATTGGCCTTATGTTCTTGTATTTCATTAGCATGAAATCCGCCACTGAATACGTCTTTCTTTACAGCGTTTTTATAGGTGATAGCAGCCTGGTAAAGCTTCTTGAGATGTCTTCACGACTCAACGCGCGAAAACGGCAAGGCTTGCTAATCCGATATCCCAATAATGGGCTACTGCAATGGCTGCCAAGCACTACATTATTTACAGAGCTCCACATTCTCATTGCCAGAGTGTGGGATGAGGAATTGGGTTTTGAAAAATAGGCTTTCAGCAACATGTACACTTATAAAACATGAGTTTAGCAATGGGTTCCTGAAGATATTTCAGCTTAAACAAAGAGGAATACTTCCGAAAAGTTTCAAAGTCAGGGCCAAAGCCAAAGACCCTGAGAATCTGCGCAAGAAAGGGAATTCTCAGTTAAAAATTGTATTAGAGGAAAGACAAACAGCCCCTTCTCTCTCAGACATGACCATGGCAAATGAGAATCCTACCAAGGAACAATCGCAACAAGTGGCCTTTGGAGGATTTCCTATTTTCAAAAAATTTTGGAAGAAAGCTTTGAAGTTTCTGTCATCCCTTCCCCTTGCCATTGGACAACTATTTGTTATCGCTGGACTATTGGCTCTAGGTATGATTTCATTTTTTTTGGTTGAGTTTACAGTAATACTAGAATTATTTCTTTGTTTGAAACTGGGCAATGGATATCTTAGTTCCTGCCATGAGCATGTGAGACTTGCTTCATTGCAATGAATTCTCATATTGGAAAAAATTGTCCTGTTTCTTGTGTTGACCAGAAGTATTCATGAAAATGTTAAAGAACCTAAAAGTAAACTTCTTAACATTGTTTTCTTGCAAAGAGAGCTGTGAGACGAAGAAAAATTCTGCACTGAAAACTGTTTGAAGTTGGATGTTGCAGCCATAATTTTCGCACAGTTAAAGCCTTGGACTGTGGAGGTTTGAAGCTTGAGGAATTTGGAGTGCATCGCTGTATATGAAGAGTGCTACTGTTGCTTACCAAGTTGGCTCTGAAGTAAGTTCTTTTGGTTCAATTTTCAATAATTTTATATCTGCTGTTTAAGTACTTTTGGAACGATGGAGGTGAGCGAGTGCTTGTTTCTTAAGGAGTCCCTGGATACGGCCTCTCCCCTCAGGCGCATCCGGCAGAAGCGTAAGATGGAGAGCCTTCGCAGAAATGCAGAGAGATTTCTGTCTGTTGCGTCTCAGGGCGGCGATCAATTTATGGATTGCTTTTCCTCCCCCTAACTAAGAAAACAAGGACGATGTTGTCCAATTAAATGAAGCCTCTGTTTACAGTTTTCTGGGGGGTCGACATTTTCCAGTGAAGGATCACATCGGAATACCAGATATTTGCCGCCGTGACGAAGAAACAAACCGCACCAGGGCGAATCCAACAGTTACACGTGTCAACATCTGACTGGTTCCATGCGCCATGAATAACTGCCTCTCATTGGCTGGGGTGAACTTTTGCTCACCCCAAGCCCGCAATGGAGAACGCCTCCGGCGT